>JADLZL010003685.1:0-336290 GCA_015844335.1 Chrysopogon serrulatus | reverse complement strand
ATTGATGAAATCTAGGACTAACCCTATTGCTAAATATGTAGCATTAGAGAAAGGGGAGGTCCAAGCCAAGTGGTGGATTGGTGATCAAGATGGTGGAGATGACCACAAGTGATCAAGTACCACACTTGGAGATAAAGGAAGATGAGGAGCAAGATGGAATACTAGAGGCAAAGGTATATGTTAGGGCATTTCCATTTTGTCGGCCATAGGCGAGTAGAGAAGTTGATGGCCGGGTTTAGGATTGATAACCGTACTATTAAGAGGGGCGATGTCGTGCAATATCGGTTATCTATGTGCCACTAGGTGAGCAATGACTTTGCATATGCATTAGGGACCTAGTGAGCTTGCTAACTCTTGCAAAATCTATTTGAAAATATTAACACACGTGCACAAGTGGAGAGACACTTTGGTGTTGACACATGAGAGCAAGAGGTGATGGTGTTTAGGTGTGGAACCCTCCCCACCGAGCTCGCGAGGCGGGACTCGAAAGTTTTCAGACGTAAAGGTGTCACTCAGAGGTGACCGGACGCTATCTCGGTAGGGACCGACAGCGTCCGGTCAAGTGTCGGCGTCCGCTGATTTTCAGCGGCGACCGGTGAAAGCCCTAGTTTGGTTTTGGTTAATTGATGAAATCTTTGGACTAATCCTTCATGGCTAAGTGTGTATAGCAAAAGAAAGGATGGTCCATGCCAAGTGAAGGAGACTTGGAGAGCATCACAGTGGTGGTGGCGTATACCAAAAGATGATGATCAAGTGCTCCAACTTAAAAAAGAAGAAAGAGATAAACAAAACAGGCTCAAGGCAAAGGTATACTTAATAGGACCATTTTGTTTTAGCACTCAAGACACCATAGAGGGTGTGAGTGTATTTAGGATAGATAGCCGTACTATTAAGAGGGGTGATCTTAATGCAAAAACGGTTATCCAAGTGCCACTAGGTGTTCATTTTCCATGCATGTGCATTAGGGCCTAGTGAGCTAATATTTTCCTTGAAAATTGCTTTGAAAAATGCTAACATATATGCACAAGTGTTGAGACAACTTGGTGTTAGTACATGGAAGCAAAGGAAAAGGTTGGAAATCAAAAGGAGAAGAAGAGATGTCACTGGCGCGACCGGACTCTGCGACCGGACGCTGCAACATAGACCGGACGCTACTGCAACAGTTGCCGACGCCAAAAACATCGACCGGACGCTATCTTGAAACATTGGACCGACGCCCGGTGCCAAGAGCCGTGAGTCCGGTCGGGCCAGGAGAAGTAACCGACGCCGAGAGAGTCCGGCCAAGGGTGACGGACGCGTCCCGGGTCGTGAAAATACCTCTCTGGAACCTCTCTCGATTGGACCGGACGCACCGCGGCAACATTGACCGGACGCTATTGCAACATCGAGCGGACGCAACTGAAACATTGACCGGACGCTGATGAAACATTGACCGGACGTCAGTTCACAGACTGTGGGAGTTTGTGCCTAACGGCTAGTTGAGCTTTTGGGCCTCTATAAAAATGGGTTGGCCGGCTCTTGCTCACTCTCTTGGCTCTCTAACTTGTTGATACACCTTGTGAGCATACTCCCACACCTCCCTCTCATACTCTTGCTTGATTGTGCATCCAAAGTGAGATTGGGAGTGAAGTGCATTTGCTTAGAGTTTGAGCATCTAGTGGCACTAGAGATCGTTGAGCAGCGGGATTGCTTATTACTCTTGGTGGTTGCCGCCACCTAGACGGCTTGGAGCTGCGGTGGAGGTCCGGCACGTGTTGGTGATTGTTCGTGGCCGGCTCTCGGTGATTTGTGAGGGGTTCTTGCACCTATTCCCCGCGGGAGATTCACGAAAGGTGATTCTAGTAAATTGCTCGTGTCATTGAGTTACCTCACTTGTGGGTAGTTGCTAGCGGCACCCGTGGAGGGTTAGGCATTAAGGCCTATTAGCGCGCGCAACACCAAGTGTTGGTCGACACAACGGGGACTAGCGTGCCGACAAGCACGTGAACCTCAGGAGAAAAATCATTGTGTCATATTGTCTCCTTTGGTTTTCTTGGTGTTCATATTGTGATTTATATTCTTCTCTCTTGCCCGGCGTCGGTAACAATCAATCTATCACTTGTATTACTTTGTTTCATACTTGTTCTAGTGATAGCCTTAGTGTAGTTTTTCTCTCTAGCTTGATCATCTAGGTCTAAACTAGTAACTTAGTCTTGTGTGACAAGTAGAGATCATAATCACACTAGAATTACAAATAGGTGGCTTGCCTAACAAGTAGAGCTAGAGCAAACCGTATTCGCGCCATTTGTTGTACTAACCATTTGCTCTAGTGAATTTGTCGATTTTTAATTAGGCTATTCACCCCCCTCTAGCCATTTAGGATCTTTCAAGTGGTATCAGAGCCGTGGTCACCGTTTAATTTAAGGCTTAACATCCTTCGGTGCAAAATATGGCTCATCTTGTGTTTAATCATATTGGGGGTAAACCACCGTTCTTTGATGGCACATCTTTCATATATTGGAAGAGAAAGATAAAGATGTACCTTGGTTCAATCAATGACAAGGTATGGGATGTGACCGAGAAGGAGTTTGTGATTCTTAATCCCACCGATCCAACTCAAAGAGAAGTTGAATTGAAGCAATGCAACACAATGGCTCTCAACACTATCTACAATGGCATTGATTCTAAAGTGTTTAAGCAAATCAAAGATCTTGATTATGCATTTGAGGTATGGAAGAGGTTGGAAGAAACATATGAGGGCACTTCAATGGTAAAGAGTGCCATACATGCTCAAGGACAAGCTCACCAACTTCAAGATGAAGGATGATGAATCAATTTTAAAGATGTTCTATAGATTGCAAGTCATCATCAATGATCTTAAAGACTTGGGTGAAAAAGTGAGCAATGAAGATTTCTCTCACCGATTCTTGAGTTGCTTGCCTAAGAGATTCAAGACATTAAGAACCATCATCTTTAGAGAAGGAATGACAAAGAAGACACCTAATGAGATCCTTGGTGAGGTAATGACCGAGGACCAGCACAATGATGAAGACAAGGAAGAGGATGTCAAGGAAGAGAAGAAGAAGGAGAAGAGTGTGGCATTCAAGGCCACATCATCATCCAAGAACAAGGGCAAAAAGAAGAAGAATAGCTCAAGTGATGATGAAGATCAAGCCTCCGATGAAGACGATGAAGAAGAACTAGCTCTTCTTGTGCGTAAATTTAGCAAGTTCATGAAGAAGAAGGGCTATCATGCAAGAAAGAGGAAGGACAACTACAAGAACAAGGACTATGTGAGAAGATGCTATAAATGCAAGAGTCCGGATCACATTCTTGAGGATTGTCCATACAATAGTGACAATGATGATGATGACAAGAAGAAGAAGAACAAGAAGGACAAGAAAGAAAAGAAAGACAAGAAAGTCACTTTCAAGAAGAGGAATTCTTATGTGGCCACTTGGGATAGTGATGCTTCCTCAAGTGATGGAGATGATAGTGATGATGATAAGAAGAGCAAGAAGAAGGGGCATACAAGCATTGCCATCTCCAACAAACCTTCGGTCTTTGATCATCCTTCATGCTTTATGGCTAAGTCCACTAAGGTACATTCCGAAAGTGAAGGTGAGGAGGGTGATAGTGATTCCGATGATGAGGGGCACTCAAGGGAGGACCTCATGGAGATGTTGGAAGTGGCTCATTGTCTCATGAACAAGAAGAGAGAAGAATTCAAGGAATTGCGCAAGAAGCTTAGGCTTGTTGAGCAATCCTTTAATGAGCTACATAGTTCTCATGAGAGGTTAAAGGAAGCCCATGAGAAGCTAGAGAATGCTCACTCCTCTCTTCTTGCTTAAGAGAAGAAGGAACCGCTCCCCACATCTCACATCAGGGTTACATGTGACATATTGAATGAATAATTCTTTGAACCTATTATTGTCACTAACTCTTCATGTAGCACCTCCTCATCCACTTCTACTACTAATGATGGTTTCACTTGTGATGCCTCATTTATGGTAGAGAATGAGACCTTGAAAAAGGAGGTTAATGAGCTCACTCACGTCTTAGGTAAAGCCTTTGGTGGTGAGGCCCGCTTGCTTAAGTGCTTGGGTAGCCAACGCTTTTCTCTCAACAAAGAGGGTTTGGGCTATAACCCCAAGAAAGGCAAGGCGACCTTTGCAACTCCAAAGCCTAGCTTTATGAAGAGCAATGGTCAGTATTGCTATAGATGCAAGCAAAGTGGGCACCTAGAGCAAAATTGCTGTAAAAAGAACAATAACAAGAAAAATAGTTATGTTCACTCTATTTGGTTTGATTCTTGTTATATGCTTACTAAGGGTGAGATGGGTGTGCAAGCAAAGTTTGTTGGTACACCAATTGTGGGCTCAAAGAAGAAAGCCATTTGGGTGCCAAAGAGCTTAGTCACTAACCTACAAGGACCCAAATAAGCATGGGTACCTAAGAAATATTGATTTGTCTTGTAGGTCAATTATAAAGCCGGAGGGAGGCATTGGGTTCTTGATAGTGGGTGCACTCAACACATGACCGGAGATTCAAGGATGTTCAATTCATTCAATGATGATGGCAAAGAGAGATTTGATAGTATCACTTTTGGTGACAATGGCAAAGGCAAAGTTAAAGGGCTTGGTAAGATTGCAATATCCAATGATTTGAGCATTTCCAATGTGCTATTAGTAGAGAGTTTGAACTTCAACTTGCTATCCGTGGCACAATTATGTGATCTTGGTTTCAAGTGCATATTTAGGGTTGATGATGTTGAGATTGTTAGTGTTGATGGGTCTAACTTGATATTCAAAGGCTTTAGATATGAAAATCTATATTTGGTTGATTTCAATGCTAGTGAGACTCAACTTTTAACATGTTTATTCACTAAGTCAAGTATGGGTTGGTTATGGCATAGAAGGCTTGGTCATGTTGGCATGAAACAATTGAATAGATTGATCAAGTATGACTTAGTAAGAGGCTTGAAAGATGTTGTGTTTGAGAAAGATAGATTGTGTAGCTCTTGTCAAGCCGGCAAACAAGTTGAAAACACTCATCCCAAGAAGAGCATCATGAGTACTAGCAAACCATTTGAGTTGTTGCGCATGGACTTATTTAGACCAACAACATACACTAGTATTGGTGGCAACAAGTATGGCTTTATGATTGTTGATGACCATACTAGATACACATGGGTCTTCTTTCTAGTTGATAAAAGTGATGTGTATGATCTATTCAGTCTTTTGTCAAGAGAGTACACAATGAGTTTGAGACAACCATCAAGAAAGTGAGAAGTGACAATGGAAGTGAGTTTAAAACACAAGGGTTGATGAGCTATGTGATGATTTTAGAATCAAACATCAATTCTTGGCTAAGTACACTCCACAATCAAATGGCCTTGTAGAGAGAAAGAATAGAACACTTATTGATATGACAAGGTCTATGCTCAGTGAGTACAATGTGAGTCAATCTTTTTGGGTCGAAGCTATCAACACAGCTTGCTACTCTAGCAACCGACTCTATTGTCACCCAATGATGGAGAAGACACCATATGAGCTACTAAATGGAAGAAAGCCCAACATTGCATACTTTCGGGTCTTTGACTGCAAATGCTATATTTTGAAGAAAGGCACAAGACTTGGAAAGTTTGATAAAAGTTGTAATGAAGGATTCTTACTTGGCTACTCCACATCAAGCAAAGCATATAGAGTTTGGAATTTAGCTAGTGGTACTCTTGAGAAAGTTCATGATGTTGAATTTGATGAAACTAAGGGTTCCCAAAATAAAGATGAGAATCTAGATGATGTGAGAGACACTCAATTGTCAAATGCAATGAAAAACATGGATGTTGGTGATATTAGGCCAAGAGAAGTTGTTGATGTCAAAGATGACAAAGATCAAGTGTTCACTTCTATTGCAAGAGATCATCCTTTGGATCAAATTGTTGGTGATATTCATAGTGGCGTGCAAACAAGATCAAGATTGGCTTCATTTTGTGAGTATTACTCTTTTGTTTCATCTTTTGAGCCAACCAAAGTAGAAGATGCCTTGATGGATGTTGATTGGGTCAATGCTATGCATGAAGAACTAAACAACTTCACTAGGAACCAAGTTTGGGAATTGGTAGAAAGGCCAAAGCATCACAATGTGATTGGTACCAAGTGGGTGTTTAGAAATAAGCAAGGCCAAGATAGGATAGTTGTGAGAAACAAAGCAAGGCTAGTTGCACAAGGTTACACTCAAGTAGAGGGTCTTGACTTTGGTGAAACATATGCACCGGTTGCAATATTGGAAGCAATTAGAATCTTATTAGCTTATGCTTGTGCCAACAATATCAAGCTCTACCAAATAGATGTTAAGAGTGCATTTCTTAATGACTACATCAATGAATTAGTTTATGTTGAGCAACCTCCTGGTTTTGAAGATGACAAGAAACCCAACCATGTGTACAAGCTCAAGAAGGCATTGTATGGTTTGAAGCAAGCACCTAGAGCATGGTATGAGAGATTGAGGGACTTTCTTCTCTCGAAAGGATTCAAAATGGGCAAGGTTGACACCACTCTCTTCACCAAGAAGCTTGGCAAGGACTTATTTATGTTGCAAATCTATATGGATGATATCATATTTGGTTCAACCAATCAAGATTTTTGTGAGGGGTTTGGCAATATGATGGCTAATGAGTTTGAGATGTCAATGATTGGAGAACTTAGCTACTTCCTTGGTCTATAAATCAAGCAAATGAAGAATGGCATATTTGTTAGTCAAGGGAAGTACATCAAGGACATGATCAAGAAGTTTAGATTAGAAGATGCAAAGGGCATTAGCACACCCATGGGCACAAATGGACACTTGGATAGTGATGCTAGTGGAAACATGGTGGATCAAAAGTTATATCGGTCTATGATTGGAAGCCTACTCTATGTGACCGCATCAAGGCCGGATGTCATGTTTAGTGTGTGCATGTGTGCAAGATTCCAAGCCTCACCTAGAGAGAGTCATCTCAAGGCAACAAAGAGAATATTGAGGTACTTGAAGCATACACAAGATGTTGGACTTTGGTATCCCAAGGGGTCAAACTTTGAGTTGATTGGATATTCGGACTCTGACTATGCGGGATGCAAGGTTGATAGAAAAAGCACTAGTGGTACATGTCAATTGCTTGAAAGATCACTTGTGTCATGGTCATCAAAGAAGCAAAATAGTGTTGCACTTTCTACCGCCGAAGCCGAATACATTAGTGCCGGTAGTTGTTGTGCTCAATTGCTATGGATGAAATCAATATTGGAAGACTTTAGAGTCAAATTCAAACAAGTACCATTGCTATGTGACAATGAGAGTGCTATCAAAATGACAAATAACCCGGTTCAACATTCAAGAACGAAGCACATTGATATTAGACATCATTTCATAAGAGACCATCAACAAAAGGGTGATATTTCAATTGAGTGTGGGCACCGATGATCAACTTGCCAACATATTCACCAAGCCACTTGATGAGAAAAGGTTTTGCAAGCTAAGAAATGAATTGAACATCATTGACTTCTCCAACATGTGAAGATGCACCCCCACTTATTTGACATGCCTCTCCTTCGAGCAAAGCAAGGTAAAATTGATTGGTATGGCATACATCCTTTGCTAAGGATATGATTAGTGCATCTAGACATAACAAGTCATTTCTAGGTTCATTCATGCAAATCAAATGAATTTGATGTATATATGATGTCATTATTGCTTCTATGCTTGATTTAAACTAGTGGCATCATATGACATGTTTGTGGGCTTACAATCCTAGTGTTTGATCTAGACTATAAGCTTTAAGCTATTTAACCGACATGGGCAAGATAACCATTGAAAGATGTGTGAAGAAACTTGTCTTTGGTTCAAACTGTGTTATCTAACTTGGGCAAGTAATCTAGATTGGACCAATGTGAAAATGATCCTCACCTATTCACTTCATGATTGAATCACAATTTGACTAACTCCTACCTAAAATTGGCATAACCTTTTGTGGAAATCGATGACAAAGGGAGAGATTAGTCACAAAGATGATAATTAGAAAATAAAGGGGATCAATTAAAATTTGAGTACACACACAAGTAGGGGGGAGCAAGCTCATGAACAAAGTTGTTGCTTAGAGTTTGAGCATCTAGTGGCACTAGAGATCGTTGAGCAGCGGGATTGCTTATTACTCTTGGTGGTTGCCGCCACCTAGACGGCTTGGAACTGCGGTGGAGGTCCGGCACGTGTTGGTGATTGTTCATGGCCGGCTCCCGGTGATTTGTGAGGGGTTCTTGCACCTATTCCCCGTGGGAGATTCGCGAAAGGTGACTCTAGTAAATTGCTCGTGTCATTGAGTTACCTCACTTGTGGGTAGTTGCTAGCGGCACCCGTGGAGGGTTAGGCATTGAGGCCTATTAGCGCCCAAGCAACACCAAGTGTTGGTCGACACAACGGGGGACTAGCGTGGCGGCAAGCACGTGAACCTCGGGAGAAAAATCATTGTGTCATATTGTCTCCTTTGGTTTTCTTGGTGTTCATATTGTGATTGATATTCTTCTCTCTTGCCCGGCATCGATAACAATCACTCTATCACTTGTATTACTTTGTTTTATACTTGTTCTAGTGATAGCCTTAGTGTAATTTATCTTTCTAACTTGATCACCTAGGTGTAAACTAGCAACTTAGTCTTGTGTGACAAGTAGAGATCATAATCACACTAGAATTGTAAATAGGTGGCTTGCCTAACAAGTAGAGCTAGAGCAAACCGCATTCGCGCCATTTGTTGTACTAACCATTTACTCTAGTAAATTTGTAGATTTTTAATTAGGCTATTCACCTCCTCTAGCCATTTAGGACCTTTCAATCGGACGCTGGGCGACCGGAGCGTCCGGTGCCAAGGGTTTCACTGTGCCGGCGCTGGGGCAGTGTTGACCGGACGCTGGGCGCGTCCGGTCAGGTGGCACAGGACGTGTCCGGTCGAGAATTTGCAGTTTTGGAGCTCTCTGAGTTGTGACCGGACTCCACTGTGCTCTAGTGAATTTGTAGATTTTTAATTAGGCTATTCACCCCCCTCTAGCCATTTAGGATCTTTCAAGTGGTATCAGAGCCGTGGTCACCGTTTAATTCAAGGCTTAACATCCTTCGGTGCAAAATATGGCTCATCTTGTGTTTAATCATGTTGGGGGTAAACCACCGTTCTTTGATGGCACATCTTTCATATATTGGAAGAGAAAGATGAAGATGTACCTTGGTTTAATCAATGACAAGGTATGGGATGTGACCGAGAAGGAGTTTGTGATTCTTGATCCCACCGATCCAACTCAAAGAGAAGTTGAATTGAAGCAATGCAACACAATGGCTCTCAACACTATCTACAATGGCATTGATTCTAAAGTGTTTGAGCAAATCAAAGATCTTGATTATGCATTTGAGGTATGGAAGAGGTTGAAAGAAACATATGAGGGCACTTCAACGGTAAAGAGTGCCATACATGCTCAAGGACAAGCTCACCAACTTCAAGATGAAGGATGATGAATCAATTCCGAAGATGTTCTATAGATTGCAAGTCATCATCAATGATCTTAAGGACTTGGGTGAAAAAGTGAGCAATAAAGATTTCTCTCACCGATTCTTGAGTTGCTTGCCTAAGAGATTCAAGACATTAAGAACCATCATCTTTAGAGAAGGAATGACAAAGAAGACACCTAATGAGATCCTTGGTGAGGTAATGACCGAGGACCAGTACAATGATGAAGACAAGGAAGAGGATGTCAAGGAAGAGAAGAAGAAGGAGAAGAGTGTGGCATTCAAGGCCACATCATCATCCAAGAACAAGGGCAAAAAGAAGAAGAATAGCTCAAGTGATGATGAAGATCAAGCCTCTGATGAAGACGATGAAGAAGAACTAGCTCTTCTTGTGCGCAAATTTGGTAAGTTCATGAAGAAGAAGGGCTATCATGCAAGAAAGAGGAAGGACAACTACAAGAACAAGGACTATGTGAGAAGATGCTATAAATGCAAGAGTCTGGATCACATTCTTGAGGATTATCCATACAATAGTGACAATGATGATGAAAAGAAGAAGAAGAACAAGAAGGACAAGAAAGAAAAGAAAGACAAGAAAGTCACTTTCAAGAAGGGGAATTCTTATGTGGCCACTTGGGATAGTGATGCTTCCTCAAGTGATAGAGATGATAGTGATGATGATAAGAAGAGCAAGAAGAAGGGGCATACAAGCATTGCCATCTCCAACAAACCTTCGGTCTTTGATCATCCTTCATGCTTTATGGCTAAGTCCACTAAGGTACATTTCGAAAGTGAAGATGAGGAGAGTGATAGTGATTCCGATGATGAGGGGCACTCAAGGGAGGACCTCATGGTGATGTTGGAAGTGGCTCATTGTCTCATGAACAAGAAGAGAGAAGAATTCAAGGAATTGCGCAAGAAGCTTAGGCTTGTTGAGTAATCCTTTGATGAGCTACATAGTTCTCATGAGAGGTTAAAGGAAGCCCATGAGAAGCTAGAGAATGCTCACTCCTCTCTTCTTGCTTAAGAGAAGAAGGAACCGCTCCCCACATCTCACATCGGGGTTACATGTGACATATTGAATGAATCATTCTTTGAACCTATTATTGTCACTAACTCTTCATGTAGCACCTCCTCATCCACTTCTACTACTAATGATGGTTTCACTTGTGATGCCTCATTTATGGTAGAGAATGAGACCTTGAAAAAGGAGGTTAATGAGCTCACTCACACCTTAGGTAAAGCCTTTGTTGGTGAGGCCCGCTTGCTTAAGTGCTTGGGTAGCCAACGCTTTTCTCTCAACAAAGAGGGTTTGGGCTACAACCCCAAGAAAGGCAAGGCGACCTTTGCAACTCCAAATCCTAGCTTTGTGAAGAGCAATGGTCGGTATTGCTATAGATGCAAGCAAAGTGGGCACCTAGAGCAAAATTGCTGTAAAAAGAACAATAACAAGAAAAATAGTTATGTTCACTCTATTTGGTTTGGTTCTTGTTATATGCTTACTAAGGGTGAGATGGGTGTGCAAGCAAAGTTTGTTGGTACACCAATTGTGGGCTCAAAGAAGAAAGCCATTTGGGTGCCAAAGAGCTTAGTCACTAACCTACAAGGACCCAAACAAGTATGGGTACCTAAGAAATATTGATTTGTCTTGTAGGTCAATTATAAAGCCGGAGGGAGGCATTGGGTTCTTGATAGTGGGTGCACTCAACACATGACCGGAGATTCAAGGATGTTCAATTCATTCAATGATGATGGCAAAGAGAGATTTGATAGTATCACTTTTGGTGACAATGGCAAAGACAAAGTTAAAGGGCTTGGTAAGATTGCAATATCCAATGATTTGAGCATTTCCAATGTGCTATTAGTAGAGAGTTTAAACTTCAACTTGCTATCCGTGGCACAATTATGTGATCTTGGTTTCAAGTGCATATTTGGGGTTGATGATGTTGAGATTGTTAGTGTTGATGGGTCTAACTTGATATTCAAAGGCTTTAGATATGAAAATCTATATTTGGTTGATTTCAATGCTAGTGAGACTCAACTTTTAACATGTTTATTCACTAAGTCAACTATGGGTTGGTTATGGCATAGAAGGCTTGGTCATGTTGGCATGAAACAATTGAATAGATTGATCAAGTATGACTTAGTAAGAGGCTTGAAAGATGTTGTGTTTGAGAAAGATAGATTGTGTAGCTCTTGTCAAGCCGGCAAACAAGTTGAAAACACTCATCTCAAGAAGAGCATCATGAGTACTAGCAAACCATTTGAGTTATTGCACATGGACTTATTTAGACCAACAACATACACTAGTATTGGTGGCAACAAGTATGGCTTTATGATTGTTGATGACCATACTAGATACACATGGGTCTTCTTTCTAGTTGATAAAAGTGATGTGTATGATCTATTCAAGTCTTTTGTCAAGAGAGTACATAATGAGTTTGAGACAACCATCAAGAAAGTGAGAAGTGACAATGGAAGTGAGTTTAGAAACACAAGGGTTGACGAGCTATGTGATGATTTTAGAATCAAACATCAATTCTTCGCTAAGTACACTCCACAATCAAATGGCCTTGTAGAGAGAAAGAATAGAACGCTTATTGATATGACAAGGTCTATGCTCAGTGAGTACAATGTGAGTCAATCTTTTTGGGTTGAAGCTATCAACACGGCTTGCTACTCTAGCAACCGACTCTATTGTCACCCAATGATGGAGAAGACACCATATGAGCTACTAAATGGAAGAAAGCCCAACATTGCATACTTTCGGGTCTTTGATTGCAAATGCTATATTTTGAAGAAAGGCACAAGACTTGGAAAGTTTGATAAAAGGTGTAATGAAGGATTCTTACTTGGCTACTCCACATCAAGCAAAGCATATAGAGTTTGGAATTTAGCTAGTGGTACTCTTGAGAAAGTTCATGATGTTGAATTTGATGAAACTAAGGGTTCCCAAAATAAAGATGAGAATCTAGATGATGTGAGAGACACTCAATTGTCAAATGCAATGAAAAACGTGGATGTTGGTGATATTAGGCCAAGAGAAGTTGTTGATGTCGAAGATGACAAAGATCAAGTGTTCACTTCTCCAATTGTACAAGCTAGTGGTTCAAATGATCAATCTCAAGCTAGTGGTACTCAAGTGTAAAATCAACAAGTGGCTAGTACATCATCTCAACCGAATGATCAACCAAGCTCAAGCAATCAAGTGCAAGAGCTCCAACCAACAAATATTGCAAGAGATCATCCTTTGGATCAAATTGTTGGTGATATTCATAGTGGCGTGCAAACAAGATCAAGATTGGCTTCATTTTATGAGCATTACTCTTTTGTTTCATCTTTTGAGCCAACCAAAGTACAAGACGCCTTGATGGATGTTGATTGGGTCAATGCTATGCATGAAGAACTAAACAACTTTACTAGGAACCAAGTTTGGGAATTGGTAGAAAGGCCAAAGCATCACAATGTGATTGGTACCAAGTGGGTGTTTAGAAACAAGCAAGACCAAGATGGGATAGTTGTGAGAAACAAAGCAAGGCTAGTTGCACAAGGTTACACTCAAGTAGAGGGTCTTGACTTTGGTGAAACATATGCACCGGTTGCAAGATTGGAAGCAATTAGAATCTTATTAGCTTATGCTTGTGCCAACAATATCAAGCTCTACCAAATAGATGTTAAGAGTGCATTTCTTAATGACTACATCAATGAATTAGTTTATGTTGAGCAACCTCCTGGTTTTGAAGATGACAAGAAACCCAACCATGTGTACAAGCTCAAGAAGGCATTGTATGGTTTGAAGCAAGCACCTAGAGCATGGTATGAGAGATTGAGGGACTTTCTTCTCTCGAAAAGGATTCAAAATGGGCAAGGTTGACACCACTCTCTTCACCAAGAAGCTTGGCAAGGACTTATTTATGTTGCAAATCTATATGGATGATATCATATTTGGTTCAACCAATCAAGATTTTTATGAGGGGTTTGGCAATATGATGGCTAATGAGTTTGAGATGTCAATGATTGGAGAACTTAGCTACTTCCTTGGTCTATAAATCAAGCAAATGAAGAATGGCATATTTGTTAGTCAAGGGAAGTACATCAAGGACATGATCAAGAAGTTTAGATTAGAAGATGCAAAGGGCATTAGCACACCCATGGGCACAAATGGACACTTGGATAGTGATGCTAGTGGAAACATGGTGGATCAAAAGTTATATCGGTCTATGATTGGAAGCCTACTCTATGTGACCGCATCAAGGCCGGATGTCATGTTTAGTGTGTGCATGTGTGCAAGATTCCAAGCCTCACCTAGAGAGAGTCATCTCAAGGCAACAAAGAGAATATTGAGGTACTTGAAGCATACACAAGATGTTGGACTTTGGTATCCCAAGGGGTCAAACTTTGAGTTGATTGGATATTCGGACTCTAACTATCAAACTTTGAGTTGATTGGATATTCGGACTCTGACTATGCGGGATGCAAGGTTGATAGAAAAAGCACTAGTGGTACATGTCAATTGCTTGAAAGATCACTTGTGTCATGGTCATCAAAGAAGCAAAATAGTGTTGCACTTTCTACCGCCGGCCGAATACATTAGTGCCGGTAGTTGTTGTGCTCAATTGCTATGGATGAAATCAATATTGGAAGACTTTAGAGTCAAATTCAAACAAGTACCATTGCTATGTGACAATGAGATTGCTATCAAAATGACAAATAACCCGGTTCAACATTCAAGAATGAAGCACATTGATATTAGACATCATTTCATAAGAGACCATCAACAAAAGGGTGATATTTCAATTGAGTGCGGGCACCGATGATCAACTTGCCAACATATTCACCAAGCCACTTGATGAGAAAAGGTTTTGCAAGCTAAGAAATGAATTGAACATCATTGACTTCTCCAACATGTGAAGATGCACCCCCACTTATTTGACATGCCTCTCCTTCGAGCAAAGCAAGGTAAAATTGATTGGTATGGCATACATCCTTTGCTAAGGATATGATTAGTGCATCTAGACATAACAAGTCATTTCTAGGTTCATTATGCAAATCAAATGAATTTGATGTATATATGATGTCATTATTGCTTCTATGCTTGATTTGAACTGGTGGCATCATATGACATGTTTGTGGGCTTGCAATCCTAGTGTTTGATCTAGACTATAAGCTTTATGCTATTTAACCGACATGGGCAAGATAACCATTGAAAGATGTATGAAAAAACTTGTCTTTGGTTCAAACCATGTTATCTAACTTGGGCAAGTAATCTAGATTGAACCAATGTGAAAATGATCCTCACCTATTCACTTCATGATTGAATCACAATTTGACTAACTCCTACCTAAAATTGGTATAACCTTTTGTGAAAATCGATGACAAAGGGGGAGAGATTAGTCACAAAGATGATAATTAGAAAATAAAGGGGATCAATTAAAGTTTGAGTACACACACAAGTAGGGGGAGCAAGCTCATGAACAAAGTTGTTGCATTTGAATGTGTATTTCACATATGCTTGCTTGCATTGTACTTTAAATTGAAAATTTATGCTTGTGTGGCGTTTGCTAGTGATAGAAATTGAATGATGAATTGATCACTAGTATGCATAGGACTTAGCTAGACTAGAGTTTTTGCTTTTACAAGTGGAACTAGAACCTTGCTTTTAATGTTGATCTCACGGGGTATCTAGTATTTGCTTGTCTAGCTAACTTGGTGCTAAGGATGATTGAATTGTGCACTTCGATGATATCTCGCTTCAAAGGTCCATTCTTTAAACCTTAGCATCAATCTTGGTAGTAGTATCTCTCCCACATCTTATATCCAACATGTGTGCAAGCTTTCAAATCCAAACTCTTAGCACACATGTAGGGGGAGCTAGTACTATCAAATAGGGTTTGCATAACTTGTTCAATCCTCGCATATGATCTTAATGCTTGGACAAGTGGTTTAAATCTAAATTCAATTATAATTCATATCTTTGTGAAGGTTGTCATCAATTACCAAAAAGGGGGAGATTGAAAGCCCTAGTTTAGTTTTGGTTAATTGATGAAATCTTTGGACTAATCCTTCGTGGCTAAGTGTGTATAGCAAAAGAAAGGATGGTCCATGCCAAGTGAAGGAGACTTGAAGAGCATCACGGTGGTGGTGGCGTATACCAAAAGATGATGATCAAGTGCTCCAACTTGGAAAAGAAGAAAGAGATAAATAAAACGGGCTCAAGGCAAAGGTATACTTAATAGGACCATTTTGTTTTAGCACTCAAGACACCATAGAGGGTGTGAGTGTATTTAGGATAGATAGCCATACTATTAAGAGGGGTGATCTTAATACAAAAACGGTTATCCAAGTGCCACTAGGTATTCATTTTCCATGCATGTGCATTAGGGCCTAGTGAGCTAACATTTTCCTTGAAAATTGCTTTGAAAAATGCTAACATATATGCACAAGTGTTGAGACAACTTGGTGTTAGTACATGGAAGCAAAGGAAAAGGTTGGAAATGAAAAGGAGAAGAAGAGATGTCACTGGCGCGACCGGACTCTACGACCGGACGCTGCAACATCGACCGAACGCTACTGCAACAGTTGTCAGACGCCAGCGAAACATCGACCGGACGCTACTGAAACATTGGACCGGATGCTCCGGTGCCAAGAGCTGTGAGTCCGGTCAGTTGTGGAGAAGTAACCGGACGCCGAGAGAGTCCGGTCAAGGGTGATCGGACGCGTCCGGTCGTGAAAATACCTCTCTGGAACCTCTCTGGATTGGACCGGGGCACTTGCGTGCAACATTGACCGGATGCTATTGCAACATCGAGCGGGCCTTAAATCGAAACATTGACCGGACGCCGATGAAACATTGACCGGACGCGTCCGTCAGTTCGCTGATCGTGGGAGTTTGTGTCTAACGGCTAGTTGAGCTTTGGGCCTCTATAAAAATGGGTTGGCCGGCTCTTGCTCACTCTCTTGGCTCTCTAACTTGTTGATACACCTTGTGAGCATACTCCCACACCTCCCTCTCATACTCTTGCTTGATTGTGTATCCAAAGTGAGATTAGGAGTGATCCTTAGTGCATTTGCTTAGAGTTTGAGCATCTAGTGGCACTAGAGATCGTTGAGCAGCGGGATTGCTTATTACTCTTGGTGGTTGCCGCCACCTAGACGGCTTGAAACTGCGGTGGAGGTCCGGCACGTGTTGGTGATTGTTCGTGGCTGGCTCCCGGTGATTTGTAAGGGGTTCTTGCACCTATTCCCCGTGGGAGATTCACGAAAGGTGACTCTAGTAAATTGCTCGTGTTATTGAGTTACCTCACTTGTGGGTAGTTGCTAGCGGCACCCGTGGAGGGTTAGGCATTGAGGCCTATTAGCGCGCGCAACACCAAGTGTTGGTCGACACAACGGGGACTAGCGTGGCGGCAAGCACGTGAACCTCGGGAGAAAAATCATTGTGTCATATTGTCTCCTTTGGTTTTCTTGGTGTTCATATTGTGATTGATATTCTTCTCTCTTGCCCGGCATCGATAACAATCACTCTATCACTTGTATTACTTTGTTTTATACTTGTTCTAGTGATAGCCTTAGTGTAATTTATCTTTCTAACTTGATCACCTAGGTGTAAACTAGCAACTTAGTCTTGTGTGACAAGTAGAGATCATAATCACACTAGAATTGCAAATAGGTGGCTTGCCTAACAAGTAGAGCTAGAGCAAACCGCATTCGCGCCATTTGTTGTACTAACCATTTACTCTAGTAAATTTGTAGATTTTTAATTAGGCTATTCACCTCCTCTAGCCATTTAGGAACTTTCAACCGGACGCTGGGCGACCGGAGCGTCCGGTGCCAAGGGTTTCACTGTGCCGGCGCTGGGGCAGTGTTGACCGGACGCTGGGCGCGTCCGGTCAGGTGCACAGGACGCGTCCGATCGAGAATTTGCAGTTTTGGAGCTCTCTGAGTTGTGACCGGACTCCACTGTGCTGGCGTCCGGTGCTAGCACAGGACGCGTCCGGTCGTTGGTGACTACGCGCGAGTTGATCAGTGACGTTGGGCGCGAAGAGTGGAATTCAAACGGCTAGTACAGGTGGCCCTTAATGTTGGACCAGACGCTGGACCGGACGCGTCCGGTCAGGCCATCTCGGGCGTCCGGTCAGTGCGCAGTGAGCTGTTTTTGAGGGTAACGGCTAGGTGTCTTGGGTGGCGCCTATATAATGGTTTGGCCGGCTTGGGGGAGTCTCTCTTGGCACTTTGACATCCTTGATATCCCCTAGAGCTAAGCAAACCTTCTCCCACACTTTGCACTCACTTTGATTGATCTAGAGAGTAATTGGGAGAGTTTCTAGTGTATTTGCCTAGTGATTGAGCATCTAGTGGCACTAGTGAGCGTTCTTGCTGTGATTGAGCTTATTACTCTTGGTGATTGTCGTTACCTAGACGGTTGGAGCAGCGAGTCGGAGTTGAGCAAGGTTGAAGATTGTTCTTGGCCACTCCGGAGGTGATTGTGAGGGGTTTTTGATCCTACCCCGTGGAAGATCGTGAAAGGAATCCTTAGTGGAATCTCGTGTCATTGAATCACCCTCACTTTGTGTGAGTTCTTGTGGCGCCCGATGAGGGCTTGGCTTGTGACGCCAATTAGCCACCGAACTACCGAGTGTGTGGTCGACATAATGGGGACGTAGCGTGCCGGCAAGCACGTGAACCTCGGGATAAATCTTGTGTCCCTCGGTGTTCTTGTGTGGCTTGATCCTTCGAGATCAACTTGGATTTCTCTATTAGGTCATCTCTTCGGGTTTTTAATTGAATTGATAAGACGGTGATTGGTCATCATCCGGAAGGCATGGTTTGCATTCTTGGTTACCTTTCTTGCGATCATCATTGTGCAAAGTAGTGTATTAGGTTGTGTAGCCTAGTTGAATTGCTAAGGACCACATTCTTAGTGCGCCTAGTGTACTAGGATTGCTAGAATTGGTTAGGTTGGCTTGCAACCCCACTAGGCTAGCGCAATATTTGCTTCGCCATTTAGTTTACCAACTGGTTTGTTTAGTGCTTTGCAAGAAATTTTTATAGGCTATTCACCCCCTCTAGCCATTTATGACCTTTCAGCACTTCAATGGCGCGTGTCGAAGATAATCACTTATTCCACAACGATGAAGTTGACGATGCGATTGAGCATGACCCATAGAGGGGCTATGATTGATAGGGTTTGAGTTGATAGGATGATTGAGGAACGAGGAGCGCTTGGCGCCGTGAGTCTGCGATCAAGGTGGCGAACTTGCGACATTGCGATTTGGTAGGTACACGCGCAATAGAAAACACCTGTTGGGACCGCGGGACTAGGTGCATGCAGGTCTGTTCCGATCCCATTGCGTGGTAAAATATATACGAACTCTGATTTTTTTTGAGCATTATATACGAACTCCGATTGGAAGGGAGAAGCAAACGAGAAAAAAATCCTAATTAGTCTTGTCATTTCTAGTCTGGTCAGGTCAAGATCATGTTTATTCGTGAATAATAGTTCTCTCATATTGTGAGGTTGTTTGGATACAGGGGGTAAAAATTTTGTCAATCATATCAAAATATTGGAGAGATATCGGAGGTATATTTAGGTACCAATAAAAAAATTAATTATAGAATTAATCAGTATACGTGGAGACTAATAAAATTTTAAATATAATTAAACCGTCATTAGTAAATGTTAACGACGGCACTATACTTTGTCAAATCATAGACTAATAAGGTTTAAAAATTATCTTTCATAAAATTATCACAATCTATGTAATTATTTATTTTTTAGTCTATATTTAATAGATATATTTGTGACAATGTTCAACGGAACAGAGCAAAAGATTTACCATGTCTATCCAAACACCCCCACAGCGTCTATATCTATATTTTTTCTATTTTCATCCACTTTGCTGATCATAAGAGATCAAGACAAAAAATCTTAGTCACTTGTATCATGTTCCTTGCGTTCACAGCGAAAAAGAGGCTCTTGTCTGCGTTGAGGGGCTCCAGAGAGCACTTCAATGGCGCGTGCCGAAGATAATCACCGATTCCACATCGATGAAGTTGATGATGCGATTGAGCATGACCCATGGAGGGGCCATGATCGATAGGGTTTGAGTTGATAGGATGATCGAGGAACGAGGAGCGCGGGCACCGCGAGTCTCGCGATCGCGGTGGCGAACTTGCGATTGCGATTTGGTAGGTACACGCGCAATAGAAAACACCCTATTGGGACCGCGGACCGGTGCATGCAGGTCTCTTTTCGATCCCATCGTGTGGTAAAATATATACGAACTCCGATTTTTTTTTTTGAGCATTATATACGAACTCCGATTGGAAGGGAGAAGCAAACGAAAAAAAGAAATCCTAATTAGTCTTGTCATTCCTAGTCCGGTCGTCGAGTATCATGTTTATTCGTGAATAATAGTTCTCTCATATTGTGAGGTTGTTTGGATACTGGGGGTAAAAATTTTGTCAATCATATCAAAATATTGGAGAGATATTGGAGGTATATTTAGGTACCAATAAAAAATTAATTATAGAATTAATCAAGATACGTGGAGACTAATAAAATTTTAAATATAATTAAACCGTCATTAGTAAATATTAACGGTGGCACTATACTTGTCAAATCATAGACTAATAAGGTTTAAAAAATATCTTTCATAAAATTATCACAATCTATGTAATTATTTATTTTTTAGTCTATATTTAATAGATATATTTGTGACAATATTCAATGGAACAGAGCAAAGATTTGCCATGTCTATCCAAACACCCCCACAAAGTCTCTATATCTATATTTTTTCTATTTTCATCCACTTTGCTGATCATGAGAGATCAAGACAAAAAAACTTAGTCACTTGTATGATGTTCCTTGCGTTCACAGCAGAAGCGGAGGCTCTTGCCTGCGTTGAGGGGCTCCAGAGAGCACTTCAATGGTGGGTGCCGAAGATAATCACTGATTCCACATCGATGAAGTTGACGATGCGATTGAGCATGACCCATGGAGGGGTCATGATCGATAGGGTTTTGAGTTGATAGGATGATCGAGGAACGAGGAGCGCTGGGCGCTGCGAAGTCTGCGATCTGCGGTGGCGAACTTGCGATTGCGATTTGGTAGGTACACGCCAAGCAATAGAAAACACCCTGTTGGGACCGTGGACCGTGTGCATGCAGGTCTGTTCCGATCCCATCGTGTGGTAAAATATATACGAACTCGATTTTTTTTTGAGCATTATATACGAACTCGATTGGAAGGGGGAAGCAAACGAGAAAAGAAATCCTAATTAGTCTTGTCATTCCTAGTCTGGTCAGGTCAGTATCATGTTTATTCATGAATAATAGTTCTCTCATATTGTGAGGTTGTTTGGATAGTTCTCTCATATTGTGAGGTTGTTTGGATACAGGGGGTAAAAATTTTGTTAATCATATCAAAATATTGAAGAGATATCGGAGGCATATTTAGGTACCAACAAAAAAATTAATTATAGAATTAATCAGTATACGTGGAGACTAATAAAATTTTAAATATAATTAAACCATCATTAGTAAATATTAACGGTGGCACTATACTGTCAAATCATAGACTAATAAGGTTTAAAAAATTATCTTTCATAAAATTATCATAATCTATATAATTATGTATTTTTTAGTCTATATTTAATAGATATATTTGTGACAATATTTAATAGAATAGAGCAAAAGATTTGCCATGTCTATCCAAACACCCCCACAGCGTCTATATCTATATTTTTTCTATTTTCATCCACTTTGCTGAGCATGAGAGATCAAGACAAAAAATTCTTAGTCACTTGTATCATGTTCCTTGCGTTCACAGCAGAAGCGGAGGCTCTTGCCTGCGTTGAGGGGCTCCAGAGAGCACTTCAATGGCGCTGTGCGAAGATAATCACCGATTCCACATCGATGAAGTTGACGATGCGATTGAGCATGACCCATGGAGGGGTCATGATCGATAGGGTTTGAGTTGATAGGATGATCGAGGAACGAGGAGCGCGGCGCCAAGAGTCTGTGGATCATGGGTCGTGAACTTGCGATTGCGATTTGGTAGGTACACGCGCAATAGAAAACACCCTGTTGAGACCGCGGACCAGGTGCATGCAGGTCTGTTTCGATCCCATCGTGTGGTAAAATATATACGAACTCCGATTTTTTTTGAGCATTACATACGAACTCTGATTGGAAGGGAGAAGCAAACGAGAAAAGAAATCCTAATTAGTCTTCTCATTCCTAGTCTGGTCAGGTCAGTATTATATTTATTCGTGAATAATAGTTCTCTCATATTGTGAGATTGTTTGGATACAGGGGTAAAAATTTTGTCAATCATATCAAAATATTGGAGAGATATCGAAGGTATATTTAGAATTAATCAGTATACGTGGAGACTAATAAAATTTTAAATATAATTAAACCGTCATTAGTAAATATTAACGGTGGCACTATACTGTCAAATCATAGACTAATAAGGTTTAAAAAATTATCTTTCGTAAAATTATCACAATCTATGTAGTTATTTATATTTTAGTCTATATTTAATAGATATATTTGTGACAATATTCAATGGAACGAGCAAAAAGATTTGCCATGTCTATCCAAACACCCCCCACAGCGTCTATATCTTTATTTTTTCTATTTTCATCCACTTTGCTGATCATAAGAGATCAAGATAAAAAATCTTAGTCACTTGTATCATGTTCCTTGCGTTCACAGCAGAAGCGGAGGCTCTTGCCTGCGTTGAGGGGCTCCAGAGAGCACTTCAACGGCGCGTGCCGAAGATAATCACTGATTCCACATCGATGAAGTTGACGATGCGATTGAGCATGACCCATGGAGGGGCCATGATCGATAGGGTTTGAGTTGATAGGATGATCGAGGAAAGAGGAGCGCAGCGCCTTGAGTCTGCGACTGCGGTGGCGAACTTGCGATTGCGATTTAGTAGGTACACGCGCAATAGAAAATAACCTGTTGGGACCGTGGACCCGGTGCATGCAGGTCTGTTACGATCCTATCGTGTGGTAAAATATTTATGAACTCTGATTTTTTTAAGCATTATATACGAACTCCGATTGGAAGAGAGAAGCAAACGAGAAAAAGAAATCCTAATTAGTCTTGTCATTCCTAGTCTGGTCAGGTCAAGTATCATGTTTATTCGTGAATAATAGTTCTCTCATATTGTGAGGTTGTTTGGATACTGAGGGGTAAAAATTTTGTCAATCATATCAAAATATTGGAGAGATATCGGAGGTATATTTAGGTACCAATAAAAAAATTAATTATAGAATTAATCAAGATACGTGGAGACTAATAAAATTTTAAATATAATTAAGCCGTCATTAGTAAATATTAACGGTGGCATTATACTGTCAAATCATAGACTAATAAGGTGTAAAAATTATCTTTCGTAAAAATTATCACAATCTATATAATTATTTATTTTTTTGTCTATATTTAATAGATATATTTGTGACAATATTCAATGGAACAGAGCAAAAGATTTGGCATGTCTATCCAAACACCCCCACAGCGTCTATATCTATATTTTTTCTATTTTCATCCACTTTGCTGATCATGGGAGATCAAGACAAAAAATCTTAGTCACTTGTATCATGTTCCTTGCGTTCACAGCAGAAGCGGAGGCTCTTGCCTGCGTTGAGGGGCTCCAGAGAGCACTTCAATGGCGCGTGCCGAAGATAATCACTGAAACGGACTGTGTGAGGATCATGACGGCGCTGAACATCCTGGAGAGAGATAGATTAGAATTGATATATATGGTTCTCGCAGAGGCTAAGGGTCTCACTCATCTATTGGGTGAATAGAGAGTATCCCAAGTAAAGAGAGAGAGAAACAAAGTAGCAAATGGTTTGACTTGTATAGCTAGGCAATGTAGATCTTCTAAGATCCGGTGGAAAAGAGCACCTACGTGTAGTACCGGTATTATAGAATGTAAAAAGTCTCATGAGTCACAACACACTCGTGTTTGGCTCATGTGCAGCGTCCCTATCTAGGCATTAGATTCAGATCGCATGGGGCCAGCCAGCCAGGATGCCTGAGCGACGAGCTACCTGCCAACACACTATCGAAATAGGCCCTCAAAGCCTTACAAGATAGTCAAGATAAGCCTCGATCCTCTGTTTAATTGCTAACCTCTGATGGTTAGATAGTCATATATTTAGCTAACTAAGATTGACTAAGCATATATAATATCTAAAAACCCATGGATGGAAAACCCCGACTAAGAACTAAGATGCTAATTAAAATTGTATTCTCATGGATTACCCACCTTTCAAAAAGTATGGGATCCTGAAGGATTGGAGTTTCCAAATTAGATCTAAAAGTGAAAAGATTCCCTAGAGATAAACTAATGAGCACCTTTTAGCTTACTTTAGTCTACATTGCCAACAAATGGACTAATGGATACTTTTAGTCCCAGGTTTGGAATCCTAGGCCTAAAGTTTAGTTGACTAAAATTTAGTCTGAAAAAGCACTTCAGTCCCCTTCATGTCAGCTCCTACAACACTTGCTTCACTCCAGGACCATTCATTCAGTACTTGGTCCGCTTCACCATAGTTCCCACATCACTTGCATCTTCCCCTCTCTAAGCAAAGAGAGAAAAAAAACAGAGAAAAACATGTGTCAAACATAATGAATTATATCTGAGCAGAGTTACTATATGCCTGCACTAAAGATCAATCAGAATCTGAACAATTAACGTGTGCCACAGCATATTGTTATTGAAAAAAAAGGGAATCTGAATAGTATAGAGAAAGATATATAGACAGTGTGCAGCTGCAACAATGAAAATGTATGGTTTCACATCACTTATGAAAATCTGGTGCTACATAAGCAGATACAAAGAGCAAATGTCACTAAGGCTAGTCTCAGTGGAGGTTTCATGGCACAGTTTCATATGCACCTAGATTTTGGAAATAGTGCAGAAGAGTTTCATCCTCATGAAACTCTCTCTACTCTCATGAAACTTTTACCGTCTCTCTCTTAATAAATACTGTGCCACATCAGCCTATTTAATACCCATGAAATTCCATGAAATCCCCATTGAGATTAGCCTAATAGTATAATAAGGTCATACCCACCCTACTGTTTAAGTGAGATAGGGAACATGACTTAAGATCGTTTTATGTTTTTCCTTCTTGCAAGACTTATGCTTGCTATCATGAATAAGTTTAAATGGTGCCAACCCCAAATTAAGAAAATGATTGGCGTTCAACAATTTACCTTGATCCATTCAGTAACTATTAGACAATTTACTGAAGCTCACGTTGAATAAATGTGAAATCAAATTGGAAAATGTTTCTCTGAAAAGGAAATCCTAACATAAATATGGAAAAATCTCATCTTGTTCCTGCTAGGAATAGCTAGGATGAGCAAGCACACATATCCACTATGCTCGATTTGTTAGATATTTTAAATAAAAGATAGAGAATTCGCAAACACTATCAATTTATCACATACCTAAGTTACGTTGATGTGTAATAAACCATAAGTTAGATCCAAACTATGACAGTACAGTTGAAATGAAAAATTCGTGTTGTGTGGTGATAGTACCTGGTGGATCTTTGAGCCATCTTGTAGGTATGCGCTCAAGTCACTGGCAAGAACAATGGGCCTAAGCAATGACAAACTGTTTGTAGCGCTCTTTTTGGAGTAGAGGACCTTGTTCCGCAGCAAATCGAGGCGAATCACATAGTGGCTATTGAGCACCAGGTCCTTCCCAACAATCTGCATGAATTGGTCGACATGATCCACGTACTGTCGCGCCGGAGAAATGTAGACGACCTCGCCAAGACCGGGGCCGGAGGCGCCGTTCACCATCCGGTGGCGCAGATGGCGCCGCAACATCATTGGCTCGTCCGGGGCCTTCGCTACCGCGGCTCGTCGGCATGAGGGGCATCCCGCCGCATGCGCTTCTGTCGGAGTGCTGCGCGCAATGCCGTTGGGGATCTTCTGGGGTCAAGGTCTTCATCGCCAACCCGACGCCGTGAATGATCCCGACGACGAGCGCGAATCGTTAAATGTCGCCGCCCTGGTCTTGCGCACACTGACCTGATTGTAATGTAACCGACCAATTTATAAAAGCATAAGTGAAAAATCACTCGCTAAGCAAGCAATTGTCACACTTAAGCCGTTATAAACCCGGTAGTCCGGAAATCTCGAAGGATTTCAAACCAACCATCATCAACCAAGATCGCACAAGTTTAGCGTCACCATTCGCACGTTACAACATTTCACAAATAGTTCGATAATATCGATCATGGAAATTAAAGTTATTACAAACCGAGTCTTCAATTTCAAATAGCGGAAGTAAAGTAGTTTTAAAAACTCAACCCACACACACGAACTTGAGTTTAATACAGTGCCAGCTCTGAAGTCAATCCACAAAAGCAAGTGGGGAGAATATTAAGAACGACCATGCCCTTGGTACTTTAATCCACTGGATAAAAGCAGGTTTCACAATACCCGTGGTAGGTATGGCCATCTGCAACAAACAACAAGCGGGAAAAACCCTGAGTACGAGAAGGTACTCAGCTAGACTTACCCGACTGACTCAAGATAAAGACTCCAAGGAGTATGATAGGCATTATCGGGAGGTAGCTCGACTCATTTTGCATAAGAGCAGTAGTAATATTTAAAGTGACAGCTCAGCTTAATCATTCCTATTTAAGCTAGGTAAGCACCTATACTATTCATCATTATAGTATATTAATCATGAATTAAGCAAACAAGTAATAACCATAGCCATAAACATCAGCTTAACTCATCATCATCATTATCCACATTCCATAATCATTACTACGATGTTGCAGCTCAAGTCAAGGTGTTCACTTTGTCCAGAACGATGGCGATTCGAATCGATTACTACGAGCTCGGGGGGTATTCCTCACACAAACCACACTCACCCGCTAAAGTGAGCTACGGATCACCGTGGCACGTATCCAGAAAACAATGCGCGGTCTCGCATGGAGCCACCGTACCGGGGGACCGCCCGACGCCTTTAGCCAAAAGCCGGACCTCGGACTTACTCTTCGCGCCCCCGGGTCCCCATCCATCTCCAATACGGTGCGAACGGTCGAGAACCGGCCCGGATAGTGTTAGGCTTCACGGTCGGAAGTGCTTATCCGGCCAGCTAAATGTGAGGCATGCGTTCAATATGACTTGTGGTACAACAACGGTACGGTCCTTAATCGACACAGACGGAATCACTATGGTCCAACAACCCCATAAGCCTCCGTCCGGTCTCCATTTATCATAACCGAACCATCAACCAGATGATATCAACATAAGCTTTTCCATCAAAAGCAAGTAACCACCTATACTCGCGGATGACAGGAAATCACCCGACTTCTACCGTCTAAGCAAGCTAAGCAAAATACTCGCCCTAGACTAGCAGGGTGTATCAAGGTGGGATAATCAATGGTAAAGCAAGGATATAATGCATCAACGGTGTCACACAACTCCTATACTTAATGCAACAATCATAAAAGCATAATTAGACTGTTAGAAAGCATAGGTAAGTAGATGCTCCGGTGCTTGCCTCGAACGAAGTCAGACGCGTAGTGACTCGGACACTCGGGAAGATCCTCGGCGTCTTCCTCCTCTGCTCCTGGTGGAACCTCCTGCTGGGGCTCCTCCGGAAGATTCTCCTCGATCTCCGAAAACGGGAGGTCCTCCTGCGAACCTGTATGATGCGATGCACGTGTATGAGTATCATGAATGCACAACATATGATGCTCATGGATGAAGATGATTAACATTACATTTTACTGAGTAAGTGCATATCTCTTCTCTAAACCTTATAGAAGTGCATAAAGAAGAGCGGTGTGGCTAGGTACACACACACTTATCACATAAACAAGAGAATACCACTACTCCTAGCCAAACATCGTATTTCAGTTATGGTGCTGCATAACAGGGTCAGCACATTAAACATAACTAAAAGTGCTCAAAAGTCAATATAGAATCTACCAAAGCAATTAAATTAAAGCCTGATCATTTCATGTGAATAAATAGGCTTGAACTGTGACCTCTGTCTACACAGTCCAGAAAAATCTACAAAAATTACAGAAGCTAAATCATACTTAAACAGAGCTAGGATAAAATTTGCATCATAATTTATCAAGTACAACAGTCTACACAAAAAGATAAAACAGCAGGCCAGAAATGCACAATTAACAACTTTGCACTATGAGAAGTGTTAAACAACAAATTTCATATTTTTATTTAGAACTTCTTAGTACAAGAGCGGTCAATAAAAATTACCAAGGTCTAATTCCTTATAATTAATTTATTAAAAAATTATACAAGAATCAGCCTAGAATTGAAATTAAATCATATTCCAATATTTTTACACAGTAACTGCATATCATATATTTTTTTCAGAAACTACATCACAAATAGAGTCTAGTAAAAGAAGAATCCCATTTTTCTGAGCTATATTTTATTTACTATGCATTTACTCAGATTTCACCTATTTAAGCAATTAAATAAATCTACACAGAAAATATTCACCAAAAAAATACATCTCATATTTTTCAATGATAGATCTACTCAGTAGAAGTCTAACAAAACAAATTTCACCAAATTTGGATCTCATTTGCTCCATTAAGAATTTAAAATGAAATACAAGCATTTACGGAAAATCCTTTTAAAGAAAAACTGCTCTAAAATTCTAGGTGCACCGGTCCATTGGACCAGGGCTCACGGGCCAGCGGGCCCGGCGGTCAACCGGCCCCACCGGTCAACCCGGCCAGGCAGAGCCGGCCGTTGACCGCCGGGTGCTCGCCGGCGGTGAGGCTATCGGCGGCGGTGGCACCGGGCGTGCTCCCTCGACGAACCGCACCCGCGGGGGTGTTGGTTGCGCGAAGTGTCGGAAAACGACGACGGAGCGGCGGCGCGAAACCAAAGCAACGACAGCGACGACGCCCGAAGCCCGCGATGGCAAGGCCAGCCGAGGAGCGCGCGAAAGCACATGCAAACCTAGCGACGGCTCTACGCGCGGCATCGCGGCGGCGATGAGCTCGCAATGGTGGCGGCCGCGTGCATGGCGGCACGGCGGAGCGAAGCTTCTGGCGAGCTCCAGCGGCGGTGGGGTCCAACCGACCCATCCGAGCGCATGGGGTTCGATTCGAACTCCGGCGTCGACCGACCGACTGAGAGAGAGCGCGGTGGCGGGAACGTTAGCGGCCGCGAGCTGCGCGAGCTCCGGCCATGGCGCCGACACGGTGGCGGTGGCCGTCCCGACCCTTTACCGAGGCAATGCAGGGCGAGGATGGCTCAGGTGGCGCGGGGGCGGGCGCGGAGGTCGTGGCGCTGGCGGAGTGCGAGCGTGCGGTGTGGCGGAGGAACTTGGCGCGCGGCGCTAGCGCCGGCGTTGCAAGCAGTCTTGAGAAAGCGGAAGGCGAGCGCGAGAGAGACAGAGCGAAGCGAGTGAGTGCGAGAGAGAGAGAGCTGGGCGCGCTTTCCATATTTGGACGGCCGGACGGGCGCGGCATGGTCCCACGCCAGGCATCGCCCGCCACGCCTACGCGTCAGCGACCGGGCGAGAGCGGCGTGGCGACCTCGCTACGACGCCGGCCGCCACGACGCGCTGGCGCGCGCGCGCGCGCCTTGGCCGGCGGGCGTGGGCCGCGGGCCATGGGTCGACTTCGGCCTGCGGATTCAAGCTTACTATATTTTTTTTTTTTTGAATTTAAATCTGAAACAAAAGGACCCCTTTTGATAAATTTGCAACCATTTTCAAGAGATGCTCTAGAAATAAAAGTTGTAGATCTTTTTAAAATGAACAACTTTCATTTAAGGCTCATCTCAAAATTCTGAATAATTTTTGAAATACAAATTTATTTTAAATTTAGGGTATAAAAAGGGAATTTTTCCACTTTATTTTCTTTTTGCTCCAAAATGCATCAAATCTTTTTTGGCAATAACTTTTGCTAAATCATTTTGAAAGGCTGGGCACATGGATCCAAACTTGATCAAGTTGTTTTACAAGACAATTAATTAACAAGCAACACTCAAGCAATTAATTAAATTTAAACAAAACAACACATGAGATGATGATGCATTTAGGGTTAATACTTGATGATGCTTATGCCATGATTAATGATGATTAAGTTTAAATAATTAGGTGCCTAATGCATGCTTGACACTAAGGTGTTACAGCGCTACCCCCTTAAAGAAATCTCGTCCCGAGATTTGGGTTTACTAACCAGGTTTTATGGAATTCGGGATAAACTTCTTTCAGGTAATCCTCTGTCTCCCATGATGCATCTCTATCATCATGGTAGCTCCACACGACCTTGTACGTGCGCACTAGTCGATTTCGGGTAACTCTTTCTTTGCTATCAACAATCCTGACAGGTTCTTCTTTGTATACCAGATCAGCTGTCAGCTTCAGATCTTGTTCATCAATCCTTTCTTCGGACACACGCAAACATTTCTTCAGTTGTGAGACGTGAAAGATCGGAAAGACGGAACTCATAGATTCTGGTAACTCTAACTTGTAAGCAACTTCACCTCTTCTTTCAAGAATCTTGTACGGACCTACATATCTTGGTGCAAGCTTCCTTTTGGCTCCAAACCTCTGGGTTCCCTTTTTCGGTGAAACTCTAAGGTAGACATAGTCACCAACATCGAATGTCAGAGGTCTTCTTCTATTGTCAGCATAACTCGTTTATCGGGACTGTGCAGCTTTCATGTGCTCTTGGATAGTCCGAACTTTCTCTTCAGCCTCGGGAACAAAGTCAATACCATAGTATCTCCTTTCTCCCGCTTCGACCCAGTTCAACGGAGTTCTACACTTCCTGCCATACAAAGCTTCAAATGGTGCCATCTTGATACTCTCTTGATAGCTGTTGTTGTAGGAAAACTCAGCCAAAGGTAGCCAAGATTCCCACGAACCCTTAGCAGATAGCACACACGCTCTCAACATATCTTCTAGAATCTGATTAAGTCTTTCAGTCTGACCTGAAGTCTGAGGATGATAAGCAGTGCTGTGCAATAACTCAGTACCCATTCCTTCATGCAAACGTTCCCAGAAATGAGCAGTAAACTGTGATCCTCGATCAGATACAATGGTCTTGGGAACTCCATGCAATCGAACAATCTCAGAGAGATAGAGATCAGCATACTGAGGTGGTCTATAGGTGGTCTTGACAGGTAAGAAGTGAGCTGACTTTGTCAAACGGTCTATGATTACCCAGATTGAATCATTCCCTTTCTGGGTAGTGGGTAAACCGGTGATGAAATCCATACTAATGTCATCCCACTTCCAAGCAGGAACTGGCAACGGATTCAATAAACCTGCCGGCTTCATGTGAATAGCCTTGACACGACAACATGTATCGCATCGAGATACATATGCTGCTATCTCTTTCTTCATCTTGGTCCACCAATACCGAGGTCTCAGATCATGATACATCTTGTTGCTTCTAGGGTGAATGGATAGCTTGGAAAGGTGAGCTTCATCCATCACCCTATTCTTGAGTTCCCGATCCTTTGGTATGACAAGACGATTGTTGAACCAAAGCACACCATCGTCATCCAATCTGAAATGCGGAATTGGGTGATTCTTCATTCTTTCCTTGAGGTAGTAAATACCAGGATCTGTCTTTTGGCCTTCAATGATTTGTTGGTCGAGGGAACATCGGACTTGGATATCGTGCAGGACTGCAGGATGTATCAAATCAAACTTATCTTCTATCAGTGGCTGCACAGCATGGTGATGTGATTTGCGGCTCAAAGCATCCGCAACGACATTTGCTTTTCCCGGGTGATAATGCACTTGCAGATCATAGTCCTTGATCAACTCTAACCATCTTCGCTGCCTCATGTTAAGTTCGGGTTGGGTAAAGATGTACTTGAGACTCTTATGATCAGTGTATATGTGGCACACATTTCCCAACAAATAGTGCCTCCAGATCTTCAAGGCATGCACAACAGCGGCTAACTCGAGATCATGAGTGGGATAGTTGACTTCATGCTTTCTCAATTGACGGGATGCGTAAGCAATCACGTGACCTTCTTGCATTAGCACACAACCTAACCCAGTCTTCGATGCATCACAGTACACATCGAACGGCTTCTCGATATCTGGCTGTGCCAAGACAGGAGCAGTGGTTAGCAACACTCGCAAGGTGCGGAAAGCTGCCTCACACTCTTCGGTCCAGACAAACTTGTGCTCTTTTTGTAACAGACTCGTCATAGGCTTGGCAATTTTAGAGAAATCGAATAAAACGGTGATAATACCCTGCCATTCCAAGAAAACTCGAACTTCATGCACGTAGGTCGGTGGTAGCCAATCCATAACTTCCTGTACCTTTGATGGGTTGACTGATATGCCATTCTCAGAAATGATATGGCCAAGGAAAGCAACTTCCTTTAACCAAAACTCACATTTACTGAACTTGGCATACAGCTTGTGTTCTCTTAATCTGGTAAGCACAACTCTCAGATGATGGGCATGTTCTTCTTCATTAGCAGAATAAACCAGAATATCATCCAAGAATACAATCACGAACTTATCCAATTCAGGCATAAAGACTGAGTTCATAAGATACATAAAGTATGCAGGAGCATTCGTCAAGCCGAAAGACATAACGAGATACTCATACAACCCGTATCTAATTACAAAAGCAGTCTTATGCACATCTTCAGAGCGAATTTGGATCTGATGATAACCTGATCTCAAGTCAATCTTGGAGAACACTTTTGCTTTAGATAACTGATCAAACAGGATATCAATTCTCGGTAGAGGGTACTTGTTCTTGATTGTGACAACATTGAGTGGCCGATAATCAACACACAGTCTGAGAGAGTGATCTTTCTTCTTCACAAACAAAGCTGGACAACCCCATTCAGAAGTACTCGGCCTAATAAAACCCAATTTCTTCAGCTCATACAACTGTTTCTTCAACTCTGCTAGTTCATTGGGAGGCATACGATACGGTCTCTTGCAGATGGGAGCCGTACCAGGCACTAGGTCAATAGCAAACTCAATATCTCTTTTGGGAGGTAGCCCAGGCAAATCTTTAGGAAAGACATCAGAAAACTCACAGACTACTGGAATCTCGGCCAGATAAGAAGCTTGAATAGCATATGTCAACTTGGTCATGTCTGCAACTCGAGGCAATAACACTTGGAAAGTGTCTTGACCTAAAGGATCCGTGAGGGTGATTGTTCTATTTCCAGTATCAATCACAACTTGTTTATCCTTCATCCAATCCATTCTCAAGATCACATCCATAGTTAACCCAGGTAAAACTACCAAATTAACTCTATATGCTTTATCTCCAATTTTAAAAATTGCATGCTTAAGCATCTGATTAGATAGGACATCGGCACCAATGAGCCGATGCGGTACCCATAATCTAATTGCTTAAGTTCTAACTCATGTGATCGTGCATATGATTAACTCATAAAAGAATGCGATGATCCGTAATCAAATAAAACAACCTGCAGGATGTTTATTGACAAGAAACGCATTACCAGCGATGGATCGGTTCTCCATCGGGAATCTCATTAATGGAGGTGTGGTGAGCACGGGCTTGGTAGGTCGTCTGCTTCTTCGGGTATGGGCAGTACTTGGCGAAGTGACCCATCTGATTACAGTTGAAGCATGGGCCCCTCACAGCAGGTGCATTGGCCGTAGGACCACCAGTCCTAGTTTGAGCTTGAGGTGCAGGTGGGCGATAACCCCTCTGATTCTTCGGAGGTGGTGGAGCATTCCTCTTGGGAGCAGGTGCACGGAACCTTGAATTCTAAGCAGGAGGGCGATACTGCGGACGATTAGCCATTGGAGGCCTGTACTGAGAAGATCCCCCTTCAAAGCTTCTCTTGCGGTTCTTGGAAGCAGCGTGCAAGTTGTTGTTATTCTCTTGAGTCAAGCAATCACTGATGAACTCATTGAAGGTAGCTCTAGAACTGATGCCCATAGTCTTAGCCATCTTGGTGTTGAGGCCTCTCTTGAAGCTAGCTATCTTGTTTTCTTCAGTGTCCACATAGTTAGGAGCATAACGTGACAAGTTGTTAAACTCTTGCAAGTACTCATTCACGCTCTTAGTGCCCTGATTAAGCTTCATGAACTCAGATACTTTCATAGCCATCAGTCCTGGTGGAACATAAGTACTGCGGAATATCTGTGTGAACTGTGCCCAGGTGATGGAAGCATTTGGTGGGAAAGTGTTGCGTTGGTGGGACCACCAAATTCCAGCCGGCCCCTGCAGCTGATGTGCCCCATACTCAACCTTCAAAGATTCAGTCATGCGCAGGAGACGGAACTTATCCTCCATCGTGTTGATCCACTCGAGAGCCTCGAGCGGTTCCTTGGCTTGCAGGAACTTAGGTGGGTCCGTATCCAGAAAGTCCTTGAAAGAGCTGTACTGGTTGACCTGACGGTCATGGTGGCCCCCGTGACTGGTGTTTGCTGCAATGTCGCGCAACGTGGCCTCCATGTTGCGCTGGCTGCCGAGGAACTGCTGAAAAAGTTGCTCAGCTGTCAATGGGTTTGGAGGTGGAGGTGGCAGGTCAGTCCTGGGGTTTGCTCCATTACCCCCATTGCCTCCGTTTCCATTGTGCCCACCGTTTCCATTGCCTCCGCTGCCCTGGCCGGAACCATCTCCAACCAGAGAGCCACTAGCGGTGCGGCGAGTATCAACCATCTGCATATTTCAGCATCAAGTAATTATCACGTGATGTTACAACATTGTAAGCGAATATAATAATCATGCCAATGAATTATTGGGGAAAATAAATTCATTCTCAACACATAGGCATAAAGATTCATTTCCACAATTCATAACATCACTAATAAGATTACTGAATAAAACATCATCCCAGGCATACAACATCCAAAATTGCTAGCATACATACACCGGACTTTAGGCGTTCAGATAGCACCACAGCACATGAAGTTCCAACATACATGAGTCACATCTCATAGGGTTACATGCCAACAGCAACAAAAGAACAAGAGCGCAACAACGACTAGCGATGAGACTACTAGCCTACTCGTGCTCACTACCAACGTCGGACTCGTCAGCTAAGACAACGTCATCGTCTGGGGCAGGCGCAGGTGCGGGTGGAAGGTCAGCGTCCTCCTCGCCTCCATCGGCGTCGATGACTCCAGGCTCCATCTCAGCAGCTCCAGGACCATGGTGACCATGAACCTAGTTGTACAGAACGTGGTACTCTTCGTGAATCTGGTCAATGTACTGGTTACGCTCAAAGAGCAAGTGTCCCAGCTGGGTGGCATCGTTTCGGGCTTCATTCCTCTCGGTGACCAACTGGGCCATCATCCTGTCAGCCCTCCTCTCGTACTGCTCATAGCGTGCGATACGTGCACGCAAGGTCTCGAGCTCCCTGGTGACCTCTCTCACATCTGCCTCAACCTCGTCTCTGGTAGCTATGATGGTGTCCATCTGCTGCCTCAAGTCTCGGATTTGATCCGAGTGCTCCTTCTTCATTTTCTTCTCATTCTTCCACATAGCCTTGTTCCAGTTACTGAGCTTGTACATGGTGGTTTCAGTAGCATCATATGCCTGCATCAGTGCAAACATGGTACTCATAGCTGTGTTATCACTGCCATCAATCTCGTCAACTCCTGGCCAACGTGCTCGGCTAGGGGACTGCTCCCAAACAAAGGTCCGCAGGGGTCATCCTTGGAAAAAGTCCCCGCCAAAGCCCGCAATGCTAGGCTCTCGGGGAAAGCGCCCATGATCCGGGCGGCGGACCTCGGAAAGTGGCCTGCCCGCCGCCCCCTGGCCCGAAGCGGTGACAAGAAGTGGGCGCGAACACGCCACCCATACCACTCGGAGTCCGGGTGGAGTGGAGGGACGGTGATCTCCACGGCGACCAAGTCGTCACCACGAGGCGGCTCCTCAGTGACCCAGGAGTGTGGGCATATCCTGCGTGAGCGAGCACTCTCCAAAGGAGCGTGGGCATGCCAAACTACTCCAGGAAGTGACTCTCCCGGATCACCGTGCGTGGCGCAAGCTGTCGGCGAGGTGCCCTGCCCCCGGTCGACTTGCGCGCGGTCTGCTTAGTGCGAGCCATCTGTCAGAAATTTATCCCGGTGAGATAAGTTATTAATTAACCATTTTTAATCAGCAGCAATAATTTAATTTAGAAGAGGAAGGTAAATGTAATGACATGAGATGAACAAACATGATGTATGCACGTATCTTACGTTCTCACAAACTTAGCAAAAATAATTCTAGCGGATATACGGTGGCATACAACGTCTCTCATAGCGTATAACTAGATGTTCTACACGAAGCGTTGTTATGTACCTGTAGAAAATCCATTGCAGCCCATCCCAACAGTATGAATAAATGCATTGCAGAAATTAAAGATTAAATACTCACACATACGTGTATTCCCAATACACGCACATATAGTACAACTACCCGATCCTCGTCCACATGACGGCATCGTCTCAACAGACGGCACAACCCACAATTAAACACCTTGGTAAGTACATGGTTTTGACATGTAAATACTTCCGGTATCACACTAGCACTCCCCTAGATTGCCGGTTGGACAACCATGCTCTCACAACTCCCACTTACCGAGGCGTAGAGGCATTTTGAACCATACATTACCATTCAAGCAAATGGCACCCATACAATTACCTTGCTGTATGGACAACAGTAAAAGCAAAATATGATGCAATCCCCCAAGTTAGTACTTAGATAGCCACCTAGTGTCCTTATTTGGGCATAAAGGATATGACCACTGGCACACTCTTAGTTTGCAAATGGGTTTTTCTCAAAAGACTTAGAGATCTATAAGTTAAAAATCCATTTTGTAAAGCAAATCCTTTTGTTTTAAATAGACATGTGAACAAGAATCGCTAAACCTTGCTCGATACCAGCTGTAATGTAACCGACCAATTTATAAAAGCATAAGTGAAAAATCACTCGCTAAGCAAGCAATTGTCACACTTAAGCCGTTATAAACCCGGTAGTCCGGAAATCTCGAAGGATTTCAATCCAACCATCATCAACCAAGATCGCATAAGTTTAGCGTCACCATTCGCACGTTACAACATTTCACAAATAGTTCGATAATATCGGGATCATGGAAATTAAAGTTATTACAAACCGAGTCTTCAATTTCAAATAGCGGAAGTAAAGTAGTTTTAAAAACTCAACCCACACACACGAACTTGAGTTTAATACAGTGCCAGCTCTGAAGTCAATCCACAAAAGCAAGTGGGGAGAATATTAAGAATGACCATGCCCTTGGTACTTTAATCCACTGGATAAAAGCAGGTTTCACAATACCCGTGGTAGGTATGGCCATCTGCAACAAACAACAAGCGGGAAAAACCCTGAGTACGAGAAGGTACTCAGCTAGACTTACCCGACTGACTCAAGATAAAGACTCCAAGGAGTATGATAGGCTTTATCGGGAGGTAGCTCGACTCATTTTACATAAGAGCAGTAGTAATATTTAAAGTGACAAATTCGGCTTAATCATTCCTGTTTAAGCTAGGTAAGCACCTATACTATTCATCATTATAGTATATTAATCATGAATTAAGCAAACAAGTAATAACCATAGCCATAAACATCGGTTTAACTCATCATCATCATTATCCACATTCCATAATCATTACTACGATGTTGCGGCTCAAGTCAAGGTGTTCACCGTCCCAGAACGATGGCTATTCGAATCGATTACTACGAGCTCGGGGGGTATTCCTCACACAAACCACACTCACCCGCTAAAGTGAGCTACGATCACCGTGGGCACGTATCCAGAAAAACAATGCGCGGTCTCGCATGGAGCCACCGCACCCGGGACCGCCCGACCGCCCTTAGCCAGCCAAAGCTGGACCTCGGACTTACTCTTTCGCGCCCCGTGGTCCCCCATCCATCTCCAATACGGTGCGAACGGTCGAGAACCGGCCCGGATAGTGTTAGGCTTCACGGTCGGAAGTGCTTATCCAAATTGACTAAATGTGAGGCATGCGTTCAATATGACTTGTGGTACAACAACGGTGCGGTCCTTAATCGACACAGCACGGAATCACTATGGTCCAACAACCCCATAAGACTCCGGCCCGGTCTCCATTTATCATAACCGAACCATCAACCGATGATATCAACATAAGCTTTTCCATCAAAAGCAAGTAACCACCTATACTCACGGATGACGTGAAATCACCCGACTTCTACCGCCTAAGCAAGCTAAGCAAAATACTCGCCCTAGACTAGCGGGGGTGTATCAAGGTGGGATAATCAATGGTAAAGCAAGGATATAATGCATCAACGGTGTCACACAACTCCTATACTTAATGCAACAATCATAAAAGCATAATTAGACTGTTAGAAAGCATAGGTAAGTAGATGCTCCGGTGCTTGTCTCGAACGAAGTCAGACGCTTAGTGACTCGGACACTCGGGAAGATCCTCGGCGTCTTCCTCCTCTGCTCCTGGTGGAACCTCCTGCTGGGGCTCCTCCGGAAGATTCTCCTCGATCTCCGAAAACGGGAGGTCCTCCTGCGAACCTGTATGATGCGATGCACGTGTATGAGTATCATGAATGCACAACATATGATGCTCATGGATGAAGATGATTAACATTACATTTTACTGAGTAAGTGTATATCTCTTCTCTAAACCTTACGTAAGTGCATAAAGAAGAGCGGTGTGGCTAGGTACACACACATACACTTATCACATAAACAAGAGAATACCACTACTCCAAGCCAAACATCATATTTCAGTTATGGTGCTGCATAATAGGGTCAGCACATTAAACATAACTAAAAGTGCTCAAAAGTCAATATAGAATCTACCAAAGCAATTAAATTAAAGCCTGATCATTTCATGTGAATAAATAGGCTTGAACTGTGACCTCTGTCTACACAGTCCAGAAAAATTTACAAAAATTACAGAAGCTAAATCATGCTTAAATAGAGCTAGGATAAAATTTACATCATAATTTATCAAGTACAACAGTCTACACAAAAAGATAAAGCAGCAGACTAGAAATGCACAATTAACAACTTTGCACTATGAAAAGTGTTAAACAACAAATTTCATATTTTTATTTAGAACTTCTTAGTACAAGAGCAGTCAGTAAAAATTACCAAGGTCTAAGTCCTTATAATTAATTTATTAAAAAATTATACAAGAATCAGCCTAGAATTGAAATTAAATCATATTCTAATATTTTTACATAGTAACTGTATATCATATATTTTTCCTAGAAACTACATCACAAATAGAGTCTAGTAAAAGAAGAATCCCATTTTTCTGAGCTATATTTTATTTACTATGCATTTACTCAGATTTCACCTATTTAAGCAATTAAATAAATCTACACAGAAAATATTCACCAAAAAATACATCTCATATTTTTCAATGACAGATCTACTCAGTAGAAGTCTAACAAAACAAATTTCACCAAATTTGGATCTCATTTGCTCCAGTTAAGAATTTAAAATGAAATACAAGCATTTCGAAAATCCTTTTAAAGAAAAAAACTGCTCTAAAATTCTAGGTGCACCCGGTCCATTGGACCAGGGCTCACTGGCCAGCGGGCCCGGGCGGTCAACTGGCCCCACCGGTCAGCCGGCCAGGCAGAGCCGGCCGTTGACCGGCAGTGCTCGCCGGCGGTGAGAGGCTATCGGCGGCGGTACGGGGTGGCATCGGCGCGCTCCTCGACGAACCGCACCCCGCGGGGTGTTGGTTGCGCGAGTGGTCGCCGGAAAAGCGACGACGGCGAGCGGGCGGTGCGAGCAACGCGCGACGGCGACGGCGCCCGAAGCCCGGCGGATGGCAAGGCTACCAGGAGCGCGGCGAGCACATGCAAACCCCTAGCGACGGCTCTACGCGGCAATGCGCGGCGGCGGCGATGAGCTCGGCATGGTGGCCGGGCCGCGTGCATGGCGGCACGGCGGAGCGCGAAAATTGGCGAGCTCCCGCGTGCGGCGGTGGGGGTCCATCGACCTACCCGAGCGCATCGTTCGATTCGAACTCAGCCAAGCCGCGACAGGCGCTGCCACTGAGAGAGAGAGCGCGGTGAGCGGAACGGAAGGGCCGCGAGCCTCCGCGAAGCCGCCATGGCGCGACGGTGGCAGGTGGCTGTCCCCACCCTACTACCGAGGCAATGCAGGGGCAGGATGGCTCGGGTGTATGCGGGGGGGCGGCGGCGGAGGTCGTGGCGCGCTGGCGGAGTGCGAGCGTGCACGGTGGCGGGAACGGCGCGGCGGGCGGCCGCGGGCGTTGCGTAGCGAGTGCGGAAGGCGAGAGCGAGAGAGAGAGACAGAGCGGAAGCGAGTGAGTGCGAGAGAGAGAGAGAGCGGGCGCTTTTTTCCATATTTGAACGGCCGGACGGCGCCGGTGCGGGTCCCACGGCCAGCATCGCCGCCACGCCTTGGCGGCCAGCGACGGCGAAGCGGCGGCGACCGCGCCGACGCCGGCCGACCACGACGCTGGCGGCGCGCGCTGGCGATGGCGGACGGGGTCAGCGGGCCGTGGGCCGAATTCGCCTGCCCATTCGCTTACTATATTTTTTTTTGAATTTAAATCTGAAACAAAAGGACCCCTTTTGATAAATTTGCAACCATTTTCAAGAGATGCTCTAGAAATAAAAGTTGTAGATCTTTTTAAAATGAACAACTTTCATTTAAGGCTCATCTCAAAATTCTGAATAATTTTTGAAATACAAATTTATTTTGAATTTAGGGTATAAAAAGGGAATTTTTTCACTTTATTTTCTTTTGCTCCAAAATGCATCAAATCTTTTGGCAATAACTTTTGCTAAATCATTTTGAAAGGCTGGGCACATGGATCCAAACTTGATCAAGTTGTTTTACAAGACAATTAATTAACAAGCAACACTCAAGCAATTAATTAAATTTAAACAAAACAACACATGAGATGATGATGCATTTAGGGTTAATGCTTGATGATGCTTATGCCATGATTAATGATGATTAAGTTTAAATAATTAGGTGCCTAATGCATGCTTGACACCGAGGTGTTACACTGATTCCCCGATGAGAAAATTCCGGCGATCCCAGATCCGGAGGAGGAACATGACGCCGGACCTCCGCTCTTCCCCGCGGCCCTTGGGAGATCATTCAAACCGAGGTACCAGCTATGCGTTATCTCGTTCAGATTCGCATTGTCGAGTTTCAGGATTGGCATACCCCTCCCCCGTCCGATGATGATGAGTTCTACTGCGACGGGAACGACGACTCCGACAGCGGCGATAGCAATCACAATGCATATTGGCCGGGCTTCTCCGACTTCGGCGGCGGTGCTTCCGTGCCGCGAACCACTCGGTTCGGTGGTGCCGACGACCCGAGGCTTGGTCGCGGATCCGGCCAACGAGGGACGTTCGTTCCTCGTCAGCATCCCCCACCTGTGCTGGTGGGCCAGGTCCTGTGTCCTGTCGTGCCGCGGTACTGCACCATACCCTGCTCCCCGCGCCGCAGCAGGATTCCCGGTGGGGAGCAGCCCCATGACCAGGAGCCAGGCTCGGACGTGGACTTTCTCACGATGGTCCTACGCCCACTCTCTCCTGTCATATCGCCGCGCTGCGACCTGATGTGCGCCGAAGCTGATCTCTGCATCGCGCCGAAAGCTGCCGCTGCTGCAGTCGTCGCGCGGGCCCACTCCATCGACAGGGATCCTAGGCGGGTGCGCTCCGCCGGGCGCCCCGATCGCACCTCGGTGTGCTTCCTCGCTGAGGACGAGGTTGGCTTCCTCGCGGGTCGTAGGCATGGCCTATTGTCGCTTGAGGACGGCCCAGCCTTCCTCTTCGAGCCCACGGTGTCTTTGCGCCACGAGGTGCCTGCCTCCCTGGCCCATGAGTCTGTTTACCTCTCTGGGCCGGAGGGGGGACACAACACGGGCCCAAACTCTCCGGTTGCTGGGTCGGGATACGGTGGTGACTGGACGACAACTGATGCTGAGCCCGTGACACCGCCCCCACCGCACGCGGCGAACCCCATGTCGCCACCCTCATCCGCCAGGGCTGCCAGGGCCGGCACCCCAGCCGAACGCCCCGTCCTACAGGTCATCCAGTCGCAGGTGTGCCTCGCCATCTCGCCACCGGTTTTGGCTGAGCCACCTCCACTCCGAATTCCCTGGAGTCGTCGTGCCCCCAACACCCGATCCTCACCGCCGCGTCGTAGTTACAGACTTGCGGTCAAGAGCAGGCGGCGCGCGTCCAACCCAACGGTGCAGGCGCAAAACGTCATGATGCTCAAATGGGGCTGTGCTCATGCCGATCGTCCTCATCCTGATGACGAGGCGGAGGCGTCTCAACAAGCACCGCCTATCTACGGTGCACCGCTGTTGAAGACCAAGCGGGAGGCCATCAGAGCTCTGTTCTCGGTGGATCGCGTCATCGGGAACGACACCTTGCTTTTGCAGGATGAGTTTGAGGCGGCGCTGTGAGCCCCCAGACCCGGTCGCCCCATCCAACAGCAACTATGATAAGTGCGAACATCTTCATCTGGAATGTTCGTGGCCTCAATGGCCGCGCGCGTCGCAACGTCGTTAGGGAGTTCATTGCCCAGGAACGGGCCTCCCTTGTGTGTCTGCAGGAGACTAAACTCGCTAATGTCTGTACCAGATTTGCTAATGAAACTCTAGGCCAAGGCTTTGATTATGCTTTCTTGCCTGCGATTGATACTGCGGGAGGAGTGTTGCTCGCCTGGCGAACGGATGTTTGGACCGTCTCGAATGTGTCGCTGCAGACGAACTCCCTTACGGCTAAGGTCCTGAGTTCGTCTGACCACTCGCCTTGGTGGATCACCGTAGTCTACGGGCCATCACAGCGCAGCGGGCAGGAGGCGTTCCTGGAGGAGCTTTCATCGCTGCGCTCAGCGCTTTTGGGTGCTTGGCTTGTCTGTGGAGACTTCAATATGATTTACCAAGCTGCAGACAAGAGCAACGGTCGTCTTGATCGCCGTTGCATGAGCCGGTTCTGTCGCTTCCTGGGTTTGACACAGCTTGAAGAACTGCACCTGGGCGGCCGTTTGTTCACGTGGAGTAATGAGCGCGTGCACCCAACGCTCGAGCGCATTGACCGCGCCTTCGCCTCCGTCGACTGGCTGGACATGTTCCCGAACCACCGCCTCCGTGCGCTATCATCGGATTGCTCTGACCATGCGCCCCTCCTACTCCAAACGAACGTCATACCTTGGGCAGTTAAACGCTTCCGATTCGAGACCTTCTGGGCGCGCATGCCGGGGTGGCTCGACGTCGTCGGCACCGCGTGGCACCCTTTCCTGCTGCATGCGGACGCATTCCGCAACCTGGATTACAAGTTCAGGAATGTGGCCCGTGCCCTCAAGAGCTGGAGCATGCGTCACATTGGTAGCGTGCGCCTCCAGCTAGCCATCGCGCGAGAGGTCATCTTGCGCCTCGACATGGCGCAGGAAAGCAGAGCGCTGTCGCCGGAGGAGTTGTCGTTGCGCAAGGAACTCAAGGCGAAGTGCCTTGGCCTTGCCTCCCTCGCCAGAACAATCGCCAGACAACGCTCTCGTTTAACATACTTGGCGGAGGGGGACGCAAACACCAAATTCTTCCATCTCCAGGCCTGTCACCGCAAACGGAAAAACTACATCTGCTCACTATCGGTGCAAGGCCAAGAGGTGGTGCAAAATGATGAAATGGCGGAGGCAATCTACCAGCACTTTAACTCGTTGCTTGGCCAGCCGTTCCAGCGTTCGGCCAGGCTGAACTTCGCGACGCTGGGCATACCACAGCGCGACCTCTCAGGCCTCGATACCTGCTTCACTGAGGAAGAGATTTGGTCGGCTATTTGTGAGCTACCATCTGATAAGGCGCCGGGGCCCGACGGCTTCACTGGCCTATTCTACAAGCTGGCATGGCCAATTATCAAACCAGACATCCTTGCTGCGTTTAATTCCTTCTGGTCGCTCGACGGGCGTAGCTTCAACCTGCTTAATGAGGCGTTCATGACTCTGCTGCGCAAGAAGACCGACGCCCAGGCTATCAAGGACTTTCGGCCGATCAGCCTCATCCATAGCTTCAGCAAATTGGTAGCCAAATGCCTGGCCCGACGGCTCACGCCTAGGCTCAATGAACTGGTGCACCCGTGCCAAAGTGCGTTCATCCAAGGCAGGTCCATACACGATAACTTTCGTGCCGTGCAATTGGCATGTAAGAAGCTACATCAGTCAAAGCAAAGCTGTCTGCTGCTCAAGATCGACTTGGCCAAGGCATTTGACTCGGTGAGCTGGCCCTTCCTCCTGGACACACTCCGTCAGCTCGGGTTCAGCAGACGCTGGACCAACTGGGTATCCATCTTGCTGGGTTCAGCTAGCACGCGGATCCTCCTCAACGGGCGCCCGGGGGAACGCCTCTGCCACGCTAGGGGGCTTCGGCAGGGCGATCCCTTGTCGCCGATGCTCTTCGTCATTGCCATGGAGGCCCTTGGGGCTTTGTTCAGATGGACGGAGGCCCAGGGCCTTCTCTCGTCGCTTGCCTGCCCGGCCATCCGCTCCCGTGTGTCCATGTACGCCGATGATGTCATCATCTTCGTCAGGCCTACAGTGCTGGACCTGGAGGCCATCAAGGCTGTGCTCCTCATCTTTGAGAACGCTTCGGGTCTTGCGGCGAATCTAGAAAAAAGCACCGCCACCCCTATCCGATGCTCCGATGAGCAGACTGCCGTGGTGTCGCAGCACATGTCGTGCACGGTGGCGTCGTTTCCAACCTTATACTTGGGCGTGCCTCTATCTATCTGGCGGCTACGGCGCTGTGATGAGCAGTTCATTATTGACAAAGTGGCGGCCAGAATCCCAACATGGAAGGGAAACTTGATCAACATGGCCGGCCGGACGACCCTTGTGTCTTCAACGCTATCAGCCATACCCGTGCACCTTTCCATCGCGGTTGGCCTTTCCTCGTGGGCAATTACACGCATCGACAAGCTGCGTCGAGCGTTCATTTGGACGGGAACTGATGCCGTTGCGGCTGGCAGGTGTCGGGTTGCCTGGGAAACCCTGTGCAGGCCTAAGTCACTCGGTGGACTGGGCGTTCTTGATCTTCGTCGTTTCAGTCTGGCTCTTAACCTCCGTTGGGAGTGGCTCCGGCGGACGGACCATAACAGGATCTGGATCGATCTTCTAGCCACCACTGCAAAAACGCTCAGGGCCCTCTTTGATGCATTCACGATGTGTCACGTCGGGGACGGCAGGTCCACCCTTTTCTGGTGTGACCCCTGGTTACATGGTAGCTCCATCGCCGGCCTTGCCCCGGCTCTGGTGGCCTCAGTCCCGCGCTCTAGGATCAGGACTACATCGGTCGCGGCGGCAATGGACAACAACTCATGGATCCGGGACATCTCTGGTGCTATCACGGTGCAGCTGATCGGGGAATTCTTGCAAATCTGGGTGCTGTTGCAGGATATTATTCTCAGCCCGGGTGTCCCAGACGAGCTTGTTTGGCGATGGACGACGACCAGGAAGTACTCTGCGGCCTCTGCTTATGGGGCAATGTTCATTGGGGCAAGCACCCCTTTTGGCACAAGCTTGGTTTGGAACACTCGCGCGCCGTCCAAAGTTAGGTTCTTCTTCTGGCTTGTGCTCCACCGTCGCTGCTGGACTGGGGAGCGTCGAAAGAAACATGGGCTTCAAGATGATGACAGCTGCGTTATGTGCCTGCAAGCAGTAGAATCCATGGATCACATCCTGCTCGGGTGTGTCGTTAGCAGAGAGGTTTGGAGCAGGGTGCTGGGGCACATTGGCCTCGCGGTCCTAACCCCCCGGACTGATGACGAGATCTTCAACTGGTGGACCGCTGCCCGCAGGCGCGTTCCCAGGAGCTGCAGGAAGGGCTTTGATTCTCTTGTCGTGCTGACCTGCTGGACCATTTGGAAGGAGCGCAATGCGCGCACCTTCAATGCCATCGCCTCGACTCCGGCTGAAATTGCATCGCAAGTGGCTTCCGAGGCCTCTTCGTGGATTCAGGCGGGGTTTCGCCACCTCCTGTCGCTGCTGCCCAGCATGACTGTTGAGGCCTCTTAGTGCTTTGCTATCTTCTGTTATGCTGTTGTAATTTCCTTTTCGCCTTTGTTGTTGTTGTTTTTGTTGGACTTGTCTACCTCCTCTTAATGAAATACGTGCTGAGGCACGTTCGCGAAAAAAAAAAAAAAAAACCTCATCTTCACTCATGCTGAGGACAGGGTTCATTGGCCTGACGCGTGGAAGCTCCATCTCGCGGAAACTCTCGCTCTCCCAGAGATCACGCACAAGCACAGCTGAGCTTTCCTTCCACTCCTTGAGATCAGGCGAGAGCGTCCAGGTCTTGAGGACTACCTGATCTTTTGGCACACCTTCGGAGTAGCCGATCAAGGCCACGAACTTGATGCCGCCGCAGACACTGCCCATGGAACGGAACTCTTGTGGCCCGAGCCCAGCACGCCGGCGGAGATTCTCAGGGGCGTGCGAGCAGGGCAACGGGACGAAGCTGAATTCGGGCCCTTGAGGCGCGAACAGGTCGCAGATCAAGACGCCTGCTAGGAGATCCGCCCAGCAGACGCACGAGTGCCCGAACGCGAACGCCAGGTCGATGTGGAATAAGGGCGATGGCCCACAAAGCTCGGCGGGGAGCGGGAGGCGCGCCGCCGTCCGCCTCCAGGCTTTGGACGACGACGACCACAGGTAGAGGTCGGCGTCGGGGAGCCCCGGGTAGATATTGGTGACGAGCTCGGCGAGAACGTAGCAGCAGGCCCCGTCGCCGGCGCCGGCGCGGCCGTGGCCACGCAGCCGCAGGATGGCTGCGGTGGTAGCCCCCAGGCATTTGATGCCGATGGCGCGCAGAACGGGACTGGAACTGGTGATGAGTGGATCGAGCTGCGGAATAGCGGAGAGGGAGCTGCTCGACGCGTCGTAGACCAGGTAGCAGCATCCGGACGCAGAGTACGGGCCGCCGCCGCCAGGTTGGTACATGCCGGTGTAGAGCACGACGAGGCCCTTGTCGGTGCTCGAGACCATACCACTGTTCATCCCGTACGGCATCGGGCCTTTGGGTAGATGCCGCAGGATCAAGGAGGTTACTTCAGGGGGATCGGCGACGACCGGATCGGCTTTCAGGGCAGCTGTTGCCTGATCTTCCGGCCTCGCCTCTCCACTCGATTTGGCGATTGGGGCTGCCGCTGCTTTGCCCGCGCCTCCGGCGGATTCCCCATCGATGAAATTGGCGATGCGATTGAGCATGACCCATGGAGGGGCCATGATCGATAGGGTTTGAGTTGATTGGATCGAGGGAGAGGCGCGGCTGACTGCGGTTGCGAACTGGCCGGGAGATCACCCGCGCGCAAAACAAAAACACCCTGTTGGATTGGGACTTGGGACCGCGAACCAGGTGCAGCAGGTCTGTTTCCGTCGTGGTAAAATATATACGAACTCTGGTCCGAAGGGAAGGAAAGGAGAAAAGAAATACTAATGCTAGGTCTGTTTTTTTTTTATCACGAGAGATGAAGAGAAAAAATATCTTAACCGCTGATATCACGTTCTACATATAACACGTTATCAATACCATAAATTCTCAATGCTACTAGAGAAACGCCAATAGCCAAACAATATTTAGGGGGTGTTTGATTCTCCTGGCAAAAGGTTGTCCTGTCTTATCACATCTTGTCACACATGTATAGAGTATTAAATATAGATTTAAAAATAAATATTTATACAGATTGCGACTATTTTGCGAGACAAATTTTTAAGCCTAATTAGTCCATGATTTGACAATGTGGTGCTATAGTAAACATTTGCTAATGATAGATTAGTTATACTTAAAATTTTTGTCTCGTCGTATACTGATTAGTTCTATAATTAATTTTTTTTATTGGTATCCAAACACCCTCTCCAACATCTCCCTCCGATATTTCGATGTGATACAAACAAAACTTTTACCACTACATTCAAACACCCCCTAAGTACCTTTTTAAAATTGCAACTGAGAGTAAAGGAGGTCTAGGACCTTTAGTCTAGGTTGTAACAGTTATCAAAATGTGATGGTTCAGGAGGGCTATAATTCTGGTTTCTCACATAAATCAGCACTAAGGCCTTTAGTTCTGATGTATGTCTCAAACTCTAGAGTAAATTTAAAAGAAAAACATATCTTGTCAATGTCAAATATGTGAGATGGAGCTGAGATGGCAACAAACTCAAAGGTGGAGGTGGAAGATGTTGAGTTTGAATCTCCACACCTCCACATATCTATTGCTTAATAAACACCTTTAGTCCCGATTGGAGGAACCGGTATTAAAAATCAAAACCTTTAGTCCCAATTCCATAATACTAGTTCCCAAAATCAAGACTAAATAGGTTGAGAATTGGTGCTAAAGGGCATTTCTCCACTAGTATCTACATCAACATTGCCATTATATTGAAGTTGGTGCCAATCTCCAATGTTGGCACCCATATCATCATCCCTGCCTTGACTTGTTTAACGATGTGGGCATCAGGGGCGGAGGACCAACATGGCAAGGTGTGGCTCATGCCATACCTTATGTCTACCACATGTATCTTTTGCTACTTGTTTTTCTTTTAATTTCTATTTTGTTACTTGTAGAAAAGGTCTACAAATTATCTAAACAAGGCAACAGCAGGTCTATTTAAATAGTGCACACGACATAAAGTGTCTCTCTATACCTCTAACTATGACCGTTGGCAGATAATATCATAGCATGCTTTCATCCGCCACACCTCAATTTTAATCTGTCCTCCGCCACTGGTGGGCATCCACAACATTATTAGCGGAACGGATCTGCTATATCTACCAACAACAAGAATTTCATCGACATGTGTCGTTGTTATTAAGCAGACTGATCTACGACAATGTCAAACTCCCTAAGTGATACTTAGCCCGTCCCTAAATAACGATCGAAGTAGTATTTGTGCGGTCAAACTTTTAAAGTTTGACTAGTGTATAAAATACTAATTTTTATCTCCAAACAAGTTTATTATATAATATAATCTTATTATTACGGTCAAAGAGGTATCCAAACAAGACCTTAATTCGTGAGCAAAATAAATCAATCGCTAACAAGTATTTTGATTAATCTGCTATACTATTCAAATAGCAGGATGCATGAGCATGGTTATTTGTATATCATTTAGCCTAGTGTGCATTCCCGTTATTATTGGCAATTTTAAATCTACGGATATAGCCTAGTGGTTACAAGAGCCTCAGTAGCATCTTAGATTTTGGGTTGGATTCTTCATGAGAGCGAATTTTTCATGATTTAACGGCATTATACTTTAAGTGGTAGGTGATGTTCAGCCCGCCTCAGTAGGGATAGTATTTGTGTGCTTGCATTCATAGGGCTGAATGTGCGTGTATTGTAAGCGTCTATGTTATATTGTGTAATTAACATCCATATACATACACGTACGCAAATCATATAGGGTTTTAGTCATCTGGTCAAATCCCTATTTAGACTTCTATAATACAACCTGGATCTGTTTGTTTGCCTATAAGAGCCTCCTAGCAAGGTTTGCATAAGTCCATAGGGAGAGATAGCCAAGCTTGCTAAAAAAAAAGCTCAGGGTGGAGGGTGGACGTCTTCACGAAACCAGGCCTTGGGCTGGTCGCCTGCATGGGTCTAACTTTTTTTTTTTTGAACTGTCACTCGAGGGAAGATCCCCACATGAATATATTGAATGCCCCAAAATGGGTTGATTAAAGGTTTACAGACCCTAAGAAGAAAAAAACAAAACAAGACGTCCCCAAAGACAAGGACAAGAGTGGCAGACCCACAAAGAAAAAAAAAAAAAGCGAGACGCAGAGACTACTGAACCAGGGGCATAGGGGCTCTTCAACGATGCCTCCAAGGAGGTAAACGACGCCGCAACGTAATCATCATTAGCCAAGCAGAAGCTTAGCAAGGCTTTTGCCCGAGCCATGCACCGAGGAGAAGTAGCAACAAAGGTTCTTCAACGACGCCTTCAAGAAGGAGAATCTCGCCGCTGGCCCGCACGGGATCTGAGCTGTGCTTTCGCCCAAAAACCTTTGCCAAAGCACTCGAAGACCCACCCGTGATTTAGGGGAACGCATGCACCAGCAAGCGACCGCGCCTGAAGCTGAGGTGGGATGCCGGTCGCCTCCACACCACACGGAGCCGTTCCTGGACTCGCCCGCGACGGTGGGAGGCGCGCACCGGCAAGCATTGACGCCAGACGAAGAAAAGGGGGAGGGGTGCCGGCCGCCGCCACACCGCACAGAGCCGTTTCGACACGCCCGTGACAGGGGAGGCTCGCACCGGCAAGCGCCCTCGCCAGGCACAGGGTGGGGGGCATTGTCGGCCGCCGCCACACCACGCTGAGCCACACCCGGACATGCCCGCGACGATGGGAGGCGCGCACCGACAAGGATCCCGCGCCGCCGGCCGCCGCCCGCCACACCGCGCGAGCCGCCCCGGACTCGCCTACGATGGAGGGAGGCGCGCACCGGCAGGCATCCTCGCTTGACGACGGGGGTGCCGGTCGCCGCCACACCCGAACGGAGCCGCTTCCGGACTCGCCCGACCGGGTGGGAGGCGCGCACCGACACCACCAAACACGCAGCCACCCAGGACCTTGTCATGTCCGACGCCAACGCTCTACCGAGACGGCCTCGCCGCCCGGCAAGCCCGCGGCCAAACCACACGCACCGTGCCACTGCTGGGCCCCTGCACAAGAACGCGAAGAACACGGCACACAGCCCCACCGCCGGCATGCCCGCGGCCAAACCGCATGCCCCGTGACGCTGCAGGGCGCCCGGATTAGTTCCGATGGAGTCGCCGAGGCTCATCTGCCTCAGCAGCAGGCGGCACCACATCGTAGACGGCGCCGGCCTGCCGTGAGCACCGCCCGGTAGGCCTGGCCGCCTGCCCGCTTCGAACGGAGCCAGCAAAGCCGGACCGGCCGGCCGCCAACGCCGCCCGAGCCGCTTCGAGTCGCGCCGCCCCTGCCGCCGTGGATGCCGCCGGCGCCGGGTTGGAGCACGCACCGAGGGAGCAGCTCCCTTGCTAGAAACAAGCGGATATCGCGAGCTCTAGCCAAGGGAGGGCCAGATCCGGCCGAGGCGGACTGGATCCGCCGCCACACGCCGGCGAAGCGGCTCGAAGCAGCCACACCGACGCCGTGACGCCGCCCCCTCGCGAGCTCGGAGATGGGCAGGGGGAGGTGGAGGTTCATGCCATCACTGCGCATCTCTACGCACGGCGCCCCCACCGCCACGGCCTTGCAGGTCGCAGATCCACCCATGGGGGTGATGGATCCGGACGAAGGGATGAAGATCCGGTGGCCGGAGCGGCGAGGAAGCACCGCAGCACGGGGTGGAGGTTTGTGCCGCCCGCACGGCATGCTTGCTCCGCCCGCCAGAACGCCCCTGCCGCCGCCTTCCTTGCAGGTGCCGAAGCGTCCGGCCACCCGCCGGGCGACGGCAGGGAAGGGAGGGAGCAGAGCGGGGGCTGGCGGCGGTGCTACGGGAGGCTCCCCCGAGTCGCCAACGGGCGAGTCCAGTTTGATCCTTTCGACCCCACGCTGCCCATAGTGATGCATGGGTCTAACTTGGCCTCACCTGGCCACCGATTAAAACCTTGCATCCTCCTCCGCCTGCCATTCACCACACTCAGTCACCATCGCCGCTCTCTCGCTCTTGTCTTATATCTTTCCTATATCTGGTGGTGTGATTTTGACTAGATCTGTTAGCACTGCTTGCTCTTACTTGTAATCCTTGCTTGTTCTAGTACTCTTTCATGCCTAGGCTGTTAATTTTTGAGTCATGGGAATGGTCTATGATGTTTACGGATCCGTGAGGCACATCTGGCATGTCACAACCGATCCATGTTTGTATCACAGATTAGAGACTCATATTTATGCACCAGCAGTGGTTCTAACTCTACACCAATAGCATCAAATGTCTGTTGCTAAAAGTTGACGATTGCCATTGAACAGTGAGTCGCAAAAGCTTTTCATCGGACCCTCCCGCTAATACCGAATGCTGCGATGGATGGTCCGCCACTATAAATATTTTGCTTTTGTACTAAACCGACAATTGCTATATAGCACTAAATGAATCGAATTGTCGGTCACTAAATACAACTGTCCATTGGCGCGATGCATGAGTAGCAGGAATAGCGTGGAGTTCTTGGGGATTAGTATATGCTGGTGACTTGGTGTTACAATATTAAAGTTGTAAAAGCTAATTAATGACATTAAAAAAATCAAGCCTGGATCAAGGATGGTGCCTGTGAACAAACACAGTTAATAAGACTCCTATCATCTAGTGTGCGTTCACGTTATTATTGGCAATTTCAAATCTACAATAACATCACATACATAGACGTACAGTTACATACAATCTACCGGTCTACCCCTATAAACAGCTCCAAATAGCTATAAGTCCGTAGATCTCTAGATTGATAAATTTATCATAGCGTTTGATTAACTTGTTTTCTTCTCTAGACACACACACATATACATATTACGGCATGCACCGGAGTCATCCAAAGTAGTAAACATGACTAAGACAGGTGACTTTCCGGTAAAAAGAGACACCGAATGGAACCACTAGCTAGCGTCTATGATCGATAGTGGAAACGCGTCTCTTTTGTGGAAGGAAAAGCTACGAACTCCATGATTCCAAATTAAAAGTTGTACCCGGTAGACTGGAGACAAACAATATGGAAGACTTCCATTGGAAGTGAGTGAGGAATTTAATAAGTCGACCACTCAGACCACAAGGCTTGTCGGTTCAAACGAATTTATACAAAGCTAAGCTATAAAAAAGAGAGAAGATGTCCAAGAAATTCCAGCAGTAGTGCTGGTCGGGAGTAATTAAAGCTCCTAATGACGACTCAATGGTGATGAGGAGTAATTAGTACTCCCTCCATTCTAAATTATAGTTCGTTTTATTTTTTTACTCTAAATTTGACCGCTCGTCTTATTTTAAAAAAAAAATTTGTGTAAACATAGTTAAATTTAAATTATTCTTAAAAAATATTTATTAATAAAACAAGACACAATAAAAAATATGATATTTGATATGATTTTTGGAAAAATACGAGTGGCAAAACATATTTGAGGTCAAATAAGTCAAACGAACTATAATTTAAAACGGAGCTCCTCGTCAACGATGAGTCGTCAATAGGAGCTTTAATTACTCCCCACCAGCACTACTGCTGGAATTTCTTGTACATCACCTCTTTTTTTTATAGCTTACATGACTGATCCACTCGAGTCTCAACCAGCTTTCGGTCCATAATCCCTAACCTCATGCACGTAATGGCACCCCTGCCACAGTACAATCTCCATCCTTGTCTACGCCTAGGCCTCCTCCTACCCCTGCTCCTCGTCGTGACCCCCGTCTCTGCGGGGGACCTCGCCGTCGCCGGAGAGCGACTTGTACGCTCTCTCCAAGCTCAAGTCCTCCCTGCTCTCCGGGAGCACCCGAAACAGTCCCTTGCTCGCGGACTGGGACATCAAGACGTCGGCATCAGGCGGCGTGTCATCCCGCACGAACCATTGCAACTTCTCCGGGATCACCTGCGACGCCTCAAACAACCGCGTCATCGCCATCAACCTCACCAGCCTACCTCTCCATGGCGGAGTGCTTCCAAGCGAGGTCTCGCTGCTGGATGCTCTCTCCAGCCTCACCGTTGCCTCGTGCTCCTTGTCAGGCGTGATACCGCCATCACTCGCCTCGATGCCTCACCTTCGCCACCTCAACCTCTCCATGAACAACATCTCCGGCTTCTTTCCGTTTCGACCGAGACCGCCGTACCTCCCCTTCGCGGAGGTCATCGACGTCTACAGCAACAACCTCACAGGTCACCTCCCGCCTCTCGGCAAGTCGCACGCAAGGCTGAGGCACCTGGACCTTGGCTGGAACCACTTCTCAGGTGGTGTACCTGAGGAGTACGGCGACATGAACGGGCTCGAGTTCCTCGGCCTTGACGGTAACTCGCTTTCCGGCCTTGTGCCACCGTCACTGTCGAGGCTCAGGAGAGTGAAGAGGTTGTATCTGGGGCACTACAACTTGTTTGATGGCGGTGTCCCGCCGGAGTTCGGCGAACTTGATGCCCTCATCCAACTTCAAATGAGCAACTGCAATCTCACAGGACCTATCCCTCCAGAGCTCGGCCGCCTCACTCAGCTCCAGTTGTTGTACTTATTCTCTAACAATTTGGTCGGCGAAATCCCAATTGAACTCGGCAACCTTAAGAACCTCATGCTCTTAGATCTCTCCTTCAACCAGCTTACCGGCGAGATACCGGTAAGCTTCGCAAGTCTAACCACACTGAAACTACTCGATCTATTTGGGAACAAACTCCAAGGCATTATCCCAGAGTTCGTCGGGGAATTACCTCAGTTGGAAATCTTCCAAGTATGGCAAAACAACCTTACTGGGGAGCTCCCATCCAACCTGGGCAAAATGGCAGGCTGTTGAAGCTGGATGTCACGGACAACCAGCTCAGCGGCGCCATACCGCCCTACCTATGTGCCGGGAGGCGGCTTCGGAATCTCATTTTGATGCGAAACAAGCTTTCTGGGAAATCCTCAAGACCTCGGTAACTGCAAGACGCTTGCCAGAGTTCGTCTGAACAACAACTTCCTCAGTGGCTCCATTCCGGCCGGGCTGTTTGATCTCCCCATGAGTGACATCTTGGACTTGAGCAACAACTTGCTCTCAGGAGAACTCCCGGGGGTGATCCCCAGTGCCGGGCTGACGTTTTTGTCAGTGGCATCCAACAATCTATCAGGTCCTCTGCCACCGGAGATCGGCCATCTCAAGAACCTGTCCTCGCTCAACGCCAGTGCCAATGCACTCTCCGCCAGCGTGCCACGAGAGCTCAGCCGCTGCGAGTCCCTCACAGTGCTAGACCTCAGCCGCAACCAGCTCACCGGTGAGATACCGAAAGAGATCACAAGTCTAAAGTTTCTGACAATGCTGAACCTGTCGAGGAACAGAATCTCCGGTGAGCTTCCGGTGGAGTTCGGTGAGATGATCAGCCTCTCGAAGCTGGACGTGTCCTACAACAACCTCAGTGGCCGTGTCTCACTGCAACAACTTCACGGAGTGTTCGCGGTCTCAGACAAGACAGACTTTGAAGGCAACCCTGGCCTTTGTGTGGAGCACATCACTGCCGCTTCATGCCCCATCCCCATGTTGTTGCAGCATTCACGCCGTTTCAAGAAGAGGATGCTGTTGTGGCTCGTGCCAACAGCCATCACCTTGGTGATGATGGTCGTGTGCCTCGGACTAAGGTGGCGGCGCAGGGCGTGGCGGGAGACGGCGAAGCGGCGGCCTGTGACATGGAAGATGACACGGTTCCAGAACCTGGACCTGGAAATGGACGACGTGCTCGGGTGCCTCACGGAGGAGAACATCATCGGCAGAGGAGGCGCCGGCACCGTGTACCGCTGCGTGACGCGCGGTGGCGTGGAGGTGGCGGTCAAGCGCCTGCCCGGCCCCGGCCACCGCGACCACGGTTTCCGAGCCGAGGTGACCACGCTCGGCGGCATCCGGCACCGCAACGTTGTGCGGCTGCTGGGCTTCGCGTCCAGCGCGGAGGGCAACCTGCTCCTGTACGAGTACATGCCGATGGGGTCGCTGGGCGCGCTCCTGCACGGCGACAGCGGCGGGAGCCTCCTGGGCTGGGCCACCAGGCACCGCGTCGCCACCGAGGCGGCGTGCGCCCTGTGCTACCTGCACCACGAGTGCTCGCCGAGGATCCTGCACCGCGACGTCAAGTGCAACAATATCCTGCTGGACTCGGCGATGAAGGCGCACGTCGCCGACTTCGGCCTCGCCAAGTTCCTCCGCCGCGGCGCGTCGTGCTCCGGCGGCACGAGTGCTGTGGCGGCGGAGGAGTCCGCGTCCGTCGTCGCCGGCACGTACGGTTACATCGCTCCTGGTAAGAACTAAAGAACATGACGTTCGCATGGCATACTGTTGAGTTGCCATCGCCATAAAGTGACAGGCACGGAGTTGTGTGGTGCGTGCAGAGCACGCGTACACGCTGCGGGTGGACGAGAAGACGGACGTCTACAGCTTCGGCGTGGTGCTGCTGGAGCTCGTCACAGGGCGCCGCCCGCTCGGCGACTTCGGCGACGAGATCGACCTCGTCCACTGGTTGCGGAGCGTCGTGCCGAGACCCACGGACACGGCGGCGGTTCTGGCCGTGGCTGACCCTCGGCTGCCGCCAGAGCCCGCCGGCGTGATCACCCGCCTCTTCAGGGTGGGCATGTCGTGCGTCCGCGAGAGCAGCCAGGCACGGCCGACCATGCGTGACGTCGTGCACGTCCTTTCCAGCATCGTCGTATCACCTGCAGATCCAGCGGACTGCTCAGTTTCTAATGGACTGTAAAATGTGATGTGGAAAATTTCGAGAAAAATATTAAGAATTTTAGAAAAAAAGAATAGACAGTAGAACTGAAATTTTATCGGGAATCTTCCCTGCCGACCAGTCGGACAACAGTAGCTGTCCGACCCCCTCGGCAGCACTACGGTGATTTAGTTGTTTCAGCCCAGCGCACATGGCCCAGTTTGAAGCGAGCACACCTTATGACTTTCGATTCCAATGACTCCGACGCCGCCTCACTCCGAGCCGTGTAATAGGTACGTACGTACACATGGTTTTTTATTTCTTTTTTTCACTTTTCTTTTCTTTCTTCTTATATTTATTTTTTACTTTTTATTTTCGGTTGTATTCTATATTATTCTGGTTATCTTTTATTTTTCTACATCACAAGATAATGCTTTTTTTTTCTATTCTATTTTATTGTTTTCTTTCTTTTTATTTTTAAATTTCATTTTTATTCTTTTTTCTATTCTATTATTTCTAACTTAGTTTTTTAGTTCATTTTTATTCATTCCTCCATTACGTCCAAACGAGGTAATGTGAGTTTTTTTTTTTCATTTCTTTCCTTTTTTTTTTTACCCTTTTCCCGATTCTTCTTTTCTATCTTTTTTTCATTTTATGTTTCTCTGTGTGGTTTTTTTTAATTTTTTCTTTCAATTATTTTCATTTTTAGTTTTCCTTTTTTATTACGTGGCCTTGATTTAGTTTTTTTATTTTTTCATTCTTATCTCTATTTTATTCACATTTTTTATTTTTACCTAATTAATTATTTTTTATTTCATTTTCAATTTTTATGTTTTGTTTTTTACTTCTATTTACTTTATCTTTTTTTTTGTTTATGTTTTCTATAGAATTTGTTTATTTTCATTTTCTATTTTTATTTTGTTATTCATATTTTCATTTTCCATATTTTTTGCATTGTTTGACTTTGATTAATTAATTTTATTTTTTTCATAATACATGTAATGTTAACCTAGTACACATATGATGTTTCATAATGTGTTTTTTATGTTTGTGAGTAGAAATATGATGATTTACGATATATTTTAAGATGTTCAAGATACATACACCTGTTCTTTTAATATTTTTCTAATTTTCATCGGTTTTTACTAATTGAATTATTCTCTATATCTTATTATATTTGATGGTGCACGTAATGTACAAATAATTTTTGATGTTCGAGTAGTGTTAATGTAATGTTCTATGGTGTATTTGTGATGTTCGGTAACATTTTTCTCTTTTATTTGACTATAATTAATTACTTCACAAATTTTATTTTTTATATTTATTTCATGATATATATGATGTTCATGCGTTATACATATAATGTTCTATGTGTTATACATATAATTTTACTTTTTTATATTTATTTCATGAGTTGTCGCATCTTTTAATTTTAATTCTTTATTTTCTCTCTTTGTTTTTAGTTTTTTTTATTTTATTTCATGAGATGTATGTACACTTAAATTTCATTTTTTTTTTCCCTTTAATTTTGCTTTTTTGTCGTTGTCCCTCTATTATATTCTATTTTCTATTCTTCATATTGTTTTCTTTATCTTTTAACCTTTCTTTTATTTATTATTAGTTTTTGTACTCTAATTTGTTTTCTTTTATTTCATGTTTTAATTTTTGTTGATGGGGTACTAGGATTATGCATGGTGTGTCAAAAGTCCGGATCTGGTGAATAACAATTTTATTTTCATTTTTGTTCTATGCATTTTTATTATTCTTTTTATTTCTCCTTTTTCTTCGTTACTTGCTATAGTTAATTGTTTTTTAATTATTTGTTTTCCTTGTTCATGTTTTATTTTTTATTTCACATATTCTATGGTAAATATATGATGTTTGAGGTGTTTCATAGTATCCATGTGATGTTCTCTTTTATGATATATTTTTTGATATTTTTTCTTTCTATTTCCTTTTGTTTTTTCTTATTTTTATTGTAAATCTTTTTTTATTTTATTTCTATACTATATTTTTGTGATGTCAACAAGAACATCTATGATGTTCTATGATGTTCTAGGATATATTTGTGTTGTTTAGTAGCATTTATTCTTCTTTTATTTGACTATAATTAATTACTTTATTATTTTTGTATATTTCAAGATATATGTGTTGTTCATGTTGTAAATATATGATGTTCTATGCTATATTTTTTAGTATTCATGTTATATTAATGTGATGTTCTACAATGTATTTTGTGTTGTTCGGTGGTATATATTGATGTTCTAAGATATATTTTGAGATATTCAAGAGCATTTTGGTATGCTCATGTAGTATACATATAATGTATTTTATGATGTCATGTTCATGTTACAATGTATTTTATATATTTATTTATTTTTCCATATAGGTAACATCATCTGTTATTGATGTTTTATTTTTCTAATTTTCTATGTTATTTTTACTTTATTAATTACTTTATTTTTATGTTCATGTCTTGCCTTTTTATTTTCTATAATATACGAGTTACATGCGATGTTCGCGTAGTCCACAAATAATGTTCTTGACGTGTTTTTAAATGTTCACGTAGTATAAATGTGGTGTTTTATGGTTAGTTGAGTCTATTCGCATAGTACTCATAAGATATAGTATGGTGTATCTTATATAGTTATTTATTTATTTTTTTATTTTTCTATATATGTATTATCATTTGCTATTTATTTTTCTTTCCCTATTTTTCATTGTTTTCTCTATTAATTAACTTTCTCTATGATGTATTTTATGATTCTTATGTAGTATACATGTTATGTTCTATGATACACTTTGAGAGGTTCACGTAGTATAATTATGATGTTTTAGATGTATTTGATGATGTTCGCGTATTATACATGAGATGTTCTGTTATTTTAGGATGTTTATAAGATGTTTCTTATTATTTATATATTATTTGATATCGATCTTTGTGTTTTTCTATGTTATTTTACTCTATTATTATGCATTCTTAAATATTTACATAGTATAAATGAGATATTTTTTGATTAGTTGAGTCTATTGCATACTACTCATGAGATGCTCTATGGTGTATTTTATATGGTTATTCATTTATTTTATTTTCTATATATGTATTATCATTAGCTATTATTTTTATTTTTCTAATTTTTATTGTTTTTATCTACTAATTAACTTATACTCCGCTATATTTTGTGATTTTTTATTTAGTATTCATGAGATGTTCTATGGTGTATCATATATTGTTATCCATCTGTTCTCATGAGATGCTCTATGGTGTATCTTATATTATTTTAGTATAATTAAGTAATTTATGTTTAATTTTTCTATACTTTAAAATTCCCATATTTCATGAGTTGTAAGTATTTTGTGATATTTATGTATTATACGTATGATGTTCATGTACTATACAAGTAATGTTCTATAATGTAATTTTGAATGTTCATGTAGTATAAATAAGATGTTCAACAATTATCTTTGAGTGTATACATAGTTAATGTGTTATGTTCTATAATAAATTCTACTCATTTATTCTTGATTATTATCTTCTTTTAGTTATTTTTATTTTTAATTTTATTTTCTTTTTCTTTTTTCCTATCATGTAGCCTTCATACTTGTTGTTTTAGAATATTATTATTATGGGGATGGAATACTTTCTATTTCTTGGATTTAAATGGCATGTAGTTTAATAATTAAAATATTCCCTAGTAGAGAATGATCGAATGGGTTTCTTAACTCAACCGTTGCATACGCTATTTTGTTCTTTTATCTTTTCTCTTCACATTGTTTTTTTATTTCATGAGATGTACATATATTTCAATTTTATTTTTTCCTTTTCATTTTATTTATTTTACCATCATGTTCTTCTTATATTTTAGTTTTCTTTCTACATTGGTTTTTTTTTTTTAAACCCTCTATTTCTTAATTAGTTCTCTTTATTTTATATTTTAATTTTTTTTTTGTTGATGGGTTACTTGAGTTAGCTTATGGTGTGTATGGAGCTTGGCTTTGGTGACCAACACTCTTCTTTGATTTTGTTCATTTCATTTTCATTATTCCTTTGATTTATCTTGTTTCTTCTTCTTTATTTGCTATAATTAGTTATTTTAATTAAGTTTTCTTTAATGATGTTCTATTTTTTATTTCTCACATTCCATGATAAATATGTGTTCTCTTTATTTTTTCTTTTCTATTTTCTACATTTTGTTATTTTTATTTCTAATATTTTTCCTTTTCTTTTTTTTATCGATGTTCTATACTATATTTTGTGATGTCGGTGAGAACATATATAATATTCTATAATATACTTGTGATGTTCATATAGTATATTTCATGTGTTTATCAATTACCTTTGTAATTATATTTCATTTGTAGCTCCATTTATTTGTTTTCCTTCTATTTGCTTTAGCTTCTTTGTTTTGTATAATTTATTTTATATTTTTTTTACATATTATAATTATTATTTATTTTTTAGTTTAACTGTTTATCTTTCTTGAGATACATATGATGCTCTATTATGTACTTTAGGATATTTAGTCATATTACACCTTTATTTTTTATATAAAATTATATCCGGGAGGTGTTGATATTTTTCTAGCATATATATATATATATATTAGGTTAATTTTTTTCTTCTACTTCATTATCTTTCTTTAATTGTATAACTTTTTTTATTTGTTTTATTCTTTATTTGTATATTTATTAGATATATGTCATGTTTATGTACTATACATATGATTTTCTAGATATACATTATGATGTTCTTAGGCTATCCGCACTCATCGTACTCTATTCTTACCCTCTATACATCCTAATCATCAATATTCTCTTCTCTATACACGTTTCTTCCGTATCCATCATCCTCTATATCTTATACTCTATACCAACTACCATCTGCGACTCCACTTATTATCTTGTATAAATTTTGTCCAAATATATCTATATGAGATCTTGTTTTGAAGAATTTATTGAAATAAATTTAATGGTGTAATTAAAATTTAATTTAGTTTTATGGTTTGTGAGTTATGACATTGTTTAGACAATAGTATTAGTGGGGTTGCGTTCTTGGTTTTCGTGCATACACAAGATTCTCACCTGGACAGCAGCAGTGCTCCGGTGAATGTAACGTTCCCACGCGTGTAGCGTACCCTTTAAGTGCAGCTGTTTTTGTGCTCCATATCTTTGTCACTCGGGATCCTTTTCAGGGACCAGTCTGCGAGACGACCTTAGAACATATGTGCGATGTTCACATTATGTACATGTGATGTTCTATGATATTTTTGATATGTTCATATAGTATATTTCAGATGTCCTTCAATTATCTTTGTAAATATATTTTATTTTTAGTTCCACTTATTTGTTTTTTTCTCTTTGTTTAAGATTATTTGTCTTTTACAATGTATTTTATATTTTTAATTTTTTTCCTTCTTTATTATTTTATTATAATTAATTTTTGTTTTTATGTTTTACTTTTTTATTATTTCTTGAGACATATGTGATGTTCCATTATGTATTTTTAGATAGTTAGTTATATTTTTTTCTTTATTTTTCCATAAAATTACATCCGTGAGGTGTTCATATAGTATTGATATTGATACAATGTGATATTTTTCAAGCAATGATATATATTAGGTTATTTTATTTCTAATTTTTCTAGTTTTTTCTACTTCATTATCTTTCTTTAATTATATAAATTTTTAAGTTGTATTTGTTTATTTTTTTTTTTGTATATTTAATGAGATATGTGCCATGTTCATGTATTATATATGTGATATTCTAGATATATATTGTGATGTTCTTAGAACATACATACGATGTTCACATTATATACAAATGATGTTCTATGATATTTTGATATGTTCAAATAGTATAGTTCATATGATCTTAAATTATTGATGTAATTATATTTCATATTTGGTTCCACTTATTTACATTTATTATTATTATTATTATTATTATTATTATTATTCAATATTTTGATTTTTTTATTTTGTCTTCTATTTTTTTCTTATTTGTTTTCTATTACATATAGTTTTTTCATTTTTTACTAGACATCTACTGATTTATTTTAGGATATTTAGATAATATAGCTGAGATGTTCTATAGTCATCTTTGTTCCATATTATATTTTGTTTCTAGTTTCACTATTTATATTCATTATTATTTATTTTTTATTCAATATTTTTGATTTTTCATTTTGTCGTCTTATTTTTCTTGCTTATTTTTCTATTACATATATATTTTTTTATTTTTATGAGACGTCCTATGATATATTTTCTTAGAATATTATTTTATAAGGTGAAATACACTTTCTATTATATATATTTTTTTTGAATATTATTTTATAAGGCTGAATTACGCTTTCTGAAACGTAAATGGGTTAATAACGAAAATACTTGTATATCATACAAAACGTTCATAAGGTATAGTGGTAGGAGATCGCTATGCACATTGTTTTTTGTTACCCTTTCGTGTTATCATGTCGGAAACCACTTCTCGAAGTCACGCTGAATATGACCGAGCGGGCGATTGTGCGTAAATACGACCGCTCGGCCTGTGGTTGCTCCGCCCACGCTAATGAGAAAAGCCAGCCCACACTGGAGAAACAGACGGGGATGCGGAGCAGAAAATGGGGGTCGACGCAGTGCTTTGGAGCCCGACCCGATCAGACCATAGCACTCCCCCCTTTATATTTCATGATATGTCACATGGTATATTTTTGTCTAGAATATTATTCTTGTGCAAGTAGAATTTTTTACTTAATAGATTTGATACAGTTTATTATATTATAAAGATTTTATAATTACGTGTCAATTATATACTTGGTTTAGTGGTTAGCGAATGATTTTATTGAGTCATAGGTCTTATTATGTTCAAACTCTTTTATACACAATTTTTCTATTTTTTCTCTGCTATTTTTTCTTCCTTGGCAATCACGTGAAAGAAGCTTTCTCTGCTATTGCTTCTTTCACGGCAATTACGTGAAAGAAGCGCGGGAGAAATACCAGGCGGGCTGCGGGAAACCATGAAGAGCGTAGAAGTGGGTCAAGTGGGCCAGAAGCGAAACAAGTGCAACGGAGGGTCGGCAGGGTGCTGGGTGCCGACCCGTCGGTAGCTAGCACGCCCCAAATTTTATAGTCCACTAAATCTTAAGGTTTTATGCTCTCAATCTATTCTAGCCTAACAATACTTACCCTTCCTAGAAATTACATATTTGTCATATTGTCGTGTGTATAAGCACTTTCGAGAAAACATAGTTCTTCTTCCGAGGAGCGTTCGACGAAGTGTCGTTTCATAGGACGGGCCTTTGAGGAGCGTCCGATGAAGCGTCGTTCCATGGGATGGACGGAGTACAAGCAGTTTTTACTATTTTAACCATGCGCCGGTTGTTTATGATACGTGTCGCCCGTCCTATGGAACGGCGGCTTGTCGGACGCTCCTCGAAAGCCCAGGCCCACCCCCTCCCAACATTTTCTGGCTAGGACGCCGCGTACCCGCATTTCACCTTATCCAACGCCGCTTTTCTCTCGTGTGCTGCTCTCTATCCTACGCGAGGCTCCTCGTCGCAGTCATCACGAGGCCGCTCGCCGTGGCAGCGGTGGCGCCGCAGCTGCCCCCATCCTTCGGCTGCTTCACCCTCACCCGCTCACTCCCGAACAAAGTCCCTCGCTTCCTACTCCCTTTCCACACTAGCGCCCCGCGCCTACCTTGATGTGCAGCCATGGCTGCCTCCCTGGCCGGTGGTGGCGCGCTCCTCCACCCCAGCGGCCTCCTCACCCATGTTGGCGGCCTTCTCCTCCACCCAACGAGATTGAAGCAAGCCACTAACCCTCCCCAACCCCGGTCAGCGGCGCCCTTTCCAGATCCAGCGGGTGTGCAGACGTGCACCATCTAGCGAGTTTGTGCCATCACAGTTGCCTACCAGATAGGTCATGGCCCCACTTGCGGCGATGCAGTGTTTGTGGACATTTTTCGGACATGTTGCAAGCCCATATTTCAAGTGTTTGGTTGCTTCGATGTATGTTTCATTTGTTTCACGCGGATGTTGCAAAAGTAGAATGGAATGTTGCATATGTTGCAATGGTTGTACATGTATGTTGCAATGTTTCATCTGTATTTCAGATATATGTTGCAAGTGTGTTTATCTAGATGTTGCATATGTTTAATAGACAGTGTTGTAAGTGTTTTCTCCGAATGTTGCGTATGTTTAGCGATGGTTTTAAGTGATTTTCATATGTTTTTTAGAGTGTTTTCGAGACGCATGTTTCAAGTATTGCATCTGTTTGCTTTTACATGTTGTAATTGTTTCGTACTGATGTTGCAAAAATAGATTGGGTGTTGAACATAAGATGCGCATGGGAAGCGAGGAGGCACGAGGGCGTGGCATCGGCCCCCACATGGGACGCGCGAAAATGCGAAAATGCAGGCACGAGTTGGGGCCGAGTGCAGGCAAGTGCGGGCCCCCATGTGGGACATGCGAAAATGCAGGTGCGAGTTGGGGGCGAGTGTAGGCGAAGCGCGGGGCGAAGCGGCCGTCCGGATCCTATCCCGTCGGACGTCCAAGTGGCAGTAGATCTGTTTATGTCTTGTCTTATACTCCCTCCGTTCTAAATGATAAGTCGCTTTGACTCTTTTTTGGTACATCTATTTTGCTATATATCTAGATACAACAATATGTCTAGATACATAGTAAAATGAATGAACCAAAAAAGTCAAAGCGACTTATAATTTGAAACGAAGAGAGTATTATGCAAATATAAGGACAAATGCACAACATTAAATTTGCAACTTAGTTGTTGTTTTTAGAAATATTTTGAATAACTACCAGTTGAAATAAATTGGTATGGGCTTTGTCATTCAATAACTAAGATAGAAGGAAAAAAAAAAGACAAAGTTTAGTCATATATATATATATGAGCTACATATAAATGATCGGTCAACCATCAATGAGACAAATTACAACCCAATTTCTCACAAGTACACCAAAGATGTTCAAGAGAAGCAAACAGGATACATCTGAAGAAAAGCACACCTCCATTGATTGATGTCTTCTTTAACCCGTGATGCAACATATGAAAGGCTTTCATAACCTTCAGAGCTCCACCAACTCATTTATTTCTAATAACTCAACACTCATTTATTTCTAATAACTCAACATGCATTATATATATATTAGGGTTAAGTCCACTTTAGAACCTCCAACTATCGTACAAGTCTAGATTTCAACCTTAAACTTTAAATCCGGATGACATTGGCCCTCCAACTCTTGAAAAAGTTCACTTTTCAACCTTGGACGGTATTGCAGACGGTTTTGGTGCGTGAACAGTAACTTTTAGTATTTTTCTATAGTACTAATATTTGTTTATTTCATAACTAATTATTGGTACATGCTAAATTCATGAAATTTTTTGTGTAGCCTCTTCATGATGTACTCTACCTAGAAAAAATATGAAACCTAGAAAATGAATAGTTTTTGCATGTTTTAAAATTACCTATTTTAATTAATAAGTACAATAAGAATTTATTTAAATATTTCAAATTCATCCCAAACTTTTTGTACAGGTTGATATCATCATAAAGCAGCTACAAATCAATTTTCATAATTTTTGGATATTTATTTTGACCTACAAAAATCATAGAATTTGCACTTATTAATTAAAATAGGTAATTTTAAAACATGCAAAAACTATTCATTTTCTAGGTTTCATATTTTTCCTAGGTAGAGTACATCATGAAGAGGCTACACAAAAAATTTCATGAATTTAGCATGTACCAATAATTAGTTATGAAATAAACAAATATCAGTACTATAGAAAAATACCAAAAGTTACTGTTCATGCGCCAAAAACCGCACAAGGTTGAAAAGTGAACTTTTTCAAAGAGTTGGAGGGTCAATGTCATCCGGTTTTGAAGTTCAAGGTTAAAATCTAGACTTGTGCGATAGTTGGAGGTCCTAAAGTGGACTTAACCCTATATATTAATACCATTAACAGATTGATGTGCTCTTCTATCTTACCGCTTCCAGCTCCTTTCCTATAGGATTGATGTGATCTACCCTATAGGACTAAGCACATTCTCAGCCTTGATAATTTTATTTGGAAAAACAATTTTTAAATAAGAATAATTTAAAATATTATTTAAAAAACTTGCTGGTTATTGGTAATTTCAAATCCACAATAAGATCAGATACATACATGTATACATAGTCACATGTTTGTGGGTTGTAGATACACCACAGTCCACAGTTACCCAAAGTTAAACATTGACTTAAGAGCAGTGATTTTCCGGTAAAAAGACACTGAATAATGGAACCACTACGAGTCTATGATCGATAGTGGAAACGCGCCTCTTTTTTGTGGAAGGAAGCTACGAGTGATCCAAAAGTTTGCCGGTAGACCGGAGAAGACAAAGATAAACAATATGAAAGTGAGTGAGGAGTTTAATAAGACGACCACTCAGACCACACAAGACTTGGTGGTGCAAACGAATCGATCTATACAAATCTAAGCTATAAAAAGAGAGAATGTACAAGGAATTTCAGCAGCAGTACACGTTCATCAGGTGGGAATAATTAAAGCTCCTAATGACGACTCATCGTTGACGAGGAGTAATTATGTATGACTGATGCATTCGAGTCAAACTCTCAACCAGCCCTCAGGCCTCAGCACGCAGTTCCCAATTAAGCTCATGCACGCAATGGCGCCGCTGCCACACAACATCCATCCGTGTCTACGCCTAGGACGCCGCCTCCTCCTAACACTCTTCGTTGTGACGACGGCCGTCTCTGCGGGGACCTCGCCGGAGAGCGACCTGTACGCTCTCTCCAAGCTCAAGTCCGCCCTACTCTCCCGCAGCGCCCCCAACAGTCCCATGCTCGCCGACTGGGACATCGAGACATCGAGCCATCATTATTGCAACTTCTCCGGGATCACCTGCGACGCCTCCAACAACCGCGTCGTCGCCATCAACCTCACGGGCGTCCCCCTCAACGGCGGCGTGCTCCCAACCGAGATCTCGCTGCTGGATGCTCTCAGCAGCCTCACCGTCGCCGACTGCTCCCTGGCAGGCCCCATCCCCGCCACGCTTTCCTCCATGCCTCTCCTCCGACACCTCAACTTCTCCAACAACAACATCTCAGGCTCCTTTCCGTTCCGACCGGGACCGCCGTACTTCCCGTCCGCGGAGGTCATCGACGTCTACGACAACAACCTCACCGGTCCCCTCCCGCCTCTCGGCATGTCGCACGCAAGGCTGCGCCACCTGCACCTCGGCGGGAACTACTTCTCAGGCGGTATACCCGAGGAGTACGGCGACATGAAGGGACTCGAGTATCTCAACCTCGGCGGCAACTACCTATCTGGCCTTGTGCCGCCATCACTCTCGAGTAAAGCTGACAGTGGGCCAAGATCCAAACCAAACTCGCACCAATCCAAAGCATATATATTTGAAAGTCAAATCTAAACCAAACTAGACCGTGACTTCAATCATCCACACTAAACCAAACCACTTGTACGTTCAACCCATTAAAATACATTTCCAACCCACCAATTCATTGGCACCTCATGCTATTGTTTATATTTAGTTATAAGCAAAAGCAAAAAATAAACAGATAGAATAAAAACTCATTATTAACTCTATTATTGACGGTCAAACCAAATCAGCCCACTTTAATAGGGTCCAAACCAAACCAGCCCAACAACGTTCTTAGCCTGTTTCACCCCAAACCAATACAGCCCAAAAGCAAAACCAAACCAAAAAACCGGGCTTAACCCAAACCATTATCAGGTTGACTCTCGAGGCTCAAGAGACTCAAGGAGATGTATCTCATGTTCAACTCGTTCGACGGTGAAATCCCGCCAGAGTTCGGCGAGCTCGAGGCCCTTGTCACGCTTGACTTGGCTGACTGCAGTCTCACTGGACCTATCCCTACGGAGCTCGGGCGCCTCACCCAGCTCCAACTACTGTACTTGTTCTCCAACAACTTGGTCGGTGAAATCCCGGCCGAACTAGGCAGCCTCAACAACCTAACGTCCCTGGATCTCTCCTACAACCAGCTTACCAGCGAGATACCAGCAAGCTTCGCCAGTCTAACCAAACTGAAAATACTCAGTATAGTTGGGAACAAACTTACCGGCACAATCCCGGAGTTCGTGGGGGAATTGCCTCAGCTGGAAATCATCCATGCATGGCAAAACAACCTGACTGGGGAGCTCCCAGCCAACCTGGGCAAGAACGGCAGGCTGCTGGAGCTGGATGTCACGGACAACCAGCTCAGCGGCGCCATACCGCCCTACCTCTGCTCCGGGAGGCGGCTTCAGTCTCTCATTCTGATGCGGAACAAGCTTTCTGGACCAATCCCTCAAGACCTCGGTAACTGCAAGACGCTTGCCAGAGTTCGTCTGAACAACAACTTCCTCAGTGGCTCCATTCCGGCCGGGCTGTTTGATCTCCCCATGAGTGACATCTTGGACTTGAGCAATAACTTGCTCTCAGGGGAACTCCCGGGGGTGATACCCAGTGCCGGGCTGAGTTTGATGTCAGTGGCATCCAACAATCTGTCCGGTCCTCTGCCGTCGGAGGTCGGCCATCTCAAGAACCTGTACTTCCTCAACGCCAGTGCCAATGTGCTCACCGCCGGCATTCCACGAGAGCTCAGCCACTGCGAGTCACTGACAGTGCTAGACCTCAGCCGCAACCAGCTCACCGGTGAGATACCGAAAGAGATCACAAGTCTCAAGGTTCTGACAATGCTGAACCTATCAAGGAACAGAATCTCCGGTGAGCTTCCGGTGGAGATCGGTGAGATGATGAGCCTCTCGGAGCTGGACGTGTCCTACAACGACCTAAGCGGGCGTGTCTTGCTGCCACAGCTGCAGGGGGTGTTCGCGCTTTCGGACAAAACAGACTTTGAAGGCAACCCTGGTCTTTGTGTGGAGCACGTCACTGCAGCTTCGTGCCCCATCGCCATCCCCATGTTGGCGCAGCGTTCACGCCGTTTCAAGACGAGGACGCTGCTGTGGCTCGTGCCGACTGGCATCGCCATGGCGGTGGCCGTGTGCCTCGGACTAAGGTGGGGGAGCAGGGCGTGGCAGGAGACGGCGAAGCGGCGGCCTGTGACATGGAAGATGAAACGATTCCAGAGCCTGGACCTGGAAATGGACGACGTGCTCGGGTGCCTCACGGAGGAGAACATCATCGGCAGAGGAGGCGCCGGCACCGTGTACCGCTGCGTGACGCGGGGCGGCGCGGAGGTGGCCGTCAAGCGCCTGCCCGGCCCCGGCCGCCGCGACCACGGCTTCCGCGCCGAGGTGACCACGCTCGGCGGCATCCGGCACCGCAACGTCGTGCGGCTGCTCGGCTTCGCGTCCAGCGCGGAGGGCAACCTGCTCCTGTACGAGTACATGCCGATGGGGTCGCTGGGCGCGCTCCTGCACGGCGACAGCGGCGGGCGCCTCCTGGGCTGGGCCGCCAGGCACCGCGTCGCCACCGAGGCGGCGCGCGCGCTGTGCTACCTGCACCACGAGTGCTCGCCGAGGATCCTGCACCGCGACGTCAAGTGCAACAACATCCTGCTCGACTCGGAGATGGAGGCGCACGTCGCCGACTTCGGCCTCGCCAAGTTTCTCAGCCGCGGCGCATCGTGCTCCGGCGGCACGAGGGCGGTGGCGGCGGAGTCCGTGTCGGTCGTCGCCGGCACGTACGGGTACATCGCTCCTGGTAAGAACTAAAGAACGTGGCGTTCGCATGGCATACTGTTGCGTTGCCATAGCCATACAGTGACGGGACTAGGGAGTGGTGTGGTGCGTGCAGAGTACGCGTACACGCTGCGGGTGGACGAGAAGACGGACGTCTACAGCTTCGGCGTGGTGCTGCTGGAGCTCGTCACGGGGCGCCGCCCGCTTGGCGACTTCGGCGACGAGATCGACCTCGTCCACTGGGCGAGGAGCGTCGTGCCGAGACCCACGGACACGGCGGCTGTCCTGGCCGTGGCTGACCCCCGGCTGCCACCAGAGCCGGCCGGCCTGATCACTCGCCTCTTCAGGGTGGGCATGTCGTGCGTCCGCGAGAGCAGCCAGGCACGGCCGACCATGCGTGACGTCGTGCACGTCCTTTCCAGCATCGTCGTATCACCTGCGGATCGAGCGGACTGCTCAGATTCTAATGGACTGTAAAATGTGATGTGGAAAATTTCGAGAAAAAACTTAAGAATTTAGAAAAAAAAAATAGACAGTAGATCTGAAATTTTATAGTCCACTAAATCTTAAGGTTTTATGCTCTCTATCTATTCTAGCCTAACAATTCCTACCCTTTCTGGAAAATACATATTTGTCATATTGTCGTGTGTATAAGCACTCGAGAAAACATAGTTTTTTCCTCCGAGGAGCGTTCGACGAAGCGTTGTTTCATGGGACGAGCCTTCGAGGAGCGTCCGATGAAGATTCGTTCTATGGGACGGACGGAGTACAACCAGTTTTTACTATTTTAACCATACGCTAGTTGTTTATGATACATGTCGCTTGTCTTATGGAACGACGCTTCATCGGACGCTCCTCGATTGCCCAGGCCCACTCCCTCCCAATATTTTCTGGCTAGGCCGCTGCGTACCCGCGTTTCACCTTATCCAACGCTGCTTTTCTCTCCTGCGCTGCTCTCTCTCTCCTGCGCGAGGCTCCTCGTTGCAGTCAGCACAAGGCCGCTCGCCGTGGCAGCTCACCCCGAACGCCGCATCTACCCCATCCTTCGCTGCTCCACCCTCACTCGCTCACTCTCCTCCAACAAAGTCCCTCGCTTCTTACTCCCTTTCCACACTAGCGCCCATCGCCTACCTCGATGTGCACCCATGGCTGCCTCCCTGGCCGGTGGCGGCGCACTCCCCCACCCTAGCGGCCTCTTCACCCGGCGGCCTTCTCCTCCACCCAACGAGATCGAAGCAAGCCACTAACCCTCCCCAACCCCGGTCAGCGGTGCCCTTTCCAGATTCAGCGGGTGTGCAGGCGTGCACCATCTAGCGAGCTTGTGCCACCGCAGTTGCCTACCAGATAGGTCATGGCCACGCAGCAATGCAGTGTTTCTGGATATTTTTCAGACATGTTGCAAGCCCGTGTTTCAAGTGTTTTAGTTGCTTCTGATGTTCATTTGTTTCACACAGATGTTGCAAAAGTAGATCGGAATGTTGCATATGTTGCAATGGTTCTACATGTATGTTGCAAGCGTTTGTCCCCAATGTTTCATCTGTATTTCAGACATATGTTGCAAGTGTGTTTATCTAGATGTTGCATATGTTTAATAGACATATGTTGTAAGTGTTTTATCTAAATGTTACGTATGTTTTGCAATGGTTTTTTTTTGTGATTTTTAGATTTTTTTTTTTAGTGTTTTCAGACGCATATTTCAAGTGTTGCATCTACTTGCTTTTACATGTTGTAAGTGTTTCATACTTGATGTTGCAAAAATAGATCAGATGTTGGACATAAGATGCGCATGAGAAGCAGGAGACGTGAGGGCGTGGCATGGGCCCCCATGTGGGGCGCAATGAAAATGCGAAAAATGCAGGCGCGAGTTGGGGGGAAAGTGCAGGCAAGTGCGGGCCCCCCACGTGGTCGCGCGAAAATGCAGGCATGAGTTGCGGGCGAGCGTGGGAAACGGCCGTCCGACAGATCCTATCCCTTCGGACGTCCAAGCGGCAGTAGGTTTGTTTATGTCTTGTCTTATACTCTCTCTCCGTTCCAAATGATAAGTCGTTTTTGACTTTTTTTTGGTACATCTATTTTACTATGTATCTAGATATAACAATATGTCCAGATATATAACAAAATGAATGAACCAAAAAAGTTAAAAGCGACTTATAATTTGGAACGGAGAGAAATTATTATGCAAATATAAGGACAAATGCACAACATTAAATTTGCAACTTAGTTGTTGTTTTTAGAAATATTTTGAATAACTACAAGTTGAAATAAATTGGTATGGGCTTTGTCATTCAATAACTAAGATAAAAGGGGGAAAAAAGACAAAGTTTAGTCATATATATGAGCTACATATAAATGCTCGGTCAACCATCAATAAGACAAATTACAAGCCAATTTCTCACAAGTACACCAGAGAAAAGATGTTCAAGAGAAGCAAACAGGCTACATCTGAAGAAAAGCACACCTCCATTGATTGATGTCTTCTTTAACCCGTGATGATATGAAAGGCTTTCATAACCTTCAAAGCGCTACCAACTCATTTATTTCTAATAACTCAACATGCATTATATATATAGTAATACCATTAACAGATTGATGTGCTCTTTTATCCTTACCGCTCCTAGCTCCTTTCCTATAGGATTGATGTGATCTACCCTATAGGACTAAGTACATTCTCAGCCTTGATCATTTTATTTAGAAAAACAATTTTTAAATAAGAATAATTTAAAATATTATTTAAAAAAATTTGCTGGTTATTGGTAATTTCAAATCTACAATAAGATCAGATACGTACATGTATGAGTACATAGTCATGTGTTTGTGGGTTGTGGATACACCACAGTCCACAGTTACCCAAAGTTAAACATTGACTTAAGAGCAGTGATTTTCCGGTAAAAAGACACTGAATGGAACCGAGTCTATGATCGATAGTGGAAACGCGTCTCTTTTGTGGAAGAAAGCTACGAGTGATCCAAAAGTTTTGCCGGTAGACCGGAAGACAAAGATAAACGATATGAAAGTGAGTGAGGAGTTTAATAAGACGACCACTCAGACCACAAGACTTGGGTATGACTACAAAACGATCTAAGCTATAAAAAGAGAGAATGTACAAGGAATTTCAGCAGCAGTACTCCTACGTGCATCAGGTGGGAATAATTAAGGCTCCTAATGACGACTCATCGTTGACGAGGAGTAATTATGTATGATTGATGCACCCGAGTCAAACTCTCAACCAGCCCTCAGCACGCAGTTCCCTAAGCTCATGCACGCAATGGCGCCGCGCTGCCACACAGCATCCATCCGTGTCTACGCCTAGGACGCCGCCTCCTCCTAACACTCTTCGTTGTGACGACGGCCGTCTCTGCGGGGACCTCGCCGGAGAGCGACCTGTACGCTCTCTCCAAGCTCAAGTCCGCCCTACTCTCCCGCAGCGCCCCCAACAGTCCCATGCTGGCCGACTGGGACATCGAGACATCGAGCCATCATTATTGCAACTTCTCCGGGATCACCTGCGACGCCTCCAACAACCGCGTCGTCGCCATCAACCTCACGGGCGTCCCCCTCAACGGCGGCGTGCTCCCAACCGAGATCTCGCTGCTGGATGCTCTCAGCAGCCTCACCGTCGCCGACTGCTCCCTGGCAGGCCCCATCCCCGCCACGCTTTCCTCCATGCCTCTCCTCCGACACCTCAACCTCTCCAACAACAATCTCGCCGGAACCTTCCCATCTCCCCAGGAACGGCGGCACGCCATGGATGGCGACGCTGCTGCGCCGCCAGAGCCGTACTTCCCCTCCTTGGAGGTGATCGATGTGTACAACAACAACCTTGCCGGCGCGCTCCCGCCGTTCGGGAGGTCGCACGCCAGGCTGCGGTACCTGCACCTTGGCGGGAACGTCTTCACCGGCAGCATACCCGAGGCATACGGTGATATGGAGTGCCTCGAGTACCTGGGGCTCAACGGCAACTCCCTCTCCGGCCGTGTTCCTCCTTCACTCTCAAGGCTCAAGAGACTCAGGCAGATGTATGTTGGGTACTACAACTCGTTCGACGGTGGCATCCCGATGGAGTTCGGCGAGCTCGAGTCCCTCGTCGAACTTGACATGTCCAGCTGCAATCTCACAGGTCCTATCCCTCCGGAACTAGGCAGTCTCACTCAGCTCAAAACACTCTACCTCAGCGGCAACAAGCTGTCCGGCGAAATCCCTGTCGAACTCGGCAACCTCAAGAACCTCACGAGCCTGGACGTCGACAGCAATGAGCTTACCGGACAGATACCGGCGAGTTTCGCCGGCTTAACCAAACTGGAAGTCCTATTTTTATTTGAGAACAGTCTCCAAGGTGTGATTCCGGAGCTTCTTGGGGAGTTGCCAGAGTTGCAATACCTCATCATTTTTTCAAACAACCTTTCGGGGAAGCTCCCGGCAAACCTGGGCAAGAACGGTAGGCTGCTGGAGCTGGATGTCTCGGACAACCAGCTCACCGGCGCTATACCGCCCCACCTCTGCGCCGGAAGGCGGCTTCGATATCTTGCTGTGGGGTGGAACAAGCTTTCTGGAACAATTCCAGATGACCTCGGCAACTGCAAGACGCTTACCCAGGTTTGGCTAATCGACAATTTCCTCAATGGTTCTATTCCCGCCGAGCTCTTTGGTCTTCCTAGCATCAACCAGCTGGTTTTGAGCAATAACTTGCTCTCTGGTGAGCTCCCGGTGATGAACGTGAACCCAAGTGAGAGTCTGAGCTATTTGTCGGTGGCATCGAACAACTTATCCGGCCTGGTGCCACAAGAGATTGGCGATTTCAAGAATCTTTCGTGGCTCGACCTAAGTGCCAACGCACTCACCGGTGGCGTTCCCCGAGAGCTCAGCCACTGCGACTCGCTAACCGTGCTCGATCTCAGTGCCAACCAGTTTACCGGAGAGATACCCAAGGAGATGGCAAATCTGAAGGTCCTCGGAAGCTTGAATCTGTCTAGGAATAGCATTTCTGGTGAACTTCCGATGGAAATTCTTCGCATGCCTAGCCTCACCATGCTCGATGTGTCCTACAACAACCTCACTGGCAGTGTGTCACTGTCGCAACATGGTCTGCTCGCAGTTCATTCAAACGAAATACATTTCGAAGGCAACCCTGGCCTTTGTGTGGAGCACGTCACTGCCGCTTCGTGCCCCATTCCCATGTTGCTGCAGCGTTCGCGCCGTTTCAAGATGAGGATGCTGCTGTGGCTCGTGCCGACTGGCATCGCCATGGCGGTGGCCGTGTGCCTCGGACTAAGATGGTGGCGCAGGGCGTGGCGGAAGACGGCGAAGCGGCGGCCTGTGACATGGAAGATGACGCGGTTCCAGAACCTGGACCTGGAAATGGACGACGTGCTCGGGTGCCTCACGGAGGAGAACATCATTGGCAAAGGCGGCGCCGGCACCGTGTACCGCTGCGTGACGCGGGGCGGCGCAGAGGTGGCCGTCAAGCGCCTGCCCGGCCCCGGCCGCCGCGACCACGGCTTCCGGGCCGAGGTGACCACGCTCGGCGGCATCCGGCACCGCAACGTCGTGCGGCTGCTCGGCTTCGCGTCCAGCGCGGAGGGCAACCTGCTCCTGTACGAGTACATGCCGATGGGGTCGCTGGGCGCGCTCCTGCACGGCGACAGCGGCGGGCGCCTCTCCTGGGCTGGGCCGCCAGGCACCGCGTCGCCACCGAGGCGGCGCGCGCGCTGTGCTACCTGCACCACGAGTGCTCGCCGAGGATCCTGCACCGCGACGTCAAGTGCAACAACATCCTGCTGGACTCGGCGATGGAGGCGCACGTCGCCGACTTCGGCCTCGCCAAGTTCCTCAGCCGTGGCGTGTCCTGCTCCGGCAGCACGAGAGCTGTGGCGGCGGAGTCGTCAATGTCGGTCGTCGCCGGCACCTACGGGTACATCGCTCCTGGTAAGAACTAAAGAACGTGACGTGCGCTCGGCATACTGTTGCGTTGCCATATAGCCATGCATACACAGTGACAGGCACGGAGTTGTGTGGTGCGTGCAGAGTACGCGTACACGCTGCGGGTGGACGAGAAGACGGACGTGTACAGCTTCGGCGTGCTGCTGCTGGAGCTCGTCACGGGGCGCCGCCCGCTCGGCGACTTCGGCGACGAGATCGACCTCGTCCACTGGGCGCGGAGCGTTGTGCCGAGACCCACGGACACGGCGGCGGTTCTGGCCGTGGCTGACCCTCGGCTGCCGCCAGAGCCCGCCGGTGTGATCACCCGCCTCTTCAGGGTGGGCATGTCGTGCGTCCGCGAGAGCAGCCAGGCACGGCCCACCATGCGTGAGGTCGTGCACGTCCTCTCCAGCTTCGTCGTACCACCTGCTGATCCAGCCTGCTCAGTTTCTGCTCTACCCCTGTAACTAACGGCACCACCAACTGTATCAAGCAAACAATAGCAGTTTGCCACCACTAGCAGTTTGTGGGTTAATAACGAACCAATCTTTTATTTGGTATAGAATGCACAAACGTTTTAGATCAAACAAACAACAAAAAAGGAGCTACAATTTTATTTGGAAAAATACTGGTGCTTCTCATGCAAATTGCATTCACACAAGTGGATCTCATGCTCTAATGCACAAATCACCTAATGGCTGCAGCCGGAGAACCTTCAGCAGGATGATGATGCTTCCACACTACAGAGGAGCTTCTGAAACTTATCTCTAATTGCTTGCAACTCTTTCAGAGCATCTCCAATTGACACCCGATCCATGGGCATCTCCTCTGAACAGGAAATCCCAACTTGCAGAATTGAAGTGATGCAAGAAATTGTCAGCTTGGAGTTTGAAGTGGCTGGTTCGCCATCTCCTGTCTTCATTTGTAGCTGTTGGTCCATGATAATACTCACTCTGTCTGGTAGTGCCATTTCAACATACTTGCGGAGCCCCATGGCTCCACCGAATTCGCTGTCCGTTGGTCTTTTTCTGGTAAACATTTCTAGCAGTAGTATGCCATAGCTGTAGACATCACCGTGAGTGGATACTTCATTGCCCAGTCCATACTCTGAAACAAACCAAAATGAGATTTTTCTTTTAAACTTGATAAAGTAACATCCTAAGAATTCTAATAAACTCATGTAGTAAACTTTTGTATAAAAGTCATTTCCAAATAACTACTTACAGAGGGATGTATAAATTAGTTTCTTGTAATTTCATAGAAATAAGATCTTCAAATTTTTACATAGTTAGTTTCACTGAGTTCAACATATATATCTAAATTGAACACTAAGAAAGCCTTGAGCTTTGGTTGAAGCCATCATTGTGGAATATTTGAACAGAGCAATTAAAGGTACCTGGAGCTACATATCCAATCGATCCTCTCATTGATGCCCATCCACTTGATGTACCTATATCTTGATGCAGAAACGTCGCAAGCCCAAAATCACCCACGCGACCAACCATGGAATTGTCCAGGAGAACATTACTTGGCTTAAGATCACAATGAATAATTGGCACTGGCTTATGTTGGTGAAGGTAATCAAGTGAGGATGCCACATCAATTCCAACATTTAATCTTGCAGCTAGATCTAGTGCCTTTGGTTCACCATCTTCTATGATATGTCCGTGCAGCCATTGGTCCAAATTTCCATTTGGTAGAAACTCATACACAAGGGCCTTGAAGTCATGGCCCTTAAAATCAATGCTTGAACAGATGGTCAATATCTTCACAAGGTTTCGATGTCGAGCACATCTTAAAGTCTCGCATTCTGCAACAAAACTTTGAGATGCACCACGCTGCATGAGGTTGAGAACCTTGACAGCGATCACTATTTGCTGGTCGTTGCTTCTCATTGTTCCTTTGTAAACTGATCCAAAGCTCCCAGCTCCTATGAGGTTCTCGGATGCAAAACCATTTGTAGCATTAGCCAATTCGGCATAAGAAACCCTCATATATTGCTCACTCAAGGCTGAGCTTTGTAGGTGTGCTTTTGTCTTTTGCCGGCTCCTTTGTTGCAGTGCAAACAATGCAAATACTAATGTGACACAGGCAAATGCACTGCATATGGACACTATTATGACAAGCTTTCGATGTGGTTTCTTGTTGGTCTGGGTGGGGCAAGGTGGCAATCCCAGTTGAGGAATACCACCACAAAGACCATCATTCCCAGTGATTAAGATCTTTGTTGCATTGAGGAATACCCCATCACTTGGAACTCTACCCTGGAGTTTATTGAATGCGAAATTCAATAAAGAAAGGCCAGTTAGTCCGGCAAGGATCTCAGGAATCATCCCTGACAAATTATTATGAGAAAGATCAAGCCCTACGAGGCCCTTTAGATTTCCTAGTGACAGTGGAATTGTGCCCTGAAGGATGTTTCCTGATAAATTGAGAAATTCTAGGCTTTGACAGTCACCAATGGAGGATGGAATCTCACCGGATATCATATTATAAGATAAATCAAGTCCATTCAGATTTTCTAGACTTCCAACTTCTGATGGCAAAGACCCAGATAAGGAATTATGAGAAATGTTAATGAAACTCGACAGTGTTGATATGGAAAAGAGTTATTTAGGTATCGGACCAAAAAGACTGTTGTGAGAAAGATCCAATACTTCTAAAGGACAATGGCTAAGACTAGATGGTATAGATCCACTAATAGAATTTGTACTAAGAAGAAGACTAGTAAGTTGTGTAAGATTGCCAAGAGTTACTGGCATGGGTCCAGACAAAGCATTATTATACAGAAAAAATTCGGACAACTTATTGAGGTTGCCGAGAGATGCTGGAATAACACCTGTGAGAATATTTTGAGGCATGTAAAGTGATTGCAAGCTGATGAGGTTACCGATTCCTTCTGTTATTGTTCCAGTGATATTGTTGTATGCCATGCTGAGATACTCCAGCTGTGTTGAGAGATTACCAATTGAACTTGGCAGCATGCCTTGGAGATTATTCTCGCTTACATCTAATACAACCAAGTTGCTACAGTTGGTCAGGCTAGCCATGAAGGTCCAATCAGCATCATTTGTTGCTTCAAACTGGTTCGATGCAACTGTCACTTCGACAGTCTTGTTTGTTGAGCTCCTAAGCATTCTGGAATTGTTCCTGTTAGGAAGTTTTCTAATGTTTGAATATATTGAAGCATGGAGGTGTTACAGAGGGATGACGGGGAGCGTGCCATGGAATTCATTGTTTGATACAAGAAAATAGTTTAATTTTGGAAGATTGCTTCCAATATTAGGTGGAAAAAAATGCCAGTTAGGTTGTTGTATTCTATATCCAGAACTTCGAGAGAGGAAAGATTATTGAACAACAAAGGGGGCAAAGGGCCTTCTAGTTCATTATTCACTATATCAAGTAGAGTGAGGGAATGGAGGTTGCCAATGGAACTGGGTATGGAACCGGAAAGATTATTTCTTGAGACAGAAAGGTGTTCAAGCAGCTCAAGATTCCCTAATGACTCTGGGATCTGACCAACTAGACCATTTTCTTCAAGATCTAGGTATACTAATGAAGAGAAGTTGCCTAACCAAGAAGGGATGGTTCCTTGGAGTTTGTTTCCCCAATCCAAGTACACTAAGAGACGAGGCGGCGGTGTAGCGGCAGAATGCTTCCTTCAAAGTTATTTCTGAAAGCATAAAGAACCATCAATGATGAGAGGTTTCCAAGTGAGCAGGGGATTGTTCCTGAGAACTGATTTGCACCTAGGTTCAGCACGTTGAGGTTGGCAAGGCTGCCTACCTCTGCTGGGATTTCTCCTGTCATGTTATTATATCTTAGGACTAATTTCTTCAGATTTACAAGTCTTGAAATGGTGGAAGGGATTGTTCCTGTAAGTCTATTTTTGCCAAGACTGAGTATCTGCAGACTATGCAAGGAGCCTAGTTCATCAGGTACACCCCCATGTAAATTGTTGTCATCAAGTGAAATCTCTGTCAGGTGGCTACAGTTTGAAAGTGATGAGGGAATCTGCCCAGAGAGGGAGTTATAGGTAAGTTGCAGAGTCACAAGGCCATGGATGTTACCGAGCTCTGGAGGCAGGATCCCTTGGAAGCCATTAAATGAAAGATTGAGTCGCCTCAAGTACGTGAGGTTTCCCAGCGCGGGGGTGATGGTGCCAGTCAGGTTGAGCTCTTGGAGATCCAGAGCCACCACATGGCCCCGGCGGTGTCCCCTCAAGCCGCACGCCACGCCGCGCCACCGGCACAAGGGAATGGACATGTTGCCCCACGACGCAAGGGCTCGCAATGGGTCAATCCTCACGAGTGACTTGAATGACATGAGCGCGAGCTGGTCGGAGTCGGGGATGTGGGGGCTGGGGACAATTGCTCCGTCTGCATGGGCTGCATTTGTGGCGAGGCAAACGAGGGAGAAGGCGAGCATGTGCAAGAGACGCTTGTTGAGGAGTACCACCACCATGATGATTGTATGTTTGCAGAAGTACAGCAAGTCTTTGGATAGGCAACCAGGCTATATAGACATGGTGCTTATATTCTGGGCCAGAATTTCTGGCTGGAGGTCGGTACCACTTGCAAAAGCTGAGCCGAAGAGGACGACGACTGGACTGAGCGTTAACGGTATCGTCCCCATGGATATCTATTTTAATCCTTGTGCTCTCCTTTCCAAAGCCATCTTTTTCCTGCTTTATGCTGGAAGACCATGGCATTGGAAATCTTCGACAAGTTTGGTTGGTGTCAACCAATCTAGGATAGAAGCTCTACCTGGTGTTGTACCTTTTTCCTTTTTTTGTGTACTCACCTATGGTGAAATTCGGTCCAGTTCTATGGGTGTTGTTCAAAAACGGTTATGCTTAGTCTTTCCTGAATAGTGAAGGGCTGAAGGCCGCCTTGCTTTTTATTTCTTAATCAGGAAAAGGTATGCTGCAAGGTAGCCAAGTCATCTCGAAACTATGTCGACGGTGACAACCAGTATAGACGCAAGACGCAGACAATACAGTATACAATTTGACAGAACACAACTGATGATGTGAAAATGATGAAGTGAAATATATTTGATATATTTAATTAGCCACATATCAAGCGACACGAACCATTGTTTTGCTACCTAATTAAGAAATTGCATTAGTCAAATTGAATCGAATCTAGCATCTAGCAAAACCATACCTGGAAAGAAATAGGGGAAAAGATTGGAATTGGAGAATGAAAAAGAACCAACCTGTAGGCTAGGCTGGCTAGCACTAGCAGTGCTCCTACAGACCTGCTACCGCTAGCGTTCGTGCGTTGCCAGCTCCCTGGCTTGCTGCGGGCAGCGCCCTGCATCGGCGTCGTCGCGTCGACGCGCCATGGACTCGTTGGGAGAAGTGTGGCGACTGCCGACTGGTGGCGACCACCGCTGCTGCGCTGCAGGACCGCGGGACGTCAGGGGCGGGAGGGCGGCGACTCGGCGAGTCGGAGTCGCGAGCAGAGCTGCAGAGCGGGTCAGGTGTCTGCTCGGCTGGGCGGCCGGCGGTGGCGCCGCGCCGTGGCGGGCTGGCGGACGGAGGAGTCGAGGGCGAGTGCGTGACCGCTTCCTCCGTTCATCTGTTCTCGTTGCTGGGCTGCCAGACTATTAGGCTTTATTCGAGTGGGCTGAAGAATTTTGTTTTGGACAAGAGGGCCAAAGCCCAGTTTGGCCTTCACTGGGCTCCGCCGGATTCCTTCCAAAGGCAGCCGCGTGGTCGTGGGCCGGTCATCGTCGTCGTCTCGCTGTGGACTTGGAGGAGGCGTGAGGTCGTGGGCCGGAAGCCGTCGCCGTCGCCCGGCCCTGGTCACCCGCGCAGGCTGCCGCCGCCATGTGGATGTGGGCATGCGGAGCTAGTCAAAGGACAGCAGCAGCCTAGGCGAGCACGAGACACCAGGCGCGGTCGCGCGGAGCGGGAATTACGGGCCGCGGCGGACGGCGCCGCATCTCGGGTAAATCGTGGAAGCTGTCAGCTCCGGTGCCACGCACTGGCACTGCCGTCCGGCCGGCGTCCGCCCGTCCCAGGCTCCCCACCTGTATACAGCACGTGCCAGGCAAAAGGATGCGTGTGTATCCAGCAGGTCGCAGCCAGAGTCCAGGTACAACAACATGAGCAAAATCCGTTGCCGACCTTGCTTTGTCTCCTAGTACAATTGTATGTGTACATAGTAGTACTGTACAAATCTACGGCCGGAAGACGGAACGGGCCTCCTGGCTCCACGTCCGGATGGCCGGATCGGATCGGATCCTTATATCGATCGAGCTGTTGGTTGGTTGAGAAGTCAAAGACTCATAGCAAGCAACGCATTCGACGGTTGGGAAAATTCACCTTTTCGGCTTCGCGTCGAGCCACCACCACCACCGTCACGACCAACAGAAACGTGTAACGCCTGTGCGGCACGACGCGTCAACTCGGTGTCTGTCCAGCCAATCGATCCGAGCCGTTGGAGTGGAAGAGATTTTTGCTGATCCATCAGCCATCAGCCAATCGCTGCCACTGCTTTCGAGCAGCCCAGCCGGCCCGGGGCAGCACCACCACCACAGCGGCAGCCGAGCTGGCGAGCAGCAGCGCATAGGCCGGCCATAGGCTACTGCTGCCTGCTGCTCTCCGTCTCCGACAGCTATGCCAATTGGCAATTGCCGTCACCCCGATCGCCATCGCAATCCCGATGCGCAGCGCACAGGCTCGCTCGTCTGATGATGGCAACGTCTGTCCCCTCCACGGTTTTTTCTACCGTTCGGTAACCGCCCGGTTTGGCCGGTTACCGACCTTACCGGCGCGGCCCGGTTCGGTTTCGGGCGGTTCAAACCGGGGTTAATTTAAAATTTGAAATTTGAATTTGAAAAAAAAAAATCTAGAAAAATTCCTAAAAATAGTTCATGATTTATAGAATCGAATGGTGTCAAATTTTTTAAAATTTGAGTTCGTTTAGTATTTTTTCGACGTATGGAAGTTTGAAAAAAAAAAAAAGCCGCGGCCCATTTAGGCCCATGAGGCCCAACTGGCCCCCAACGGCCAGATATTTCTTCCGGGGCGGGAGGGGGGTCGTATCCCATCGCCATCGCCGCATCCGCCCTCCCTTTCTCCCTTCCACCACCGCCGCACGCCGAACCGCCCGGGACGCAGCCGACCCCCACCCCCCCGAAGCTCGGTTAGCCGCCTCGGTAGGAGCGGGTTTACCGGCCGGGCCCCGGATCTGGTGGCGTCTTGGCGCGGGGAGGCGTAAGCCGCTTCGGTAGGGCGGTTTACCGCCCGGCCGCCGCGTCGGTTTCCACCCGAGGTGAGTTTGCTTTTTTTTTTTTTGTATTTAGGTAGGATTTAGGTAGTTTTAGATAGGTTTAGGTAGTTTTAGATAGGTTTTAGCAAACATTTGAATTAGGTTCATTTGATTTAGGGTTTACATAGGTTTTAGGAAACATTTAGTTTAGGATTTAGGTTGGATTTGATTTAGGATTTAAGATTAGAGGTAGGATGTGTAGTTTATTTTGCTTTAGGATTTAAGATTAGAGGTAGGATGTGTAGGTAGGTATTATTTTGTAAATGATTTATGCATATTGTTTACCTATATTTTATTTCGGTGTGACATTGTGTACATTTTATATATGTGATTGTTTTTTTTTTTGCATTTTTAGTTCGTAGGTGCACAATGTCGGGAAGACAGAAAAGACATTGTATGGAAACATGGCGTGAATCTTGCTCTGGATGGCGATGCAACTATTGTCTTATTCAGAAATCGGTGGTGGTTGCACGAGATTGAAACAACATTTGGCTGGGCGAGGGAGTGAGGTGGTGCATTGCAACAGGGGTGCCACCACATGTCCGGAGTATTTTCAGCGGGGATATTGATAGGACTAAGAAGGCAACTTCCGGCCGGGCTCGAAAGAAGTTGGCACGAGAGGCGGCCGCAGCGGAGGGAAACACTCCCTCGATGATGATGAATATGAAGCTCGGTTGCGGGAAGCACTCCGCCATCCAAAAGAAGAACTGGACTACCGACGGGGTGGAAGCGAGAGGAGGTATTTACTGAGCGAGGAGGGGGTAGTTCGCAGGGGTGGTGGTTCGTAGGGTGGTGGTTCGCAGGGCGGAATCCTTTTCGGGAGGCTCTTTAGATCGCAGATCGGGTTCACGGAGGGAGAATCCTGTGGTGGAGGACTATAATTTGGCGGCCGGTGGGAGGAGAGGAATGGTGCAACCAAGGATTGATACTGGGCAAATGGACGCAGAGGGGTAGGCAAGCGAGGGAAGCTATTGGTACAGGTTGGGCAAAGTGGTTCCATTTTGCGGGAATCCACTCGGACGACAGGCGGATAGTCCGTACTTTGTAAGTGCGATCGAGAGACACGAAGTGGGGTAAGTAGCTATACTTGGAGAACTTGTTGCATTACGTTTGTTTCTTTAATCTAATGATTTGGTTATTTTTGCAGGTGAAGGGATCACGTCACCCACTGGAAGGAAAATTGATGGCAAGTACCTTGATAGGAACGAGCAGGACTTGAAGGCTAGGTTCCCAAAGTTCCAGAAGGATTGGCCCACTTTTGGTGTTACGTTGATGTGTGATTCTTGGACTGGATCGACTAGAATGAGTGTGATCAACTTTCTCGATATATTGCAATGGGGTGATCCGGTTTCACAAGTCTATTGATGCGACCGGAAAGAGTCAATCGGCCACATACCTCTGCTCGGTAATTTTTTTCCCACACGCGCTTATTTTTTTCGACATGTGTCTATGAATTTTTGGGAATTGCACATTCTTGCCACGTTAGTAATAAATGTGCCTATTATTTTCAAGAGATTACTAAGGTGGTGAAGGATATTGGATCGGAGCATGTCGTTCATGTGGTAACCGACAACGGTGCAAACTACAAGAAAGTATGCAAACATCTTACGGATGAGTATCCGCACGTTGCTTGGACACCTTGTTTTGCACACACCATCAACTTGATGTTGAAGGACATTGGTGAGAGGTTGGAACATTCCGGTATAATCACGGTTTGCAAGCGTATTTCAACTTGGTTGCACAACCATGGTTCGTTGAATGACATGATGAGGAAAGCTATTGGTGGTGAGTTGGTCAAGTGGAATGCCACTAGATTTGGGACCAACTACATGTTCCTCGAGAGCTTTTACCGAAACATGAACAATTCATGCAAAGGATGGGATCTCCCGAAGTTTTTACAGAGCAAGTGGGCGGGGGACCGAACAAGGTCGTTATGCTCATGCAAGGTTGTCAAGTATACAAAGGGTGGGAAGGTTTGAAATACATCATCGACACGGTGCGGCCAAAGTGTACAAGTTCCTTCGCTTTGCTGATCAAGATAAGCGGCCGAACATGTGTGATGTGGTGTATCGCTTCGGATGGTCAAACAGGAGATGCGGGAGTTCTTCGCAAATAATGTGGCAACATGGAGGGAGTACAAACAGATTCGGTCTAGGATTTTAGATGTCTACGTAGGCACCTATGTTGGTGCGGGTATGATCATGCCTTATGTTTTTTACCAAGCCGTTTTAATTCAATATTTAACGTATGTTGTTGTCCAAATATTGCATTTCTTTGTGCTAAATCCGAAGCTTGCATACGAACCGGATCCCACTCCGAAATGTTCCTAGGATTGAAGGATGCATTTTCGCGCATGGTGGATGTTGAAGTCGCAGTCACGGAGGCATTGCGGGGAGGCGACATATTTCGACACAAGCTTGGTGAGTTTGGGAGCGAACTGGCAGAGAGAATGGCGACAGACCCAAAGACAACCCCATGTAAGAATATCTCCGTACTTATATTTTTTTTTCTTCTTTCTATGTGTACCTAACATAATGGGTTTCACTTGCAAACGGCCCGGTGGATGCTTTGTTCGGTAGAAGCACGCCCGTCGTTGCGGCGTCTTGCTTTGCGGCTTGTTGCACGCGGTGTTTCCTCCAAAGGATCTGCGGCGAACTGAGCACTTTTTGCCTTGCTCCATACGAAGGTTCGCAATCGGTTGTCGCACAAGAAACTAAACAAGCTTGTGTATGTCAACTACAACCTTCGGCTACGGCTTGCGGAGGAGGTCGACGGCCCGCCAACGCGTGATGAAGGTGATTTTATTGACCCGGTTTGCGATATTTCTTTCTATGATCGGGATAATCCGGTTCGGGAATGGATGGAGTATGGGAGATCGAACGCGGATCCAGTCTTGGATGAGGATGATGATGAGGTTGAAGTCCCGTTGCCTTCCCATCTTGTCGGGTATTTTTTGTTCTTGTTTCAATTAGCCACTTATGTAGCACAATTTATTCATGACATTTTTGTTTTACAAGTAGCGAGACCAAATAGACCACGAAGATCTACGCAGGCCTACGGGGGATGATTCCATCAGTGATTGGGCCCGTAGACATGTGGGTGACACCCATCTAGGAAAGAGGAAGTTCCAGACTGGACCAATGCAAACTAACCCCAAGAAAGAAAAAAAGGAAAAACAAGTACAAGAAGTAGTGAGCAGCGACGCAGAGACGGACGATGAGGGTGAGCGTAGTCCACCGTATCAGGAGTCTCAAGATAGCAGCTCTGCTGACGATGATGATGACGGTGATTGTGACGGTGACGGTGACGGTGGCGGTGACGGTGGTGGGTATGGTGGTGGTGGTGATGGTGGTGGGTATAGTAGTGGTGGAGGAGGTGGTAGTGGTCGTGCTGGTGGTGGTGGTGGTGGTCTTCACTTCACAGGTATCAATTGCACCTACTTACGTATATTTGTTTCTTTTATGTGAGTTGTAATTATGGTTCATTGCAGGCGAGTCGTATTTCACACATGCTACTCAGGATGAAGACCATGGACAACCGGCTTCACAGAGGAGATCCTATGACCGACGGACTACGATACTCCACAGTACTCTTCTTCCTCCTACAGCGATACCTCACAGGCCCCTTACAACTACCCTGTTCCTGACATGACCATGCAGCTTCCGACTAGATGGGTCTATGAATGGGAGGACCCTCATTTTTACACTTTGTTAGTTCAAGAATGGGAGACAACGGCGGCATGGACGGGCCAATCTTGGCAAGAATTTGTGGCAGAACCTTCTAAATTATATGGCCCACAAGCACCTGACATTGTCCTTAAGACCTCCGTCAGCTATGCTTGTACACCACATAACTTAAAATGTTCTGTCGGGTGGATCCCCGATAAACCACGATCACTCCAGGATCGATACTTACAGAGACATCACAGTATTACAACAGTTTTCATATATAAATACCAGAGTAGCGGAAGACTTACAATAACTTAATTTACAAACCTCTTGTAAAACTTATACAAACAGAGTGTTATTATTACAAACCAGCGGAAGTATCATTATGTAACTTTATTACAAACCACGCAACAAAGTTGCCCTGCCCAAAGGCCACTCAATTCACTCCTCGTCAGTCACTTCTTCGATAACCGTCATACAACAAGGGCCGTAGCACTCTTGCCTATGCGGTTCACCCGCAACAGGGTTGAACAAACCCCGAGTACAAAAAGTACTCCGCAAAGACTCACCCGACCAAAAATTGGGGAGAAGACTCGGGGAATGCCGGCTAGTAGGAATCAAGGTGAGGCTTTAGCAAGATCAAAGGACACCCTTTTGCAAAAAGAGACTAAGCCAGTCCTTACGAGATCAATCACTTGTCAAACACATGTCGGATTCAAACCTTCCATTCTCACACTTTCATCATTACTACGATGCTGGTGCAAGGATCACGGCTCCCATATCGTGGAGCACACGACGATTCGAATCGCTTTATATACCCAGCTGGGGCTTCCTAGCCACACGATATATGCAGGACCAAACATCTTACATATATCAACTCGCACTTGCATTTCTCCGGACGAGCGGGTCCTCGCCACGAGAGTACAAGTACACCATCTCCCTACGCCGTCAGACTAACCGTCGACGGGTGCACTCGTAGTGTGGGTACACGCTACTTCCCGTCCCGGTGTCCGTTCTCATATGGATCATACAAGGGAGCTTACCGCCATTAGCATGCGACTAGTACTATCCAATAACCTCATGATCCAAGGGCCAAGACAACGAACGGTGCTTAACCGACTCACAAGTGGACGACACTACACCAGGGCACTAGCCCTTCCTGGTGCAAGTCACTCCACCCGGTCTCGATTTATTCATCATCATGCTCTTGTGGTGTATCCTTGACCCCGTCGGAACAAGGATAGACGACAAGCAACATCAGGTTTTCGTAAATTCCCTTTAGGGAGTATTGTTATCACCTTTCGAAAACAATTCATCAAAACCTACACTAATAGCAAGACTAAGCGCAACTAAGCATTTTGAAATCAAAACAGGTGTACAGGGTAATGTAACAAGGTACAGTAAATGCATCAAAGTAGGATAGCACACAACTCCTACACCTAATGCATCATATCTGGAACATAAAATCATAAACCTTTCGAAATACAAGGGCGGGTTTGAATGCATCCGGGGCTTGCCTTGGGGCTCGAAGAAGTGAGGCTCAGTTACCCAATCACCAGGATCAGATCCAACCTCTTCGGAAACCGGAGACGGCTCGACTCCCTCCTCAGACTCGACAGCTACACGATACAGATGCATGATTACAATGCAATAAACAAAAGAGCATGCGATAATGGTGCAACGATTGTTAATCGATCTTGAGTACAACTTTCCTTCACGGTAACCTTGCACTAAGAAGGTATAACTAGCGTCGACGACGACGGACTAGCGATACGCAGTCAACATGAAATGCCGAAGGTCATTAGGGTTAATGACCTAGGGTCATCACTCAATCCCAAAATCAAGCAACCCTAATGGTGATTAGAGTGATTACTAATTTATTGACCATTTTACAGTTATTGAAAGCCGCTAATTACTTGCTAATTGGAGATTAATTAAACCCTAATTAATCAAAGAATTAACTAACTAAACATTAATTTAAATAAGGTATTAATTAGGCATAATACAAAACTTAATCAAAACAGGATCAAACTTTATAATTAAGATCATCATCCCCTAATTAGCACACAAAACAAATTTCATAATTTTTGGACTTATATTTTAATTATTAAAAATCATGGAAGTTGCATTTATTAATTTAAAGAGCAAATTAAAGCACAATTAAATTTTATCAGAAAAACAAAGTTAGTATTTTTCATAAACAGAGCACATCACAAGGAGCATACACATATTTTTATTATATTTTTATTTGCCCAAATAAAATTAATACAAAAAGATGAAAACTGTGCTTTGAAATTAATTTAGGAAAAGAAAAGCACTTCTTTTCTCCACTGGACCGCACTGTGCGGCCCAATTCCAGCCGCGGCCTGCTCCACGCGCGTGCGGCCCGCTCGGCCCACTCCGGCTCACGCGCGCGCCCGCGCGCTGCCCTCTCTCTCTCACTGCTGACACGCCGGCCCCGCGTGTCTCTCCTCTCCTTTTCTCTCCGGCCGGCAGGAGCAGCGGCACGGCGGCCGGCAGCTCTCGCTGATGACCCCTCCTCTGGCTCAGTTGACCCCACCAACGCACTCCCCTCATCCCTGCGCACTCATCGAGCTGCTATACGCCCTCATCCATCCATCAGAACACCCGCGGCGGCAGCCACGGCGGCTCGACGGCGCACGGTCGCCGGCGATCAAGCCCCCCGGAGCTTCTCTGGCGAAACCGAGCTCAGCAAAAGACTCAGCATCTCCACACGAACTCGGCACACCACGAATACGACCCGGAACCAGGCTAGCTATGCGCGACCGCGAGCGCAACCATGGCGGACGGCGGAGCTTCCCGGTGCTCGCGGTGTTCCCAAGAAACTACGACAACTCTAGCGCAACCAACACCCTGGGCGTACTCAGAAGCTCACCGCAACTTCAAAACAACAGGGAGGCGGCTCAGAAGAGGGCGGAGTTTGGTCGACGGTGGTGACAGCGGCCGCGGCGGCTTGAACTCGGCGGCGAAGCGGCGTCTTGACGTGTCGAGGCGTCGGCTGCGGCAACAAGGAGGCCGACCACGACCAGTGAGTCAAGACGAAACTATCAAAGCAATCAGTTGGGTTGGAGATGCTCAATTGAGCCTTGGCGAGGGATGGATGGCTTACGGCGGCGCTGGGGACCGGCAGTGAAGAAGACAACGTCGAACACGCGGCTCAGACGATCCCACGGCTGGATTAGCGGCTCGGGGCGTGCGCAAGGACGAAGCGGAGCTGCGTGCAAACGCAATTAGGCAGTGGTGTTGCGTGGTGCACGAATTTGCAGAGGGATGGACGGCGGCCGGCGGTGAACGGAGTGGAGAAAAGGAGATGGTCGTCGGCCGTCTCTGGTTTTTATAGGGTAAGGACGAGCTGGACAGGTGGGCGAGATCTTCCCGAAGCCGGCGAGGTGGTTGGAGGCGCGTGAAACGCGGGAAGACGCCGGAACGGCCACGGCGGCCGCGGCGGTCGGCCGGCCGGCAGGAGAGCGTCGAGCACTGGCCGGGCCCCCCTTCACTACTGTAGCGGTGCCACCTTTTCTCTCCATTTTCAAAATTATTTTCAAAATTTGTACTGTACATGAAAATATCCCAAAATACAGGTTGTTCAAAATTTTGTGCTCTACAGGTTTTTCATTAAAGAAGTTTTGTCAGATTCAAACTGGTTTTTTTGAATTGAAACTTCAAATTTGAATTTAAAGCAAAACCCTAACTTTAGGGATTTTAAAATTACTTTCAAGTTTTGAATAAAAGATGAAAATCTCTAAAAAAATAAAAGTTGTTCCATTTTTCATGGCCTACAACTTTCATTTAGGAAGTTTTTCATGAAACCAAATAATTTTTAAATTGAAGTTTAAAACTTAAAAGGGGACATTTTCCAATTCAACTAACTTTTGAAATTACTTAAAATTTTATTCAAAAACTTGAAAAACTTTATATACCAAAGTTGTAGACCTCAAAGAGATGCACAAACTGTATTTTTGGAGTTTTCCTAAATTTTGAATATTTTGAGGTGAAATTGAAAGGGGGCAGTTTCACTCTGAATTTCAAGCTTTTGAAGGAGATTTTCAAATTGAATCTTTGGGCAAATAATTAGTGATGTTGTGACACTTTTTCAAACCCAACCAATAGTACATTTTCAAAGTATAAAATTCATACTTTGAAATAGTGCCATTGGTTGGCAACTTTTATTTAAAAAATTAATTATGGTTAGCTCATCAAATTTGAAAGTGATATTCAATTTCCAACACTTAGCCTCTCAAGCTAGGGTTTGGGATTTGAATTCCAAATTCAAATTTGATTCTTTCTTACACCTCATTTGACTTGTAAAACTTGTTTGGGAGTTAGGGTTAGCCAAACACTTGCAAACATCAAGGTTGGTTTTAGTTGATTATTTTTATAACCAAAAATTAAAATTGTGAGTGGAATTTAAATATCAACACATACACATGTGATATAAAAGAACTCAAGTAACACCCTAGAATCATAAACTCATTTTAATTGTTTGAATTAGGGTTTTCTAATGATGAATGCTTATGCAATGATGATGATGACATGGCGGGTTTTTTGGTTAACGTAACACCGGGTGTTACATTATATTCCCCTTAAAAGGAATCTCGTCCCGAGATTCAAAGCTTAGGGCTAAGTAATGGAAAAGGGAATGTGTCAAGCAAACACATCTTACATGGTTTTATAAGGGAGGTAGAAAGGTTCATGTTACAAGTCTCATGTTTTCGGAAAGTCACAATTCTTAGAAACGAATCGTGACTTAGGAGAAGGAAGGAAGAAACTCCGGGAAGTGTTCATTCAAGAATTCCTCCGACTCCCAAGTTGCTTCATCTTCAGAGTGTTGATCCCACTGAACTTTATAAAACTTCTTTATATGTCTGCGTGTAACCCGATCTTTTCGATCAAGAATTCTGACTGGATACTCGGCACATGTCAAATCAGGCTCAAGTGTGACACCTTCAATATCAACAACCTTGTAGGCACTCGCAAGCACTTTTTCAATTGAGATACATGGAACACATTGTGCACCAGAGACAATTGTTCAGGTAGATTCAGTCTATATGCAACCTTGCCACACTTGTTCAATGATTTGAAATGGACCAATATATCGAGGCGCCAACTTTCCTTTGACCCCAAAAACGATCCACACCCTTCATGGGGGATACCTTCAGTATACAAAGTCTCCAACCTTAAATGCCAAAGGTCGCCGATGACGATCCGCATAGCTTTTCTCTGTCGAGATTGAGCTTTTCTCAGATTTGCTTGAATTTGTCCGATCTTATCTTCGGTTTCTTTAACTAAATCAACTCCATAGAACTGTCTTTCTCCTGGGTTCAGACCAATTAAGTGGAGTATGACATCGGCGGCCATATAAAGCTTCAAATGGTGCCATTTTGAGACTCTCTTGATAATCTGTTATTATAAGCAAATTCTGCTAATGGCAAACATTCATCCCAAGCTGAGGAATATGTCAATACACAAGATCTTAACATATCTTCAAGGATTTGATTTACTCTTTTCACCGCCCTCCGGTTTGCGGATGGTAAGCGATCTTGTATAATAAATTAGTACCCAAGGTCTCATGGAATTTCTGCGAACTAAGCAACAAACTGTGTACCTCTATCTAAACAATAGACTTGGGTACCCCATGCAAACACATAATTCGGTCTATATATAACTGAGCATATTGAGGTGCTCGGTAAACATTCTTCACTGGGATAAAATGGGCCGACTTAGTCAATCGATCAACAATAACCCATATAGAATCATACCCTCTAGCAGTTCTAGGTAAACCAACGATAAAGTCCATGCTAATATCTTCCCACTTCCAGGCGGGAATTGGTAAAGGCTGTAACATCCCAGCGGTCTTCAGATGTATGGCTTTGACTTTCTGACAAGTGTCACATTTTGCAACGTATCGAGCTACCTCGATTTTCATTTTAGTCCACCAGAATCTCTGCCTCAGGTCATGGTACATCTTATTGCTACCTGGGTGAATCGAGAATCTGGTTAAGTGAGCTTCGTCAAGAACCAACCTGTTTGGAGCTCGGGGACCTTCGAACAACTAGATGATTTTTGAACCATAATACATTGTTGTCATCAAGGCGGAAGCAAGATGCTCGCCCTGATCTGACTTTCTCTCTAATGTGCTTGAGACCTTTGCTTTCTCGTTGAGCTGCAATAATTTTCTCTTGAATAGAAGAATGTACTGTGATATCATTCAGACTACCCTGAGGGATCATATCAATATTCAATCTTTCTAACTCTTGACACAAACTCAGATTCACTGGTGTGACAGTAAGACAATTGCATTGGCCCTTTCGACTGAGAGCATCGGCAACTACATTGGCTTTACCAGGATGATAGTGCACTTCAAGATCATAGTCTTTAATTAATTCTAGCCATCTCCTTTGCCTCATATTCAGCTCAGACTGGGTAAAGATATATTTCAGACTTTTGTGATCACTATAGATATTGCATTTATTGCCCAACAAGTAGTGCCTCCACATTTTCAGAGCATGTACAACCGCGGCTAACTCAAGATCATGAGTTGGGTAATGCTCTTCATGTTGTTTCAACTGTCTTGAAGCATAAGCAATAACTCTGCCTTCTTGCATCAACACACATCCGATGCCGATGCCAGATGCATCACAATACACATCGAATGGCTTTTCAATATCTGGCCGAGCTAGGATTGGAGCAAAGAGTCAAAAAGATCTTTCAACTTATGAAATGCTTGCTCACATTCAGATGACCACCGGAATTTGGTTTGATTCTTTAGGAGTTCGGTGATTGGCTTGGCTATTTTAGAGAAGTCAGGGATGAAACGACGGTAATATCCCGCCATTCCAAGGAAACTACGAACTTGGTGGACACTGATGGGTGGCTTCCAATTAAGAATGTCTTGGACTTTGCTAGGGTCAACTGCAACACCCTCAGCAGATAAAACATGACCAAGAAAGTTGACTTCACTAAGCCAAAACTCACATTTGCTAAGTTTGGCGTAAAGCTGATGTTCTCGGAGACGAGACAAAACAATACGGAGATGCTCCGCATGCTCTTCTTTATTTTTGGAATATATAAGAATGTCGTCAATGAAAACCACAACGAAGCGATCGAGCTCGGGCATAAACACCGAGTTCATCAAATACATGAAATGAGCTGGAGCATTTGTGAGTCCGAAGGACATAACAAGATATTCGTATAGGCCGTATCTGGTGGTGAAGGCGGTTTTAGGAATGTCTTCAGGCCTGATTCGGATTTGATGATAACCAGACCTAAGATCGATCTTGGAGAACACCTTGGCTCCCGCAAGTTGATCAAAAAGAAGATCTATACGAGGAAGAGGATATTTATTTTTGATAGTCACCTCATTGAGTGGACGATAGTCCACACACATTCTCAGAGTGTGATCCTTCTTTTTCATAAAGATAGCAGGACAACCCCACGGTGATGAACTAGGTCTGATAAAACCTTTGTCCAACAATTCAGTTAACTGAGTTTTCAATTCGGCTAACTCTTTCGGGGGCATCCTGTAAGCTCTTCGGGATACTGGTGCAGTTCCCGGCTTTAATTCAATCACAAACTCAACGTCTCTTTCTGGTGGTAACCCAGGCAAATCCTCAGGAAACACATCTGGGAACTCACAAACCACAGGGATATTTTTGATGTCTTGCACCGAGGTGGCATTAACTGTCTGAACTGCCCTCTTGGGAATCGAAAATTGGATAAGGAGTGGGGACTGGTTATCAGGTAGCAACAGTTTAACATTTCTATTCAGGGTATCTATTACAGCGCCATAATGGCGTAACCAATTCATTCCAAGGATCACATCTATATTTTGATCCTTCAAGTACTATCAGATCCGTGGGATAGAGATACCCACCAAGAGATATAGGAATCTGATAAACCATTTCCCGTGTGCATATACGCCCTCCCGGTGATTGCACCAAAAACTCATCTTTAATTTCTTTTATGGGGATTTCATGCTTGATAACAAATGTGCGGTTGATAAATGTATGCGATGCACCAGAATCAAACAATGTAATTGCAGGGTGACTGGCAATAGGGAACATACCCATTAAAACCGGCTCTCCTTCCAGAGCGTTTCCGGGCTGAACTTGATATACACGTCCAGTCTTCCTCCCTAAGATCGACCTTCGACGGCACGCCAAGGACCACCCTTGCCCTGACTCTGGTGCTGTTGGCTGCCAGACCCTTGCTGAATATTGGAGGTATTTCTTTTGGGATATGGACAGTTTTGGTAAAGATGTCTGGTTTGGTTGCAATTAAAGCACGGACCAAAACCGGTGGGGCCATTTTGGGGAGCTGGTGGAGTTGTGTTTCGAACACCTTGAGTGCTCGGCTGCTGGGGATAGGTTGCGGCAGCAGGACGAACGTACGTCTGTTGCCTTTGGACTTGTTGCTGCTGGGGTGGATAACGATAAGATTGGGGGCTTTGCTGGCGCTGGGGATATTGGAATGGTTGACGGTTATGTTGAGTGGGATGGAAGATAACCCTCTGGCGTTTTTGGATTCCGCCAGACGGTCTAGGAAAGGCACGTCTCTCCTCACTCTTTTGTTTTTGCAAAGATCTCTCGTAGGATATGGCAATATCCACTGACTCATAGAAAGTGGCCTTAGGGTTTGCAGTGAGATGTGTTTCGATGTCATTTCTCAAACCCCTAACAAAACACCTCTTCTTTTTGTCGTCAGTATCCACATGTTCGGGTGCATACTGGGATAGTTGACTGAATGCATTCACATATTGCACCACGGTTTGACCACCCTGCTTTAATGCTAGAAACTCTTCCAGCTTAGCTTGCATTACCCCGTCTGGAATAAAATGTTGACGGAATGCATCTTTAAACATAGCCTGTAATTTGCTGGTCTACCGGGTCGTCGTGCAAGGAAATTTGCCCACCACGCAGATCACGGGGGGCCTCTCACCGTTGGGCGGCAAACTTGGGTTTCAACAAATCTGACAACCCTCTAGTAGGTCAAACTTTAGATCTATGATACGAAGCCAATCATTAGCTTCCAAGGGTTCCTCAGCCCTGGTGAACACTGGCGGACGAGTCTCAGTGAAGTCCGCATATGTGATTTCGTCGTGATTACGACGACCATGATTTTCATGTGGTGCATCACGATTTTGTTGACTTATCTCCCGTAACAAACGGGCATTCTCGATGGTGGCATGGACTAAAGCGCCCACAAATACCAAGGATGGGGGTGCCGGTGGTGGTGGGCTGGGGGCCTCACCCCTCTCTTGCGAAGAACCAAAGACGAGGATGATCGGACATCCATTATAAACAAGATTATATTTATTCACAAGCGCTTTTATTGAACTTTAAAAACAAAGAGTACAAACTATTCACACATGGGTTCACTTATTTATATTACAAGTCCGCTCGTAGGCCGGACATTCCCAAAGTTGACTATTTTACACATATTTCTCTCTCAGACACTCCGATGTCGGACCCATGGTCCGCATCGGACTCATTGCCCGCAACGGACTCGTCGACCTCGGACTCCTCGTCCGGTGCCGAGTGCACTTCCGGTGACTCCACGGCACCCAAGTCGTCCGCGGCCACCACATTCTTTGCTGGTACAGAGGATCATGGAGATTATACTTGATGATGGACTTCTTCATGGAGTGCTGCATTATAAGCTTGAGGTCATCTATCCGAGCCTGCAGCTCCTCGATATAATCGTATCCATCATTCCTCCGATGCATCGCGCCGTCCCAGCTCGTCTTTGAAGACGAGCGATGGTTTCTTTGGAGCTTGGTGATGACTCGAAGATCCGATCGCTCCCCGCCTCACCGCCCCTCTAGCTCGGACTTCACTTCATCCCTTTCGGCAATTGCTATGCTACGCTCCTTGGTGGCGATAGCTAGCTCAGGCAGACAACTTCGGCTATCTTACGTTTCTTGGTCTTCTTCTCGGGCTTTGGCTCGCTTGGGCCGGCTTCAAAGATCATTGCGTCGCGGTGCAAGCCGGTGACGTGGCACACCCTTAGAACCTGTCATCTTTCGAGCAGTCTGCTTGGTACGGGCCATCCTGTAGAAAGTAAAGATAGATTCTATAAGATCGAGAACCTTAGAGTCAGCAAGAATAGGATTGAGTTTACTTGGCCCAACCACTTTTTATCGGGGATTCAGTGTTAAACATATGAATTAAACATGATGCATGATCGAACCTACGGATCAAGTGAAAACTTTTTAAACTAACATAAGCATACGTTTGATAATATAGGGCAAAAGAGAAAAACACATGATACTCCGCTTAAGACTTCTTTTAAATAGCACCTAGAAAGGCTACTAGAAAGAATTAAGACGGAGCAGAAGCAATTTGGACTAAAACCCATTTAACTTTTGGATCCAAAACATTTTGAAGTTTTTGAAAGGTAACACTGTGAGTATCTTAGTAAGTACCGCTCTGATACCCTCTGTGGCAGAACCTTCTAAATTATATGGCCCACAAGCACCTGACATTGTCCTTAAGACGTCCGTCGGCTATGCTTGTACACCACATAACTTAAAATGTTCTGTCGGGTGGATCCCCGATAAACCACGATCACTCTAGGATCGATACTTACAGAGACATCACAGTATTACAACAGTTTTCATATATAAATACCAGAGTAGCGGAAGACTTACAATAACTTAATTTACAAACCTCTTGTAAAACTTATACAAACAGAGTGTTATTATTACAAACCAGCGGAAGTATCATTATATAACTTTATTACAAACCACGCTACAAAGTTGCCCTGCCCAAAGGCCACTCAATTCACTCCTCGTCAGTCACTTCTTCGATAACCGTCATACAACAAGGGCCGTAGCACTCTTGCCTATGCGGTTCACCTGCAACAGGGGTTGAACAAACCCTGAGTACAAAAAGTACTCCGCAAGACTTACCCGACCAAAAATTGGGGAGAAGACTCAGGAATGCTGGCTAGTAGGAATCAAGGTGAGGCTTTAGCAAGATCAAAGGACACCCTTTTGCAAAAAGAGACTAAGCCAGTCCTTACGAGATCAATCACTTGTCAAACACATGTCGGATTCAAACCTTCCATTCTCACACTTTCATCATTACTACGATGCTGGTGCAAGGATCACGGCTCCCATATCGTGGAGCACACGACGATTCGAATCGCTTTATATACCCAGCTGGGGCTTCCTAGCCACACGATATATGCAGGACCAAACATCTTACATATATCAACTCACACTTGCATTTCTCCGCACCCGAACGGGTCCTCGCCACGAGAGTACAAGACACCATCTCCCTACGCCGTCGGTAACAACCGGCCGACGGGTGCACTCGTAGTGTGGGTACACGCTACTTCCGTCCCGGTGTCCGTTCTCATATGGATCATACAAGGGAGCTTACCGCCATTAGCATGCGACTAGTACTATCCAATAACCTCATGATCCAAGGGCCAAGACAACGAACGGTGCTTAACCGACTCACAAGTGGGATCGACACTACACCGGGGCACTAGCCCTTCCCCGGTGCAAGTCACTCCACCCGGTCTCAATTTATTCATCATCATGCTTTGTGGTGTATCCTTGACCCCGTCGGAACAAGGATAGACGACAAGCAACATCGTCGTTTTAAGTAAATTCCCTTCGGGGAGTATTGTTATCACCTTTCGAAAACAATTCATCAAAACCTACACTAATAGCAAGGCTAAGCGCAACTAAGCATTTTGAAATCAAAACAGGTGTACAGGGTAATGTAACAAGGTACAAGAAATGCATCAAAGTAGGATAGCACACAACTCCTACACCTAATGCATCATATCTGGAACATAAAATCATAAACCTTTCGAAATACAAGGGCGGGTTTGAATGCATCCGAGGCTTGCCTTGGGGCTCGAAGAAGTGAGGCTCAGTTACCCAATCACCAGGATCAGATCCAACCTCTTCGGAAACCGGAGACGGCTCGACTCCCTCCTCAGACTCGACAGCTACACGATACAGATGCATGATTACAATGCAATAAACAAAAGAGCATGCGATAATGGTGCAACGATTGTTAATCGATCTTGAGTACAACTTTCCTTCACGGTAACCTTGCACTAAGAAGGTATAACTAGCGTCGACGACGACGGACTAGCGATACGCAGTCAACATGAAATGCCGAAGGTCATTAGGGTTAATGACCTAGGGTCATCACTCAATCCCAAAATCAAGCAACCCTAATGGTGATTAGAGTGATTACTAATTTATTGACCATTTTTATAGTTATTGAAAGCCGCTAATTACTTGCTAATTGGAGATTAATTAAACCCTAATTAATCAAAGAATTAACTAACTAAACATTAATTTAAATAAGGTATTAATTAGGCATAATACAAAAACTTAATCAAAACAGGATCAAACTTTATAATTAAGATCATCATCCCCTAATTAGCACACAAAAACAAATTTCATAATTTTTGGACTTATATTTTAATTATTAAAAATCATGGAAGTTGCATTTATTAATTTAAAGAGCAAATTAAAGCACAATTAAATTTTATCAGAAAAACAAAGTTAGTATTTTTCATAAACAGAGCACATCACAAGGAGCATACACATATTTTTATTACATTTTTATTTGCCCAAATAAAATTAATACAAAAAGATGAAAAACTGTGCTTTGGAAATTAATTTAGGAAAAGAAAAGCACTTCTTTTCTCCACTGACCGCACTGTGCGATGGCGACCCGGGCCAAGGCGGCCTGCTCCACGCGCGCGTGCGGCCCGCCGGCCCACCTGGCTCACGCGGCGCGCCCGCGCGCCGCTCTCCCTCTCTCCCTTTACCGACATCGCCGCCCCGCGGCCGCCTCTCCTCCCCCTTCTCTCCCGCCGCGAGCGGCGCACGGGCGTCGCCTCGCCGATGACCCTCCTTCCGCTCAGTTGGACTTACACTAACGCACTCCCCTCATCCTCAAGGCACTCATCGAGCTGCTATACGCCCCTCATCCATCCATCGAACACTCACATGGCGTAGCCACTTGGCGCTCGACGCAAAGACGGGTCGCCAAGGATCAGCCCGGAAGCTCCTCGAAACCGAGCTCAAGAATGACTCAAAGAATCCGAACTCGCACACCACGACGCGACCCGAACCAGGCTAAGATGGACGACCGCGAGCGCAACCATGGCGGACGGCGGAGCTTCCCGTGCTCGCGCGGCGGTTCCCAAGAACCTACGACAACTCTAGCGCAACCAACACCCCTCGGGCGCGCTCGAAGCTCACCGCGACTTCAAAACAACAGGAGGCGGCTCAAGAGGGCGGAGCTTGGTCGACGGTGGTGACAAATCGCGGGCGGGGCTGAACTCGGCGGGCGAGGCGGCGTCCTTGACGTGTCGAGGCGCTCGGTCAACAAGGAGGCCGACCCTACGACCAAAGGAGTCAAGACAAAACTATCAAAGCAATCAGTTGGGTTGGAGATGCTCAATTGAGCCTTGGCGAGATGGATGGCTTACGGCGGCGCCGGGGACCTAAGCAGTGAAGAAGACAACGTCGAACACGCGGCTCAAAGCGATCCCACCTACCGGATTAGCGGCTCGGGCGCGTGCGCAAGGACGAAGCGGGAGCTGCGTGCAAACGCAATTAGGCAAAGTGGTGTTGCGTGGTGCACAAATTTGCGTAGGGATGGACGGCGGCCGGCGGTGAACGGAGTGGAGAAAAGGAGATGGTCGTCGGCCGCCTCTGGTTTTTATAGGGTAAGGACGAGCCGGACAGTGGGGCGAGATCTTCCCGGCCGCGAGGTGGTTGGAGGCGCGTGGAAACGCGGGAAGACGCCGAACGGGCCACGGCGGCCGCCGGGCGGCCGGACGGCAGAGCGCCGAGCAGCTGGCCGGGCCCCCCCCTGCTCACTACTGTAGCAAGTGCCACCTTTTCTCTCCATTTTCAAAATTATTTTCAAAATTTGTACTGTACACGAAAATATCCCAAAATACAGGTTGTTCAAAATTTTGTGCTCTACAGGTTTCATTAAAGAAGTTTTGTCAGATTCAAACTGGTTTTTTTGAATTGAAACTTCAAATTTGAATTTAAAGCAAAACCCTAACTTTAGGGATTTTAAAATTACTTTCAAGTTTTGAATAAAAGATGAAAATCTCTAAAAATAAAGTTGTTCCATTTTTCATGGCCTACAACTTTCATTTAGGAAGTTTTTCATGAAACCAAATAATTTTTAAATTGAAGTTTAAAACTTAAAAGGGGACATTTTCCAATTCAACTAACTTTTGAAATTACTTAAAATTTTATTCAAAAACTTGAAAAACTTTATATACCAAAATTGTAGACCTCAAAGAGATGCACAAACTGTATTTTTTGGAGTTTTCCCAAATTTTGAATATTTTGAGGTGAAATTGAAAGGGGGGCGCTTTCACTCTGAATTTCAAGCTTTTGAAGGAGATTTTCAAATTGAATCTTTGGGCAAATAATTAGTGATGTTGTGACACTTTTCAAACCCAACCAATAGTACATTTTCAAAGTACAAAATTCATACTTTGAAATAGTGCCATTGGTTGGCAACTTTTATTTATAAAATTAATTATGGTTAGCTCATCAAATTTGAAAGTGATATTCAATTTCCAACACTTAGCCTCTCAAGCTAGGGTTTGGGATTTGAATTCCAAATTCAAATTTGATTCTTTCTTACACCTCATTTGACTTGTAAAACATGTTTGGGAGTTAGGGTTAGCCAAACACTTGCAAACATCAAGGTTGGTTTTAGTTGATTATTTTTATAACCAAAAATTAAAATTGTGAGTGGAATTTAAATATCAACACATACACATGTGATATAAAAGAACTCAAGTAACACCCTAGAATCATAAACTCATTTTAATTGTTTGAATTAGGGTTTTCTAATGATGAATGCTTATGCAATGATGATGATGACATGGCAGGTTTTGGTTAACGTAACACCGGGGTGTTACAGAATTCAAGGCCGACCTCCTTCGAAAAGCGAGGTATCAATCTTATGTCCACCGCCGAGTATGAGCAAGGGTGCGAAATGGGGGTCTTTCCATTCCTATCACAAATAAGTTGATATGTGCATGAGACCATGTATTTGTATCGGACTATTTGTTGTTTCGTTGGTGTGACTTTGTTAGTTAGCCGGTGGGTACCGACTAATATTTATGCACTATGTATTTGTGTGACAATATTTATTATGGCTTTGTGTGCTCTTAGACATGAATTTCTCAAAAGGTCATGCCGAAAAAATTAATTTTTTCTACCCCAAATAAAAAAAAGACACTTCGCGGGTTTGAATCGGTTACCATTCAAACCGGTCGGTAATCGGTTCAAACCGACCGGTTTTACGGTCCTTACCGAACGACTGCGGTGTTTTGAAAAATCAAATTCGAATTTGAATTTGACCGTATCCTGGCGGTTACCGGCGGTAACCGACCGGTATACCGCTACCGGTGGCCGGCGGTTCGGTTAGCCCGGGCGGTTAGCAAAACCCTGGTCCCCTCTCCCGTTGCCCCAGACTACGATTTCTCCTTTCGAGATATCCTCTTAGAATACACTACTGACTCAGGCTTTGGAGGATACAATACAATATGATGCATTCTTATGTTTCTTCACCTCATTATCTCGTGCTCAGCAAATGGCGATGTGCAGGATGATGCAGCCTTTGATTTGTTTGATGGCTTCTCTGCCTGCTCTGCCTCTGCAGAGTGCTGCGACGCTCTTCCCAGCAGGATCAGATCATATGTTTTCAGCTGGCTTTGGACTGAAGTGCTGCGACGCTCTTCCCAGCAGGATCAGATCATATGTTCCCAGCAGGATCAGATCATATGTTTTCAGCTGGCTTTGGACTGAAGTGCTGCGATCATACTCTCTGTCAATCCTGATTCCTGAATTAGACGCATACTCCCTCCGTTCCAAGCGTATTTGTAAGAGGGGCACGCGGATTTTTAACGACAGAGTGCATGGGGACGGAGGGAGTACATAAGCATTACGATGTTATGTACGTCTGCGGCTGCGCTTCACTTCGAAACTTGTCCTGCTCTGCTCATGGAGGACAGGAGATAAAATTAGACAAGCAAAGCACCAGCCCGGAGCTGCCAATAAACAAACAGGGGTTCTCAAGGAGCAAGGTGTCTGTAAATTTTCTCTTGATTAATTCCATTATATCTTGAGAATTACAGCAACACAAGAAGAGGCCGTGGTCACATACTCACATACATCATGCTGCTACAGATAACAACACAGCAGGAAGCAGGAAGGTTTTGCAAGAACATTTTCCCCCTCCACGGATTACATGATGAGTTATTCACATTATCACAGAGTATTACCGAATCTTGGCAGTTGTAAATAAACCAAAAAGAAGACTAAAGAAGCAGTGGGAAAAAATTATCAATTTCTATGTAGAGAGAGATAGCACTTGGGCGGTGGTACGCATTGCTCCGCCGGATCATCATCAGCCACACGAAGCGGGCTGCACGATCCTGTAGTACCAATTCGGGGGAGTGCTCGCGGTTGGATGGATGGTTCGCGGCGGCGGCGGCGGCGGCTAGAGGTGCAGCAGCGTGTCGCAGCGCCAGTCCATCTCGTCGGCCGCCGGGTCCGGCACGTTCAGATCGAACGGCAGCGGGGGCGGGGAGCACCGTGGCGGCGCGGCGGCCTCGTCGCCGCAGCCCGGGCCCGACGCGCCGTCCTCGCAGAGAACCGATGAGGAGGAGCCACAGTAGCTGCGGCAGTCCTCCTCGGCGGCCTGGGCGGCGGCGGCGGCGGCGCGGAGGATCCCGGCGGGCGCGCTGCCGCCGCCGCCGCTCCAGGACTCGACGGTGCTGCTGTGGCTAGACGTCGCCGCCCCCGCGGTGGCGGTGACGGGGGGCGGCGGCGGGGGGCAACGGCGGCGGCGGCACAGCGGCAGAGGTGGAGGCGGAGGGGAAGTTGGTCCGCGCGGCGGCGCCGCGGATGGTCCTGGCGGCGGCGTCGTAGGCGCGGGCCGCGGCCTCGGCCGAGTCGAAGGTGCCGAGCCAGATCGGGGTCTTCCTGGCCGGGTCACGGATCTCGGCCGCGTACCGCCCCGACGGCCGCCGCCTCACCCCGCGGTACTTGACCTCCGGCCCCGCGTCCCCCGGCGCCGTCGGGACCGGGACCGGCGGCGGCCTCGCCCGCCGCATCCCCCCTTCGCCTCCTCCTCCCTCACCTCCTCCTCCTTCCTCTCTGCGCTGCCTGCCTTCTCGTGCGGCTTCTTCTGCCTTGACCTCCTCCACCTCGGCGACTCCGCGTTTGGCTTGGCCTGGCCCCGGCCCCCGCCCCGAGTAGCCTTTCCTTTCCTCCCGCGCCTGCGCCTGTTTGGTCGGCATGCTACGGCCCCGCGGAGGCTGACGCGCGGGCCCGCCACGACCCGGGCGCCGCGTCGGTCAGTCTGTTGGGTTGATTTCCTCCGACCGCGTCACACACCACGTCCACGTCCACGTCCCGGGGGTGGGGGGTGGGTCGGTCGGCTGCCTGCCGCCTCTGCCTCTGCCTGCCGCGCCCTCCTCCTCAACCCTCGCCACGGCACCGCATCGCATTCGCATCGGCATCGCCCACCGCCGCGTGGTGATGTGCTCGCCTCTCCCGCCAGACGCAGCCGTGTGGTCTGCGGTGTGGTGTGGTTGGGTTGGGCGCGCCGGATTTTTGCGATGCGACGCTTGCCGGCCTGGACTGGGTGCACCTGAGCGTGTCGTGCTGGTAGCCGCGGTGCCACTAGTGCGGGGCGGCATATTCGGGCCACTGTGCTGCCTGCCTGCCTGCCTGTAGCTGTGGCTGTGGACGCCATCAGTTTAGTGCAAGCAAACGCGAGCTGCATTAGGGATGGCTCATGGCTCCACTTTTTCCACGTGCAATGCAAAGCCAAGCCAGTGCGGTAATTAAAGATAAAAATATTAATCGCTGTTTACCTTTCTAACATCCATCCATGCTCTTTGACCGTTTTGAAATGCGTGGAATCCATCCATAGGGAAGACTCAGCTCATATAGGATTTCTGGGGAATAAAATATAGCTAGAGGTTCTGTGGAGTAGGCAGGTCACCAAGGGACGACGACACACGGTCCCACTTCATGGGCGTGCCCATTATCATGTGTGTGGAGTCAGCCAGACACCGTCGATCCAGGTCCAAACGATTTGCCCCGCACCCGTACGCAAAACGCGGCTAGCTGGGACGCCACAGCACAGGGCAGGCAGCGGTGCGGCGCTGGAGCGTCACGCGTCGTGTGCCGCCCAGGCCCAGCAACATCACATGGTCGCAAAGTTATCATTGCACCGTATCGCTTTGCCGCCTGCAACTCTTCATCACATCACGAGGGGGGGTGGGAAATGCATCACAGGCACAGCGAGACGGTAACGGTACCAGTTCCACAGCTCCTTGGCGTGCGACAGCTCAAGAGCACTGACGCTGAAACTTAACAGGATAGGCGTTGTGGCCCTCTGATCTGAATCCTCATGCATCCACTCGGTTTTGACACAGCTGCGGACAGCTAGTAAGCAGGGACCCGTGTCCTGAGACCGTCTACATCTCCCCCAGGACGTCTGCCTCCGCCATCATCAGACGTGACAGCAAAGGTAATCTTTTACAACCGACGAGAGGTCAGGTTAGGTCAGTTCACTCGTATGGGTTCTTGAAGTTCTTGAGGAGCTCCGGGATGTCGTGAGCGAGCATGTCATCCACCGCCTGCACCATCTTGGGCTTCAGTTTCTCGAACTTGTCGATGTTGTACCCACCCAGCACCTGTTTGAAGTGCTCCACGTCGGGGAAGTCGCCGGCGGGGAGATGGTATTCCCTCTGCACCTGCTCCACCACCGGATCACGAGTATCAGTCAACCATAAGGATGTTCAGCAAAAGAGAGAAGAAAAATGACAGTAACTTTGGATTTGGATGCCAGCAAATTGAGGTTAGTCGTGAATCTTCTCTTGCAATTAGACCCAGACCCAGACATAAACATTCGGTCAATGAGTCGCTGCAAGTACCTTTGCAAACTCCTCCTCTAAGTTGTCTACGAGTCGCTGCTGAGCCTTAGCTTTTCCCATCATTGCAGGCATCTCCTTCTTCAGATGCCCAATTATGTAAGCATGGATCTTTGCAGCTCGAGCACGCTTAACAAACTCATTGACCTGCAAGAAAAGGTGCTGTTCATTTCGAAAATCCAGTACAGGAAGGAAGAATTCTGACAAATGACAGCATTTCAACTTACCCGGCGATCACAAGCCTTCTTAGGAATGTCTTTCAGGTCACAGAGGAGGTCATATTGCTCCCTCTCAAACAAGTCTTTTCCAATAGGTCCAACAGCTGAATCATTCACTGGCTTGTCGTTAAAGGACCTAAAAATATTAGATCAAAGTGACAATCCAGTTAATGAAAGATTAAAAAAAGCTAATTTAGTTTATACTTTATTGAACAACTGCTAATGTTGGTCAAGATTTAGCAACAGACACAAGAAATTAAGTAACAGGCACAAGAAATTACCCAACAACATGCAATTTTTTAAAAACTTATTGTAGAGAGGAGAAAGGTAATTAAGTAACAGGCACAGGAAATTACCCAATATAGACACGCACAACCTCAGGAGTATTCAGCACTTTCCCAAGAGACCACATCAATGCACCGTACACTCTCATAAGCTGTAGCATAGAAGGGGAAAAAGTTATCACACTAGACTTTTTTTAAGAAACAAAATAAAGCATAAGCATAACATGCCATACAAATTGATTTCAAGAAAAAAACTGTACCTGCTGTGTGTCAACTTGGTCAGCCTTGTTCAACACTACGCGTATTTTGTCATCATGCCCGCGCAAGGATGAAATGACACGTTTGAACTCATCACTTATATCAAGCTTGTGAGGATCAAACAGAAGAAGAATAAGGTCACACTTAGCAGCAAACCATGAGGTTACACCAGTGAAATCATAGCTACGTTGGGTCCGTTGCTTTTCCCCAGACAGAACACCAGGAGTGTCCACAAAGGTGATATGCTCTAGCAGCTTCAAGAAACAAAGGAGATTTCAGTTTAGAAATGAAAGCATTCGACATATACTGGTATCAAACTAAAGCTTACCGAATGTGGCATCTGAGAGCATTCAAACTTTGACAGAAAAGCTCCCCCAAATGTTGTAAGACCATTGAATGGCATATCTGCTTGAACAGCAATAGTATTGCCAGGAATGGCCCTTCCATCAGATCCTGACTGAAGTAAAAACAAAATTAATGAGGGGCAATTAGAAAACTGATAAGATTTGTAAAAGGTCAACAACAAAGTTTTGTTTTGAACAACTGAAATGAGTGAAGAAATATCGCATGGGCATGCAGTAATGATTCTGTTTTTTCAATACTGGGCATGCAGTAATGATTCTGTTTTTCAATACGTTTTATTTTCAGCAATCACCGGTTCATGATAATGGCTGCCCATAGCACATAGGGACAAAAGAAGTTCTTGCAGTGATATCATTATAACAAAGACCAACTACATTAGTTTAGTCAATATAAGGAAAGCATTCTCAGTACATATGCTACAGTATTGACAATTTGGCAGATCTCATATCCATTATATGTGTTATGGACGTCATTGGGGCTGCGTGGTTGCGAGGGAGCGGCGCCGTAGGCGTGAACAGTACCCGCGCTACAGTATCCGCGGGTACTGTTCACAGGTGGCGGCTGCGGTTTTGGGCGCTAGGAACGCCGGCCGCAGGGCTCTGCCCACGGCCAGCAAGAGAGAAGGGATTTCCTTCTAATCTCTTGCTTGATTCTAGATTGATACATCTCCTCTTATTATATAGAGAGGTTTGACTTGGCCCCTAAGTAAGCGACTAATTAACCCTAATGGGCTAAGGCCCAATAGGCCCTTGACTCCTCTAACACTACACCCCACCTGGATATGCAGCTCGTCCTCGAGCTGCAACCTAACGATGATGCTAACGATGACTCCACTAGACGCACAACCCGAACACCTAAGAGCAAGCCTTTTATATCTCGGCTTATTTTGAATAAACTACGACTTTTTATCTTTGACTCCTGAAGATATGGCGGACACCCTCCGCGAGCTGGACCTACACGTGTGTAGCCGCTTGGATCCCATGGAGACCATCGAAACGAGAGGGGTGCACGAGTACGGCCACCTGGACTGAATCGCGACAGCGACCAGCGGAGACGCCCTCGCGGTGGCTGGTAGCGGAAAACGGGGGAGCTAGGCGGCGCGTACTCGCCGGTGCCAAGGAAGGGAGTGACTCCCTTACCGCCGCTGCTGCAAAGTTGGAGGTCGCTGCCCGCATAGAAAATAGCATGCTCGCCACTCGTGGGCGCAACCGTGAGCCCAATATCCCCAACACAGCGGACAAGGTGGGGGTCCTTTGCGCAGCGAAGCGCAACTTAAAGGAGCTGCAGCTGCAGATCACGCATCTCCCGCACCCGCCGACACGCAAGGAGGCCATGCGCGAAGCCTGCAACCGCAGCCGCCGCCTTCGAGACTGGGCGGGTAAGCATCTTCCCCACCGGCTCCGTCGTGATGTCCGCTGGCTGCTTGATCTGCTGCAACTTCTCGCCCTCATCTTGGATCTGCTGGACGTCGGTTATGGAGACGGCTGTCATCCCATAGCCTGGCCAGCCGTAGGTGATGGCCAGGTAGGACTGGATGGCGGCAACGGAACGGCGGAGATCGATGATCGCCGTGGTCAGCTGCTCCAGCGTCATTGGTGAGGACGCGGTTGGTGCCGAAAAGACCGGCAGTGGAGAGGTGGAGGCCACCAGCGCAGAGGTGGTGGCTGGGAGCAGCGGCATGGTGGTGGTGGCAGGAGACAGGGCCGGCACAGTCCAGGGATGTGCGACGAGCGGCATGGAGAAGGGCACCGCGGCGTAGGATACGGCCAGCGGCGCTGCGGAGGACAGGGCTGGCGTAGCCCAGGGGTGTGCGCCGAGCGACGTGGAGAAGGGCACAACGACGTAGGATCCAGCCATGGTCCCCTCGATACCAGATGTTATGGACGTCGTTGGGGCTGCGTGGTTGCGAGGAGCGGCGGCGTTGGCATGAACAGTACCGCGGGTAGTGTTCACAGGCGGTGGCTGCTGTGAGACAGAGCGGCGGCTAGGGTTTTGGGCGCTAGGAACGCCGGCCGCGGGGCTCTGCCCACAGCCGGCAAGAGAGAAGGGATTTCCTTCTAATCTCTTGCTTGATTCTAGATTGATACATCTCCTCTCATTATATAAAGAGGTTTGACTTGGCCCCTAAGCAAGCGACTAATTAACCCTAATGGGCTAAGGCCCAATAGCCCCTTGACTCCTCTAACAATATGCAAATACAATATTCAAGCCAACAGTTACCATGACAACTACGAATCTATCAGTGGTTGGCTCTGGTCCAACGTGAGCTCCTGAAATTGAAACAGACAAAAAAAAAAGTCAAATTGTAATGCAATCAGAGGCAATTGAAAACAAAATGGCCAATAAGCCTGATGCTCAAATTTGCTGTATAAAATGAAGCATCAAACCTGGGTAGCTTGTCTTCAGCAGATGCTTAATGAATGTCGTTTTCCCTGTTGAATACTGACCCAAGAGCATAACCATTGGCTTTGCATCAAAATCACTGCTTGTCTGGAGAAGCAAAGTGACATGTAAATAATGAGAGAAGAGCACAGTGAGCATCAAAAAACTTCAGAACAATAACAAACGATACTTCAAACTAAACAAAACTCTGAACGGAATTATTTACCAATAATGGGGAAGCAAAATCATTGTATCGGTAGGCGACTTCCAAAGGTTTCAGTTTTTCGACATATAGTCTTTTCAAGCCATCAATTACAGAGGTAACAGCAGTCAGAGGCATCTGCACCTGTAGAATGCCAGATTAAATGCAAAATCAGTCAATTGGTAAACCACAATGCTCAATATACCAGGCAAAATGGTTTGCGCTGTAATGAAAAGCATACTGAAAGCAGCAGCCACAGATTTTGAAGGAGATTTCACATTCAACAAGTTAATCTAATACCTTCTGTGCTGATTTTGAACCAAACCAGTGATATATGGAAGATGCTTGGACCTGAGGTGTGCCTGAAGAGCAGATACAGCCATATAGGTAATTGATCTCAAAGAGGATTCAGCCACATGAGCATAGCTAGGGTTAAACATATTGGTTACCATTGTCAACAGGGTGAACTCTCTTCACAACAGCCTTGGATCTCTGAAAAGAGACAATTCATCATAACATCGCAACAACCCATCATAGTATCGTATTGAAAGGGGCAAATTCATTGAATGACACAGGATCTGAAGGTTTCCGACTTACAGCCAGTAGCTCATCGACACCTTCCATCACAGGCGGATCCAAGGTGCTCAGATCTGCACGAACCACCATGCAGGATCGAGTTCAAACATCCATGTCCAAATGAACTCACAGAAGGGGAAAAGGAAGGTCAAGTTCAGTTACCTTCACGTTTCAGACTGTCCTGTGTGATCTCGTTCCCTGCTTGGGCCAGAGACACGAGCTGCAGTTTGAATATCGATCGGTTTTGTTAGACATCAGTCCACAACCCAGCAGCACAACCTCGTCATTCATTATCAGATGCACACATGACTGATGGATATGAGAAGACGAACCTGCATTGCTGTGACGAACTCGGCGAATCCGATGTACCCCTGCCGCTTGGAATCCGCGATCGCCCATACCTTCGCACGCAAATCCCCAAACAGGGGAAATATCAATAGCCATTCTTCAGCGGTAATCCTAGATGATATCATCGCCCAGGCCAGGAGAGTAGTAGGAGGAGACCAGCGGCACCGTGCTCACCTGCTTGAGGTCGGCGCGTGAGAGCGCGGACATGCCGAAGAAGCTAGTGGCGTCGGCGCCCGTGACGCGGCCGTCGCCATCTGCAACAGAGACCCCCCGCCGGAGTAGTAAGTATCAAACCTCCGCGGATTTTGTGGGGCAGCGTGGGAGCTGAGGGGCAGGAGCGTTACCTGGGTCGGCGAGGGCGAACCACTCGGCGTAGATCCTCTGGTGCTCCTTGGAGCAGGCCACGCCAGTAGCCGCTCGCGCGATCTCCATCTCCGTCCCCTCGCGGCGCCCCGCCCCGGTGCTAGGCCGCCGCCGCAGAGATGAGCAGGAGCAACTGCAGCAGCACAGATGAGACAGAAGCCTGACGGGCCGCCTCGCACTCTTTTCGGCTTTCCCTCTCGTTTGCGTTGGACGGGGTGGCATTTTGAAACGGAGGACCCCACAGCTCGGAGACGCTCCCCCGTGATTTTTTTTTAATTTTTTATTTTTTAAAAAATAGAGCTGTTCCCCGATGCCCATGGCCTGATGATGACCGATAGGCAAGGGAGGACCTGGATTCAAAACTTTTGAAAAATCTCAAAGGGAGAGAGAGAAAAAAAAGACATGGGCCTGATATTCGGTCCAGATGGGCCGACGGACCATGGATCGTTTCATGGATATACGCTTCAGAAAATCAGATTGCTTCTGCTAAAAAAAAGAGATGATCAGATTGCTTTTGCTAAAAAAAAAAACAGATTGATTGCTATTGGCAGTTATTATAGTTGTCTACTCCCTCGGCACTTTATATTTGTTGCTAAATGTGCGGGTTAAACTTTGTCAACTCTGACTAGATTTTTAAAAAAATAATAATAATATTTGCATCTTCAAATAAATTAAATATGAAAATAGATTCAATGATTTATCTAATGATACTAATTGTATAATGTAAACATTAATATTTTCTTTGCTTGTATTGGTGGACCCTTTAATCCGTGGATGCTATCCTGGTGACACACTTCTTCGAAATAGATTTCATTGCATTATACTAGCATTGAGTTTGGTTGGGATTAGAGATAGGTTAGCCAACTCACCTAGGGCCAAGTAGTGCTGGATAAAAAGTTCATTAAACTGGTCCAGTGGCTCGTTTTAAAAGTGCTTCGATTGAACCCGTTTTTCTTTTATGTAATGAAATGACTTGAACTTTAATGACTTTGGATGGCTCGTAAGCTTGGCTTGAAGTTGGACCTCAAACAAGAAGACTATGATAAAATAAGTTACGTCAATTTTGAAGAAAGCTCAAAAAAATGTTGGTTCATTATCCACCTCTAATGCTAGTCGACTTGTCCTGTGAACCCACTTAGCTCACTTTGTCATGTTGTTTATTACTGCAATATGTTTCAAATACACATGGAATCAAGTTAATTGAAAATTCTATTTATACATAAATATTTGTGTAGTTTTCACTTATATCGAGAACTTGATGACTGAATTTGTGCCACGATGATGTCGGGCCCTTTGGCACAGCTTCCAGCCCTAGCTTCACTCCCAGCTTCTGCAGAGCCCGCCAAACACTTGAAATAAAATTGGATTTCTGGTCGAAAGCTGACGGGAATCACTTCTTCATTTACATTATGAGCTGGGAGATAACCAACTCCCTGCTTTCCACCATTTTCCGCTGCTCCTATATATTTGCCACATAAATCACTTCAGAATTGATTCTCCTTAATCTCCATCTTGCTCACCCCAAGAATCACTCATTTGCAGAGTAAAAAAAAAAGTGAAGCACAAAAATTAGTAGTGAAGTTCTACCAAAATAGCCCAAAGAGAGGGAATCAAGGGCTCCAAGTAGAAGGGCGACGAGCCCACCGGGCCGGCACCAGTCAGACTCGACGCTACCAGTCTACCAGCTTCCAGGGTCTTGTGGGCTTGTGGCGCAGCGGCAGGCCGCAGGCGGACCCCCCAGGATCTCCATTAAAAAACCTCGACCGAAACCTCAAAACCCTACCCTCCTCTCCTTTCAGATCTCTTCCCCTCCCTCACTCTTCAAGCCCTAGCTCCTCCGCCCAGCCCCCAGCCATGGCGGCGATGATGGTAAGCGCCACCTCCTCGGAGCCCCAATCCCCAGTCCGCTGGCGCCTACGCCCTCGCACGCAAGCCCCGATTCGCTGATCCTGATGCTTTCGTTTGTGATCCGCAGCAACCGCAGATCATCCTGCTCAAGGAGGGCACGGACACGTCGCAGGGGCGCGCGCAGGTGGTGAGCAACATCAACGCGTGCACGGCGGTGGGCGACACCTTGCGGACCACGCTGGGGCCCCGGGGGATGGACAAGCTCATCCACGACGACAAGGGCGGAGTCACCATCTCCAACGACGGCGCCACCATCATGCGCCTCCTCGACATCGTGCACCCCGCCGCCAAGCTCCTTGTCGACATCGCCAAGTCGCAGGACTCCGAGGTATCCATCTAGATACAAATCTTCCCCTGGAGATGTAGAAACCTGCCTCATTCGATCTATTAGATGCATTACTTTGGCTATGGTAGTTGCCACTGTGGGCAGACAATTGATAAAATAAGAACCCTTACATTAATTAATCCTACACCATTTCGTGACATTTAATCTTAGTGAAGCAGGATTGGTTTGTTAAGGTGTGATGGGCACACGATTTTGGTGGAATGGCTCATAAATTCATAGTTTAGTCATGGATGGTCTGTGTGGTTGAGGCATAACCCAAGGAACTGCAATTTGAATAGTGGGATTGATGACAGATCTATAATCCATTTGTTAGCCAACCCACCGTTCTCTTCTGTTTGGGCTAAGATATGTCCAGTGTTATCTACAGGCATTTTGCTCAATGCAGTGGAGCTTTTGTACCATGTCATTTTTGTTGTAATTTTTATTTTGTTATCTGTTTTATTTTTTTCTCTTCACTGACATTTAAGAGCTTCATTGCTTCATTTTGAGTCATACAATCCTATGTTAAACGGATGAATTTGACAGAAGTTTCTTATTTTCTATTTGTCTTGCTTGCACTCTTTTATTTGCAAGTATCAAATTTTATGTATCGCAACAATTGAGTTTACATATAGTTCTGTGTTCCTCTTATAAAGCGATGATGCTGTATAACTGCTGACTTGCAGTTGTGGCTTTCATTATTTTTTGCTGGATTTATGTTTGTTGGTCTATGGAACCTGTACATGCATATTAAGCTTAACATTAAATTTCTTATTTACTCAGGTCGGTGATGGGACAACTACTGTGGTGCTTCTAGCGGCAGAATTCTTAAAGGAAGCAAAACCTTATATTGAGGATGGGGTGCACCCTCACAGTCTAATTCGCAGTTATAGAGCTGCAGGCAATATGGTCTGTAACTACCATCTTCTTTTTTGAACAGCCAACCTTTGATCTCTGAACTATTTTCCAAAGTTGATTGTTCATTAACATGAATATCTCTCAGGCAATCCAAAGGGTTAAAGAGCTGGCAGTTAGCATAGAAGGAAAAAAAGCCTTGAAGAGAAGAAATCATTGCTAGCCAAGTGTGCTGCTACAACACTCTCTTCAAAACTTATAGGTGGTGAGAAGGAATTCTTTGCCTCTATGGTTGTGGATGCTGTCCTTGCCATTGGCAATGATGACAGGCTTAATCTCATTGGGATTAAGAAGGTAATTATTGCAATGTTTACTTCCAAGATAATGTTCTGGGTTAAGATATTAGCTCTTGATATCATTTTGACTTCGAACTGATATATTAAGGATAAGGATTGATTACTAGGCAACCAAGTAAGCAAATATTCTCATCTAGAAGAAGGGTTGTACCATTCTATATGTTTTAAGCTTTAGGATATACTTAGGATTCAGGAGCTATAAGATAACCATTTTTTCCTAAAGACAACAAGCTAGCCATTTAATTATCTATTTTGTTCTATCTATTTTGTTCTACCAGGCTCTCATGGTTGTCCATAAAACAAAGGTTTGCAGTATAGGAATTATTTTAAGAGGGAAAAATATGGTAGGATATATGTAACCATTTTTTCTAAAGACAACAAGCTAGCCATTTAGTTATCTATTTTGTTCTACCAGGCTATCATGGTTGTCCATAAAACAAAGGTTTGGAGTATGTAAGGAATTATTTTAAGAGGGAAAAACTATGGTAGGATATATGTTCCAAATCTACTGATGAACCCAGCACTGATTGCAATTAATTTTTTAATAGCTCTAGTGCTTTGCATACTATACGCATGCAAGATAATATAGTATTCATTTGAATTTTCAGTATAAGACATTGATGCCTGATTGCCTGATATTTTGATGTATCTTAGGTTCCTGGAGGTACAATGAGAGATTCTTTTCTGGTGAATGGTGTTGCATTCAAGAAGACATTTTCATATGCTGGATTTGAGCAACAACCAAAGAAGTTCTTGAATCCGAAGATTCTTTTGTTAAATATTGAACTAGAATTGAAATCTGAGAAGGAAAATGCAGAGATCAGGTAAACATACCAATTCTCTCAAGCCCCACCTTCTACAGAACAGAATGTGTGCTCCATTCTTTTACGTATGTTGCTGTATATGCTTTTCAATGTTGCTTATGCTGGCTCTATGTTTCCAACATACCTGTAGATTATCTGACCCTCTGCAATACCAATCAATTGTCGATGCTGAATGGAACATTATTTATGACAAACTGGATAAATGTGTGAAAAGTGGAGCAAAGATAGTTCTGTCTCGGCTAGCTATTGGTGATCTTGCAACACAGGTATCCCGATGTTTTTATTTAACCAAATAATATACTGCTTTTCTGTAATGTACTTCTGCAGCCTATCTCAGATAATTTTTGTCTATACAGTATTTCGCAGACCGAGATATTTTCTGTGCCGGTCGTGTCACAGAGGAAGATTTACAACGTGTTGCTGCAGCAACTGGTGGAACTGTTCAAACTTCTGTTAATAATGTCATTGATGAGGTAAGCATGCCATTTTTTATTTGCTTGTGACCTGTTGAATTGTCTGTTTTTGATGGACTGGGAATTTAGGGTTAATGTCAGCTACCTGGCGCTGAGTGAATGCTGATTTCTTTCTCTCTCCCACTCGCTGTTTTTTTTGGTAAAGGTACTTGGTTCCTGTGAAGTATTTGAGGAAAAGCAAGTAGGCAATGAAAGGTTTAACATATTCAGTGGCTGCCCATCTGGTCAGACAGCGACTATTGTCCTCCGTGGTGGTGCAGACCAGGTCTTCTATTGATACACTTATGTCAGCCATCATCTCTATTAACAACATGTTATGAATGTCCTTACATTTCGTTGGTTCTATACTAGTTCATTGAGGAAGCTGAACGAAGTCTCCATGATGCCATCATGATTGTGAGGAGAGCACTTAAGAACTCGACAGTTGTGCCGGGTGGTGGTGCTATTGATGTATGTCTGGTGGTCAACTTGTTAACATGGATGGCTCAGCAGTTCATAGAATTATATGCTGATTTTTATTTATGTTTTGTGTAGATGGAAATAAGCAAGTATCTCAGGCAGCATGCTCGGACAATTGCCGGGAAGTCTCAGTTCTTTGTAAATTCGTTTGCTAAAGCCCTTGAGGTACAATATTCCTAGTCCATACTTTTCCCTATTGGATTCAGTGTTTGTGCTTTTATTTATTGACCACACTCAAAGCGTTCCACTAAATTTTTGATGATACAGTAAATGTGCTGCTGCTTGTTTTCAGTTGTATTTAATGTTCTGTCAAAAAGGGCTATTGTTGATCTGCTGTTTGATTCTGATCACTTGCATGTGTTACATTTTGTACTGTGCAATGTTGTGTCCACTCATCATTTTCAATAAAATCACCCTGCAGGTTATTCCACGTCAACTTTGTGATAATGCTGGATTTGACGCTACTGATGTTCTCAATAAGCTCAGGCAGAAACACGCATCTGGTTGGTTTTCTTAAGTTTTCTTTTGAACTTAGTCTACACTTTTATTCATGCTAGTACAGTTGTGAGGCAGAAAGCTATCTATTTTACTCATGTGTGATGCATGGCTAATTTGTTCCAGGTGATGGTGCTAATTATGGAGTAGACATAAACACTGGCGGAATTGCTGATTCCTTTGCGAACTTTGTGTGGGAACCTGCTGTTGTAAAGGTAATTTGGCATTTGGTTTCATTCGTTTGCTCCTAGTTAACCACGTATAAGTTCACATGCTGATGTCTTGAGAACTTTGCTGTTCAGATCAATGCTATAAATGCCGCAACAGAAGCTTCTTGCCTTATTCTTAGTGTTGACGAAACAGTGAAAAACCCAAAGGTAAGGAGGAATGCAAACATCTAGGGTCCATTATAGTAAAAAACAATGCCTTAACTACTACTCTTTTGTTTCATGAGTGGATTTGAGACTCATTTTCTTGTGGCAATGCTCTTCCCTCCATAATGATATTTTTAGGCCATTTCTACCCTAAGCTGAAAAGTTCTGAATCGCTAAACAATAATTGTAGTAGATTCAGTGTTCGAGAGGACATTTCTTTCTTTCTTTATGTTCTTTTGATTTGAATCTTTAGAGATTAGAGATTGGTTTGACTGCCAAGGAGGCAAGGACTCATTTTGCCACTTCAAATTGGTACATGTTCATGTTCAAACCATAAGTTCATGAAGACCATAGCATCTCTCCTAAGTTAAGGATTTGTGTGGTGTATTTGAATTTAGATGTCACTAAATTCTTACTACCTCTGTTTTCTTTTATAAGGCACATCTGTCATGAGTCATGACATGGTTATCCCAAATCACGCTTTGACCATTTATTTTATTTTTTTTTTATATTGTTTATGCTTATAATTGTATGATAATTGGTACATCTGATTACAAATCTAACTGTATGAAATTTGTGTCATAATAGTTAAAAAGAATTATTAGCTAAATTATTGGTCAACAAGATTTTAAAGTTTGAGTCTTGTTATGTGTGTGTGCCTTATAAAAGAATAGATGGAGTAATAGATATATTTTGGATGTTCCTTGCAAACAATTTGTTTTGTTTAAAGCATTTGATTCTTCATATGAACTAATTGCCCCCATTTCTTTACACAAATTGTTGGTTCCTCTAGTCCGAAAGTGCACAAGGTGACGCTGCAGCTAGTGCAATGGCTGGTCGTGGTGGAGGGGCAATGCGAGGACGTGGTGGCAGGGGCATGCGCAGGCGATGAACTGAGCCACGTTGATCCTGTAACATTATTTTGATCACCTTTGTGGGTCAGATTTTTTTGCCTGTTAGCGCGGTGCTGTTGTGGCGTACTGCACATGTAATGTGAGTTCATGGACACGCACTTATTATTGTGTGCTTTTGGTTGGGAAGCAGTAGCAGCCATTTTGTTTCAGTGGAGATACACCGGGCGTTTATCATTGTAGCTTTCCTGTTGTGATATAGTAGTAGACCTAAGCCTTTGGTTACAATTTGTTTCGCCCATGTCTTTTTTTAGGCAATTTGGCCCATATCTTCAGTTTATTGCTTTTGTTTTTTTATAGTGAGAATGAATTATCGTTTTTGATTTGGCTGAAACGAACACCTACAGGCTATGAGCAACAGTGCCAATTACTGTGGCATTAGTTACTGGGGAAGAGCACAATGCCTGGCTGCTCCCGTGGACGCACGACATGCCCACCCTGAAGAGGTGAGCGATCAGGGCGGTCGGCTCTGGCGGCAGCGGGGGGTCCGCCTCCGCAGTGTCCGTGTGGGTCAGCACGACGACGCTCTGCGCCCAGTGGACGAGGTCGCCGAGCGGGCGGGGCGCACCGTGACGAGCTCCAGCAGCACCACCCTGAAGCTGTACACGTCCGTCTTCTCGTCCATCTGCAGTGCGGACGCATATTCGTGTCGTGGTGCAGGTAGCCCAGCGCGCGCCGCCTCGGTGGCGACGCGGTGCCCGGCGCCCCAGCTCAGGAGGAGCCCGCCGCTGTCGCCGTGCAGGTCAGCGACCTATGCAAATTTCTCCATCAGCACGCACCCGTACAGGAGCAGGTTGGCCTCTGCGCTGGACACGAAGCTGAGCAGCCGCACGACGTTGCGGTGCCGGATACCGCCGAGCGTGGTCTCCTCGTCTGTCCAAAAGAAATTAGCAATCCGACCATCTTCTCATCTGTTTCATCAACCGCATAAAAAAAAGATGCATTGCTTATTCGCCGGCCGCCGTCTCCCGTCGCTTTCCCAATCTACGATCAAAGCTTGAGCCGGCGAGTGCGAGCCAATTAAGAAAGTTCACACGTCATGATTTTGTTCAACGTCCGCACGAGACTAAGTATAGAAAGTAGAAGTACTACTAGTATATCAATGGGAAGGGAGACCCCGTTAGTAGCGCTCGGTCCAGTAGTCATTCTATTCGGCTGATTGCCTGATTCGTGATTCCTATTTCCTAGCAACTGCTGCCAACAATATTAAAAAGCACCATGTCTCTGTATAGTTGTCGTCCTCTTTGAGTCATTGGCTGTCTTTCAGTGAGAACTGAAAACGACAGCACAAGGACTGGATAGAAAGTAGAAATCTATCGACGAACGAAGACGAACGAAGACCCCGGCCGTTGACGCTCGGTCGTAGCAACTGCTGCCTACATCTAGTGAAACCATATAAGCACATGTCTATACCGCTGGGTTGCCTATATTATCTAACTAGTGGGAAACCCCGTGCTTCGCACGGGCAGCTGGGCACGAAGCTGCCAGTGCCACCGCATCCAACAGATTTTGGTGTCGCGGAAAATGGCACCTATAAAGGCAACTGTGATTCGAACATGGCATTATAATAGTTGTATGTTTCTGTTGCATTAGTGAACAGAAAAAGAATGAAATGTGGTACGTATAAGGGTTGACATAAATTATGTGTAATGATGTATAAACAAATTGTACATGATGGCCTATTTTGTCGGCGAGGAGAGGACATGTATTACAAATCTGGCAATAGCATAAATGATTCCATACAATCTGCACCTATAGTATGAAAAGTAGTCTGCAAGCAATAGAGATGGGAGCGCACCGAAATAGAGCGGTCCATTACATGATCAGAGGCTGAAGTGGTGCACTCAAACCTGTTAGAGGAGTAGATAGAAAATAAATTATATGCCAACTTGAAGCCAAGCTCATAGAGCATCATGGCGGTATCCAATGAATTTGGGTACGGCCTGATCATGCAAGCCACTATTTTAATTGTGATTTTTGAAACATGCTTAAGAGTCCTTGAAGGAGGAGTAAAAAATTAATAGCAGCATGTCTAGGTAAATAGAAATATGTTGACATGTTCATTTACGATGCTTGAAGAACAAATTAAAGTGCAGGCTGTATGAGATTATGTATGTATCACCCGAGGTTCATAAGCAAGACACATAAAACTATTAGATTTGGAAATCATGGCATAACAAACTCAGAGTGACACATTCTATACATTAATAATATTGAGTTGGCATTAATGTATAGTTTTGTACATTCATATTATATTTTGTCTAAGTTTCGTACTAATCTTTGAACTAATGAAAAAGAAATAATCACACATTTGTTGTAGTTTGTAAAATAAGTGGAGGACAGTAGCAGTTAACTTTATATATGGATAAGGTCAACATGGGAACCTGATATAATGCTTAAATCAAAGTTGGTCTAATCTGTTCTGTTCAGCTGTCTCTGCTTCTGCTGTGCGTCTGCCTATTCAGAAACTGCATTTACCCCTGTTGTTGCAGCATATTCAGACAACTGGTTGATTGAAGGAGGTTGTTGGTTAAGTGAGAACTGGACTACAATCCATTGTCTTCGTTTGTAGAACTTTTGGTCTAGTAAATCAGCGCAATGTAAAGAAATAGCAAACTGCTGCAGTTCATTGTCTAGGATAGTCACTTGTAGATTCAGCAGGAGCAAACAAACCGAACATATTTCATCTTTCAACTGATTCATACTGAGAAAATTTGATATGCAGGTATCTCCATTCTCGTTTTTAATGAAAGCAAGCAAATTGGGATTAGTACTACTACGAAAAGATGGAGGGGAGTATGCAGCAGGCAAGATTACCAGTGAATAAAGAGCGGATGAGTCCGGCGCGGCGGCGGCGACGGGACAGCGGTCGCAAGCCAGCCCGGGGCCGGGCGTGTGCCTAGAGCGGAGTCGGAGTTCAGATGTCTGCGAAGCGGCGGCGTGGCGCAGTCCCCGGACGGCCTCCCCGCGGAGCAGGCAAGAGTGGAGGCTCCATTGGCGGCCATGTTGGGACGGGCCTATGGCGCTGCCAGGCGCCGGCGCGGGCTGATCGCGCGGCCGAGGCACAGCGGCGACCTGCTGGGCCTGGATGCGGCGGCTGTGACACGGCAGCAGGCGGAGCAGCGCCGGCGCGGGCTGACCGCGCGGCCAAGCCACAACACCGACTTGCTGGGCCTGGGCGCGGCGGCGGCAGTGCGGCAGCGGGCAGAGGGCACCGGGAGGTGCCGGCGTCGGCACAGGCGCGGCCGGAACTACAGGTCCTTTTTCCCTTCCCCAAGAGCAGGCGGACCGATGCTTCCAGTAAACGCCCAGGTGTCCGCTTCCAGAAGCTGCGGCTGGACACGCGGATATGTGCCGGTGGTGGCACTGTTCCAGGAACAGTGAACTGAGTCTGGTGTACTGTACATCTACAGGAATATGTGAGAAGGGCGATGGTATACGACTTTAAGGATATAGGTAGATATAGGTAGATAAAGGCTCGCTGTCGGCAAACATTACACAATCACCAATCCACCATGGCGGTGCTCCTCATGAAGCTGGCCCTCTCGCGCATGCTCGTCTTCTCCCTCATTTGCCTCGCCACAAACGCCGCCGCCGCAGCCCATGGAGAAGCAGCAGCACACGCCGCCCACACACCCGACTCCGACGAGCTCGCACTCATGTCATTCAAGTCCCTCGTGGCGAGTGACCCATCGCGAGCCCTCGCGTCGTGGGGCAACACGTCCATTCCCAAGTGCCGGTGGCGCGGCGTCGCGTGCGGCTCGAGGGGACATCGCCGGGGCCGCTTGGTGGCTCTGGACCTCGCCGAGCTCAACCTGACCGGCGCCATTGCTCCAGCGCTGAGCAACCTCACGTACCTGAGGCGACTCAATCTTTCCTCCAATGGCTTCCAAGGGATCCTGCCTCCGGAGCTAGGTAAACTCCATGGCCTTGAGACTCTACAGCTTACCTCCAACTCCATCTCTGGCCAGATTCCCCATCACTTTCGAACTGTAGCTACCTGATAGAGATTTCGCTGGAAGACAACAATTTACATGGGGGAGTACCTGATGAAATTGGCTCCTTGCATAATCTGCAGATACTTAATCTAGGCAAAAACAGACTCACAGGAGGAATCCCTTCCACCATTGCAGGCCTTGCAAACCTGAAAAAACTAGTCCTAAGATATAACAACATGACAGGAGAAATCCCCAGAGAGATAGGCAGCCTGGCCAACCTCAACGTGCTGAACCTAGGCGCAAATCAGTTCTCAGGAATGATCCCTAGTTCACTAGGGAACCTCTCAGGATTGATGGTTCTTTCTACTTTCAAAAACAACTTTGAAGGAAGCATTCCACCACTACAAAACCTCACATCTCTTACTAAACTTGGGTTGGGGATAAACAAACTCCAAGGAACCATCCCTTCTTGGTTAGGCAACCTCTCTTCATTAGTATTACTAGATCTTGAGCAAAATGGTCTAGTTGGTCAGATCCCAGAATCATTAGGAAATCTTAAGCTGCTTACAGAACTTTCTGTCGGAACAAATAATCTTTCAGGTTCCATACCTAGTTCGCTTGGCAACCTCTATGCCCTCACTGTACTTTCTCTAGGGGATAACGGGCTAGAAGGCCCTTTGCCCAGTTTATTGTTTAATAATCTTTCTTCTCTCGTAGATCTAGCTATAGAAGATAACAACCTGAATGGGACTCTTCCACCTAATATTGGAAATAACCTTCCTAATTTAATCGCTTTTCTTGTGTCAGACAATGAATTTCACGGCATGCTCCCCGTCGTCCCTTTGCAACGCCTCCATGCTTCAAAAGATTCAAACAGTAGAAAACTTCCTATCAGGAACGATTCCAGAATGCCTAGGAGCTAAACAAACGAGCCTGTTCGCAGTTTCAATTGCAGCAAATTTGTTTGAAGCGACAAACGATGCTGATTGGAGCTTTGTGGCTAGCCTGACCAATTGTAGCAACTTAGTTGTACTAGATGTTAGTTCGAACAATCTCCATGGTGTGCTGCCAAATTCAATTGGTAATCTCTCAACACAGTTAGAGTATCTCAGCATTGCAGACAACAATATAACTGGAACAATAACAGAAGGAATTGGTAACCTCATCAGCTTGCAGACATTTTACATGCCTCTTAACATTCTCATAGGTGCTATTCCAGCATCTCTTGGCAACCTCAATAGGTTGTCTGAATTATATCTGTACAATAATGCTTTGTCTGGGCCTATGCCAGATACTCTCGGCAATCTCACACAACTTACTAGTCTTCTCCTTAGTAAAAATTCTATTAGTGGACCTATACCATCAAGTCTCAGCAATTGTCCTTTAGAAACATTGGATCTTTCTCACAACAATCTTTCTGGTCCGACACCTAAAGAACTCTTTTCCATATCATCCTTGTCAAGTTTCATTAACATTTCACATAATTCCTTATCTGGGTCTTTGCCATCAGAAGTTGGAAGTCTAGAAAATCTGAACGAGCTTGATTTATCTTATAATATGATTTCTGGTGAGATTCCATCCTCCATTGGTGAGTGTCAAAGCCTAGAATTTCTCAATTTATCAGGAAACATCCTGCAGGGCACAATTCCACTGTCACTAGGAAGTCTAAAGGGCCTCATAGGGATCGATCTTTCTCACAATAATTTGTCGGGGACGATTCCTGAGATCCTTGCCAGACTAACTGGTCTTTCTATACTGAATCTCGCATTCAATGAACTTCAGGGTAGAGTTCCAAGTGATGGGGTATTCCTCAATGCAACAAAGATCTTAATCACTGGGAATGATGGTCTTTGTGGTGGTATTCCTCAACTGGGATTGCCGCCTTGCCCCACCCAGACCAACAAGAAACCACATCGAAAGCTTGTCATAATAGTGTCCATATGCAGTGCATTTGCCTGTGTCACAATAGTATTTGCATTGTTTGCACTCCAACAAAGGAGCCGCCAAAAGACAAAAGCACACCTACAAAGCTCGGCCTTGAGTGAGCAATATATGAGGGTTTCTTATGCCGAATTGGCTAATGCTACAAGTGGTTTTGCATCCGAGAACCTCATAGGAGCTGGGAGCTTTGGATCAGTTTACAAAGGAACAATGAGAAGCAACGACCAGCAAATAGTGATCGCTGTCAAGGTTCTCAACCTCATGCAGCGCGGTGCATCTCAAAGTTTTGTTGCAGAATGCGAGGCTTTAAGATGTGCTCGACATCGGAACCTTCTGAAGATACTGACTATCTGTTCAAGCATTGATTTTTTAAGGGCCAAGACTTCAGGGCCCTCGTGTATGAGTTTCTACCAAATGGAAATTTGGACCAATGGCTGCACGGACATATCATAGAAGACGGTGAACCAAAGGCACTAGATCTTATTGCAAGATTAAATGTTGCAATTGATGTGGCATCCTCACTTGATTACCTTCACCAACATAAGCCAGCACCAATTATTCACTGTGACCTTAAGCCAAGTAATGTCCTCCTGGACAGTTCCTTGGTTGCTCGTGTGGGTGATTTTGGACTTGCAAGGTTTCTACATCAAGATATAGGTACATCAAGTGGATGGGCATCAATGAGAGGATCAATTGGATATACAGCTCCAGGTACCTTTCATTTTCTCTGTTCAAATGTACTCCACAGTATATGATGGCTTCTACCAAAGCTCAAGGCTTTCTTATTAGTGTACACTTAGATATATATGTTGAGCTCAGCAAAACAAACTTTTTTACAAAATTTGAAGATCTTATATATTGAAATTGTAAGAAACCACTTCAATACATACTTGTACGTAGTGCTTTGGAAATGAATTTTATACAAAAGTTTACTAGATGAGCATACTAGAATTCTTAGGATGTGATTTTATTGAATTTAAAAGAAAATCTCATTTTGGTTTGTTTCAGAGTATGGAATGGGCAATGAAGTATCCACCCACGGTGATGTCTACAGCTATGGCATACTATTGCTGGAAATGTTTACTGGAAAAAGGCCGACAGACAACGAATTTGGTGGAGCCATGGGGCTCCACAAGTATGTTCAAATGGCACTACCAGATAGAGTGAGTATTATTATCGACCAACTGCTACAAATGAAGACAGTAGATGACGAACCAGCCACTTCAAACTCCAAGCTGAGAATTTCTTGCATCACTTCGATTCTGCAAGTTGGGATTTCCTGTTCGGAGGAGATGCCCATGGATCGCGTGTCAATTGGAGACGCTCTGAAAGAGTTGCAAGCGATTAGAGACAAGTTTCAGAAGCTCCTCTATAGTGGGGAAGCATCATCATCCCAGGGTTCTCCGGCTGCAGCCATTAGGTGATTTGTGCATTGGAGCAAGAGATCGAGTTGTGTGATTGCAATATGCATGATATATTTTACTACTATTTTTCTGGAAGCACCAATATTTTTCGAAATAAAGTTGTAGGTCCTTTTCTATTGTTTGTTTGAGCTAAACTGTCTGGGCATTCTGTACCAAATAAAAGATTCGTTGGTCATTTACAACCCACATACTGCTACTGGTGTCAATTGCTCTGCTAGTGGTGGAGAGACATTCTTAGACTTTTGGAACCTACAAAACCTTTTCCATTGTTCAAAATTCAAAAAGGAAACACCTGACTATTGCACTGGCAAGATACTTGGATCCAATAACCACTGAAAGAAGACTTTCCTGAACTGTTTTTCTGTTTTCCTTTGCCAAAAACAAGTCTATCTCAGTAATGCAACTTCTATGCACAACATCAGTTGCCAAATCTTTTCAACCTACCTCTGTCTGCACACGACAAGTGGACCTATTCCTCGGATGCTTCTCAGCTTCAAAAACATACAGATCTTTGATTGGCCGCAGGCAGGTTCACCGAGTGGAAGTGCTTCTGTCACTGTCAGCCAAAAGAGTATTTTTTGGATACTTTTGAAGGACAGGTTAAGCACAAAGAACGTTGTAACGAAAAAAAGGCATGCATATGGAATCTTATCACTCATCAGTGCGTTCTATGCCAAGCTGCAGTAGAAGAAACTTGAGAAGATCTCTTTATTGAGTGCTCCTTTGCAAAAGATTGTTGGAGTCTGTTGGGTATTACTCTCCACAATGGGTCAAGTGTCACAGATTGAGTGCTTCAAATTAGAAATCATTCCCATCCAGTTTTCTTCATGATGGTGTCAATCTTAATGAGTTGGTCGATCTGGACAGTGAGAAATAACTTCATCTTCAAGAATGAGCAGCCCAATGTCCTCACAGTTAAAAGAAATTCTCAAGAAAGAGTTGTCCCTTCTCTCCTTAAGGGCTAATACAAAAGTTAATCTGTTGTAATCTTCCTGTTTGTGCTTATTTTTTTTTTTCTTTTTTTTTTTGTGTCTTGAATTTTGTACTCTGCTCTGTCCTTTTTTTTGTTTAACAAATTTATGTATGGGTTTACACCCCTCCAGTTTCATTAAGAAAAAATTGCTCTGCTTGCTTGCCTGGTGGTGCCGTTAGTTACAGGGGAAGAGCAGAAACTGAGCAGGCTAGATCCGCAGGTGATACGACGAAGCTGGAAAGGACGTGCACGACCTCACGCATGGTCGGCCGTGCCTGGCTGCTCTCGCGGACGCACGACAACATGCCCACCCTGAAGAGGCGGGTGATCACACCGGCGGGCTCTGGCGGCAGCCGGGGGTCAGCCACGGCCAGGACCGCCGCCGTGTCCGTGGGTCTCGGCACGACGTTCCGCGCCTAGTGGACGAGGTCGATCTGGTCGCCGAAGTCGCCGGCGTCCCGTGACGAGCTCCAGCAGCACCACGCCGAAGCTGTACACGTCCGTCTTCTCGCCCACCCGCAGCGCGTGCGCGTACTTTGCACGCACCACGCCACTCCCTAGTGCCTGTCGTCACTCTATGGCGGCGGCGATGCAATGTAAGTGCTTGTGGCCGCCACAGTTGACGCATGGCGCAGTGCGGCCTGAAACCAAACGTGCCCAAAGAAGAACGCGTCGTCAATGGCGATGGCGAGCGTGCGCGTCAGCTACTGCCACATCTCCAGGCCACCAGCTGCTGGGTGCTGGCAGTGGCAGCACGGGGTCACATGCGCGTCGTAAAGCGCTGCGCACTAATTTTTGGCCTATGGTGCACGTCAGAGTCCAGCTCCAGCAAACACTTCCGGCACGGCAGGGCAGAACAGAAAGAGGCCCGTAGGATTTTCCTCCTAGTAGTAGCATACAGGTCGGTGCATCTCGGAGGCGTCTAGCGCTGCATAATTTGCTCCAGTACCGGCCGGTACAGTCACGTCGAAAAAAATAAACGGAGAACGGCGTTGCAAAACGAAAGGTTTATATACTTCTATTTTTTATATATAAATAATAAGTTGAAATTCCCACTACCTTTAATTAACTTTATTTATAGAGAAATATTTGACGTCCACGGTATGAGACAATTGCTATATCAAGTCATATCTCATGATGGATCTAACCAAACTAAATCCATCTTGGTGCATTTCTAAATAAGAGATTTTTTTTACAATGGTTGAAAAAGTACCATGGCACCTCTAGGTACTTTCATTTCTTTATATTTTTAAGTAATCAATTGAGAAATATATTATAGAGGATATTTTAGTAATTGAGGTTGTGTCTTTCTAAAACTAGACATAACCCTCTCGTGTGGGCCGCTGCGTTGTTCTTCGCGAGCTGCCGCGGCACTGCAGTCTTCGTCTCCGTCGGCGTTGCCGTTCACGGCGACACTGCGACAGCATGGGCATGGAAGGACTGTTGCTACATAAAGCCGTCGGGGATGGAGTACTGGTTGATGTATTGGACTCTTCGTGATGGCTGCCGAGAGAACCATCATCACCATGCTCGATGACGCGGACCCCAGAGCCATTACTGAAGGCATGAAGCTTCTGCTCGTGGAGGACTCAAGGTTAGCCTTCAGCGAGGGGGGCCGCAGAGCTCATCCACGGTCGCGGCCACGTCGTCGTCTGCTGGTGACGTTGGTGGCAGCATCGGAGACGGTGCAGGCGGTGCGATATTCGCAACGGCGCCGGAGGATCAAATCGGCGGCTTGACGCCAGTCTCGCACGCGAACACCAAGTCTGTGTCAGTGATCTGCTCCATCACATGTTAGCTTAAGCTAGCATATATTAGGGATGTCGCTGCCACTCCTGGCCTCTGCCTCGTCGTTAGACTAACCGCACTGGCGTGCGTTATCCCCATCCGGTGCCACGTTTAGCGTAAAAAACGCCTGCAGCGGTGTCCGGTACGCTGACGTGGCATCCGGTATCGGGTGCGCCGCCACCACATTTGGCGCCGCGATGGCGCTTTGGGCGCCGCGTGGCGCAGCGGGTCCCGTGCGTGTGGGAAGGAAGGAGAGATGAAAGCCGGCGCTGACAAACAAGAGAGATAAGGCCGGCTGCTGCAGCCGCGCCCAGCGCTTGGAGCTCAGCCCGGGGGCTCAGGCGAGGAAGAGAGAGGGAGTGGAGCACGGTCGTGCCATCCCCGTCGTCGTTCCCGGAGAGGAGCAGCGCTCGCGGCCGGTCCGCCACAAGGCCGAGCGCAGGGCGCCGAGGCCCCCCGCCGCCCCGGGCGCGGGCGCCACGGACCTAAGCCGCCGCGGCCGCCGTACGGCGCCGGCCCGCCGCCTTGTGGCCGCGCACGCGAGCCGACCCGCCGGTCGCGAGTGCGGCACGCTCCCACGCCGCCTTACGCCCCGGGCGCGAGGCCGCCACCGCCGCGAAGCCTTGAAGCGCGCAACTCCAGCAGCTGGCGGGCGATCGTCTGGCGCCACGCCAGGGCCCGTAGGCGCGCCAGCCGGGCCGCTGCCGCCGCGCGCGGTGGTGCGCGGTGCCACGCCGCGGGCGGCGCGTCGCGCTTCCCCCCGCCCGCGAGCCGCGGGCGTGAGGCCGGCGCCCGGCGCGGGCATCGGCGTCGCCGGCGCGCCGGGCCGCCAGTCGGGTGCGACGCCTCGCCATGCCGCCCCACCGGGCGAGCAGGAGCTCCGGCCGCCGCATCTCCTGCCGGTTGGAGCTCCGGCCAATGCTCGCGAGGAAGAGAGAGAGGGAGTGGAGAAGAGAGCCGCGTCGAGGGAAACAGAGGGGGAGGACAGAGAGGGAAGGGGTTGGTGGGGAAATAAAAGGGTGGGGCCGTGTGTCCCCACGCGTCAACCGCTATAGATTGGGTGGGTAGGATAGATTTGAGTAAAAATATTGATGACTAGCGATATAAAGTATGAGATATAGAGGATGAAGAGTGCGGAATAAATTGATATAGAGTAAAGAATCTTGGTGACGAGGATAGAATATTCTTTTTAGAGGATGGAAATAGAGGGACGACGAGTGCGGATAGCCTTAGGACGGGTACGTAGCGGCGCCTCTCTCAGAAGCTGCCCGTCGTTGGCAGACGAAAGATCCCAAGGAAAATTACCATTTACCCTTATTTGAAAACAAAATAGATAATAATTGATAAATAATGGCCCACATATTTTTGGCACTAGTCCCATTTAATCTAGTACTATTCTATACTTATTTGGTACATTCAGGTACTTTGAGCTCGGTACCTCCTATTTTTCTACCGTCCAATCTCGCTTATTGGATGATCCACCTTTTTCCAATCATTGTAAAATTTCTCTCTAAGTAAAACTAAAAGGATATGCGTGCGTTGCTGCGGGGCTCTCTTAGAAATAAAACTATTGCATATATGAATTAAATAATCTATATGTCTTTATATCTATTTTATCAAAATTGGTTGCATTAAGAGGTTAGAAATTTATAGGATAGCTTGACTATTAGTAAGAGATGATGTGGTGGAAGATGGCGTGGATAACTTGCATGTTTAGATAGGATTAGTAGTCAGGATTAACTTTTTAAGAGATGTAGATTAGTACAAGTTGTACAGGTTTCATTTTTACCACAACGAACGAACACCACCCGCTTCCCAGCCTCTTAGCGCGACATTGCTCCACGCCCTCGCCGCCCATGGGCTCCTTCCTGGTGTCGGCCTAGCTTAGTAGAATGCACCCCATAGGGACGACGCCACAATGTCCGGTGTCGGACCTGGCACCACTCTTCTCTGCGCAGCGCTGTCACCTGGACCACATATTCGACCGCCTCGACATGTCACAGGCGGCGGCGTTCGTTCATGCATTATTGACGTGTCGGGCACTGTCTTCTTCACGGGTGTTGGCAAGTCAGGCATCATGGCACACAAGATCACGCAGATGTTGCCGTTCCTAGGCTTCACGCGGGCTATTGGGAATTGTTATCCTAGTAGGAGAAAGGACAGACTGCGGGGACGTCCAGCCTTCTCTGACGAATGTCGAGATGGACACTATACGGTTTCGGGTTAGGAAACCGAGTCCTTCTTTTATTTACAGGGTATGATTATACAAAATTACATGTGCATTTGTGCCCCTTGTCAGGTGGCGTATATTCTAGAATATTCTCTATCTACAAGGTTTCTCCTAAAGGACATTAGGGACTTTCTTTTACATTAACCACTTGGCACTCGGTAAAGAGCTTCTTTCTTGAGTGTCTGAAAAAAAAAAAAAACTCAACAAACCACTTGGCATTTAGCAAGGGATTCTTGTAGTATATGCACCATAAATTTAAAATTTTAATTTATATATAGTTGAATTTAAAGGAAACATATCTAGTGCAAAACCAATATTTCGCGAAAACTCTTACAAACCACAATAAAAAAGTCATCTAAATTCACCTAAAAAAATTACACAGGTAGATGATATGATGATGATATACAACCTTGTAAAATATCTTGTCCAAACTCGACGTCGTTTGTGAGATATAAAAATAATAAATTTCAAGCCAGAAAACTGTCCAGATGATTTGTTAGAAATTTATTATTTTTTATATCTCACAAACGAATTTAAGTTTGGATAAGATATTTTACAAGGTTGTGTATCATCATATCATCTACATGTTTGATTTTTTTTTTGCAGAATTTATACAAATATTTTTAATGGTTTGTATCGATTTTCACGAAGAGGTGGATTTGCACTTGATACGTTGCCAAATTTAAAAATATTTTGTTATTCGGAGAGTAAGAATGATATTTATTTCGGAACGGGTCATTCCCGAGAGTCATGAGCATGACCTAGCTGTCTTGCAGCATGACTAAAGCAGGAAAAGTTGGCTTTGAAAAGGACAGTACAATTGCAAGGACTAGAAAGTCGTCGTTTAGTCGTCGGAGACGAAGACCCCGTTTAACGCTCGGTCCACTCTATACCATCCAATGCAACCATATGAGCACCAAGCATGTGTATACGGCCGGGTTTCCTATCGACTCCGTGTAAAGGATTGCTGTACGTCTGCAAACAATACAACCACCATGGTGGTGCTCATGAAGCCTCTCTTGCGCATGCTCACCTTCTTCCTCATTTGCCTCGCCACAAACGCAGCCCATGGAGCCGCAATCGCCCCCCACATCTCCGACTCCGACCAGCTGGCGCTCATGTCATTCAAGTCCTTCGTGAGGAGTGACCCATCGCGAGCCCTTGCGTCGTGGGGCAACATGTCCATTCCCATGTGCCGGTGGCGCGGCGTGGCGTGCGGCTTCAGGGGACATCGCCGGGGCCGTGTGGTGGCTCTGGACCTCCCCGAGCTCAACCTGACTGGCACCATCGCCCCTGCGCTGGGAAACCTCACGTACCTGAGGCGACTCAATCTTTCATCGAATGGCTTCCAAGGGATCCTGCCTCCGGAGCTCGGTAACATCCATGGCCTTGAGACTCTACAGCTTACCTCCAACTCCATCTCTGGCCAGATTCCCCCATCACTTTCAAACTGTAGCTACCTGATAGAGATTTCGCTGGAAGACAACAATTTACAAGGGGGGGTACCTGATGAAATAGGCTCCTTGCATAATCTGCAGATACTCCGTCTAGGCAAAAATATACTCACAGGAGGAATCCCTTCCAGCATCGCAAAGCTTGTAAATCTGAAGAAACTAGTCCTACAATATAACAACATGACAGGAGAAATCCCAGGAGAGATAAGTACCCTTGTCAACCTCAAGGTGCTGGGCCTAGGTGCAAATGAGTTCTCAGGAATGATCCCTAGTTCACTAGGGAATCTCTCAGGATTGATGGTTCTTTCTACTTTCAAAAACAACTTTGAAGGAAGCATTCCACCACTACAACACCTCTCATCTCTTAGTTTACTTGAACTGGGGGGAAACAAACTCCAAGGAACCATCCCTTCTTGGTTAGGCAACATCTCTTCATTAGTATACCTAGATCTTCAGAAAAATGGTCTAGTTGGTCAGATCCCAGAATCATTAGGAAATCTTGAGATGCTTACAACACTTTCTCTCTCAGTAAACAACCTTGCAGGTCCCATACCTATTTCGCTTGGCAACCTCTATGCCCTCACCCATCTTTATCTACCGCATAATGAACTGGAAGGCCCTTTGCCCCCTATAATATTCAATAATCTTTCCTCCCTCCAAGCTCTAAGTGTAGAATACAACAACTTGAATGGGACTCTTCCACCTAATATTGGAAACAACCTTCCAAAATTAAACTATTTTCTTGTATCAAACAATAAATTCCATGGCATGCTCCCGACATCCCTTTGCAACATCTCCATGCTTCAGTATTTTCAAACAATAGAAAACTTTCTATCTGGCACCATTCCAGAATGCTTAGGAGCTCAACAAAAGAGCCTGATCTTAGTGTCAATTTTTGGAAATCAATTTGAAGCAACAAACGAAGCTGATTGGAGCTTCATGGCTAGTCTGACCAATTGCAGTAACTTGGTTGTACTAGATGTTGACTCGAATAATCTCCATGGCGTGCTGCCAAATTCAATAGGCAATCTCTCAACACAGCTAGAGTATTTCAGCATTGCATACAACAGTATAACTGGAACAATAACAGAAGGAATAGGTAACCTCATAAACTTGCAAACACTTTACATGCTTCAGAACTTTCTCATAGGTGCTATTCCAGCATCTCTTGGCAACCTCAATAAGTTGTCTGAATTATACCTGTACAAAAATGCTTTGTCTGGACCATTGCCAGTAACTCTTGGCAATCTTACACAACTTACTAGACTTCTCCTCGATACAAATGCTATAAGTGGACCTATACCATCTAGTCTCAGCCATTGTCCTTTAGAAATGCTGAATCTTGCTTACAACAATCTTTCTGGCCTGATACCCAAAGAACTCTTTTCCATAACAACCTTGTCGAATTTCTTCAACATTTCACACAATTCATTATCTGGGTCTTTGCCATCAGAAGTTGGAAATCTAGAAAATCTGAACGAACTTGATTTATCTTATAATATGATTTCTGGTGAGATTCCATCCTCCATTGGTGAGTGTCAAAGCCTAGATTTTCTCAATCTATCTGGAAACATCTTTCAGGGCACAATTCCACTATCATTAGGAAGTCTAAAGGGCCTCGCGGTCCTTGATCTTTCACACAATAATTTGTCGGGGACCATCCCTGAGATCCTAGCCAGACTAACTGGACTTTCTATATTGAATCTTGCCTTCAATGAACTCCAAGGTGGAGTTCCAGGTGATGGGGTATTTCTCAATGCAACAGAAATCTTAATCACTGGGAATGATGGTCTCTGTGGTGGTATCCCTCAACTAGGACTGCCACCTTGCACCAACCAGACAATCAAGAAACCACATCGAAAACTTGTCATAATAGTCTCCTTATGCAGTGCACTTGCCTGCGTCACATTAGTCTTTGCATTGCTTGCACTCCAACAAAGGAGCCGCCAGAAGATAAAAGCGCAACTGCAAAGGTCGGTCTTGAGCGAGCAATATATGAGGGTTTCTTATGCCGAATTGGCTAATGCTACAAATGGTTTTGCATCCGAGAACCTCATAGGAGCTGGGAGCTTTGGGTCGGTCTACAAAGGAACAATGAGAAGTGACGGCCAACAAATAGTGATCGCTGTTAAGGTTCTCAACCTCATGCAGCGTGGTGCATCTCAAAGTTTTGTTGCAGAATGCGAGACTTTAAGATGTGCTCGACATCGAAACCTTGTGAAGATATTGACTATCTGTTCAAGTATTGATTTTTAAGGGCCATGACTTCAAGGCCCTCGTGTATGAGTTTCTACCGAATGGAAATCTGGAACAATGGTTGCACAAACATATTATCGAAGATGGTGAACCAAAGGCACTAGATCTGACTGCAAGGTTAAACGTTGCAATTGATGTGGCATCTTCGCTTGATTACCTTCACCAACATAAGCCAACGCCAATTATTCACTGTGATCTTAAGCCAAGTAATGTTCTCCTGGACAGTTCCATGGTTGCTCGTGTGGGTGATTTTGGGCTTGCGAGGTTTCTACATCAAGATATAAGTACATCAAGTGGATGGGCATCAATGAGAGGATCAATTGGATATACAGCTCCAGGTACCTTTCATTTTCTCTGTTCAAATGTACTCCACAGTATATGATGGCTTCAACCAAAGCTCATGGCTTTCTTATTAGTGTAGACCTAGATATATATGTTGAGCTCAGCAAAGCTAACTTTTTTACAAAATTGAAGATTTTATATCTTGAAATTGTAAGAAACTACTTCAATACATACTTGTATGTAGTGCTTTGGAAATGAATTTTATGCAAAAGTTTACTAGATGAGCATACTAGAATTCTTAGGATGTGATTTTATTCAATTTGAAAGAAAAACTCATTTTGGTTTGTTTCAGAGTATGGACTGGGCAATGAAGTGTCCACCCACGGTGATGTCTACAGCTATGGCATACTATTGCTGGAAATGTTTACTGGAAAAAGACCAACGGACAATGAATTTGGTGAAGCCATGGGGCTCCGCAAGTATGTTCAGATGGCACTACCAGACAGAGTGAGTACTATTATCGACCAACCGCTACAAATGACGACAGCAGATTACGAACCAGCTACTTCAAACTCCAAGCTGAGTATTTCTTGCATCCCTTCGATTCTGCAAGTTGGGATTTCCTGTTCGGAGGAGATGCCCATGGATCGCGTGTCAATTGGAGACGCTCTGAAAGAGTTGCAAGCGATTAGAGACAAGTTTCAGAAGCTCCTCTATAGTGGGGAAGCATCATCATCCCACTGAGGGTTCTCCGGCTGCAGCCATTAGATGATTTTTGCATTGGAGCAAAAGATCGAGTTTTGTGATTGCAATATGCATGATATATTTTACTACTATTTTCAGGAAGCACGAATATGTTTCCAAATAAAGTTGTAGCTCCTTTCCTATTGTTTGTTTGAACTAAACTGTCTGGGCATTCTGTACCAAATAAAAAGATTCGTTGGTGGAGAGACATTCTTAAACCCGCAGGTGATACGACGAAGCTGGTGTCGTTAGTTAAGGGGGAGAGCAGAGACTGAGCAGGCTGGATCCGCAGGTGACACGACGAAGCTGGAAAGGACGTGCACGACCTCACGCATGGTGGGCCGTGCCTGGCTGCTCTCGCGGACGCACGACATGCCCACCCTGAAGAGGCGAGCCACGGCCAGGACCGCCGCCGCGTCCGTGGGTCTCGGTCTCGGCACGACGCTCCGTGCCCAGTGGACGAGGTCGATCTCGTCGCCGAGCGGGCGGCGCCCCGTGACGAGCTCCAGCAGCACCACGCCGAAGCTGTACACGTCCGTCTTCTCGTCCACTCGCAGCGTGTACGCGTACTCTGCACGCACCACACAACTCCGTGCCTGTCACTGTATGGCGATGGCAACGCGACAGTATGCCATGCGAACGTCATGTTCTTTAGTTCTTACCAGGAGCGATGTACCCCTAGGTGCCGGCGACGACGGACGCAGACTCCTCCACCGCCACAGCACTCGTGGCGCCGGAGCACGACGCGCCGCGGCGGAGGAAACTTGGCGAGGCCGAAGTCGGCGACGCGCGCCTCCATCGCCGAGTCGAGCAGGATGTTGTTGCACTTGACATCGCGGTGCAGGATCCTCGGCGAGCACTCGTGGTGCAGGTAGCAAAGCGCGCGTGCCGCCTCGGTGGCGACGCGTCCTCGTATTGAAATGGCGTGGACGCCGCAACGACATGGGGATAGGCATGAAGCTGCAGTGACGTGCTCCACACAAAGGCTGTCTTGTCTGAGACCGCGAACACCCCGTGAAGCTGTGGCAGCAAGAGACACGCCCGCTGAGGTCGTTGTAGGACACGTCCAGTTCCGAGAGGGTGATCATCTCACCGAACTCCACCGGAAGCTCACCGGAGATTCTGTTCCTCGACAGGTTCAGCATTGTCAGAAACTTTAGACTTGTGATCTCTTTGGGTATCTTGCCGGTGAGCTGGTTGCGGCTGAGGTCTAGCCCTATCAGCGACTCGCAGGGGCTGAGCTCTCGTGGCACGCCAGCAGTGAGCGCATTGGCGCTGGCGTTGAGCAAGGACAGCTTCTTGAGATGGCCGATCTCCGGCGGCAGAGGACCGGACAGATTGTTAGACGCCACTGACAAAGAATTCAGCCCGGCACTTGGGATCACCCCCGGGAGCTCCCCTGAGAGCAAGTTATTGCTCAAGTCCAATATGTCATTCATGGGGAGATCAAGAAGGCCGGCCGGAATAGAGCCATTGAGCAAGTTGTTGTTTAGGCGAACTCTGGCAAGCGTCTTGCACTTACCGAGGTCTTCTGGGATTGGCCCAGAAAGCCTGTTCTGCATCAGGTAAAGAAACCTAAGCTGCCTCCCGGCGCAGAGGTAGGGCGGTATGGCGCCGGTGAGCTGGTTGTCCGTGACATCCAGTTCCAGCAGCCTGCTGTTCTTGCCCAGGTTGGCTGGGAGCTCCCCGGTAAGGTTGTTTTGCCATGCTTGAAAGGTTTCCAACTGAGGTAATTCCCCGATGAACTCCGGGATTGCGCCTTGGAGTTTGTTCACAAATAGATCGAGTAGTTTCAGTGTGTTTAGACTGCCGAAGCTTGCTGGTATCTCGCCGGTAAGCTGGTTCAAGGAGAGGTCCAGGACCGTGAGGTTCTTGAGGTTGCCAAGCTCGGTCGGGATTTCGCCGACCAAGTTGTTACAGGATAAATACAGCCCTTGGAGCCTAGTGAGGCGGCCGAGCTCCGCAGGGACAGGTCCTTGGAGATTGCATTCGGCCATGTCAAGCACGACGAGGGCCTCGAGCTCGCCGAACTCCGGCGGGACGCCACCGTCGAAGGAGTTGTGGTACCCCAGATACATCACCTTGACTCTCTTGAGCCTCGAGAGTGACGGCGGCACAAGGCCGGAAAGCGAGTTGCCATCGAGCGCGAGGAACTCGAGCCCATTCATGTCTCCGTACTCCTCGGGCACACCGCCTGAGAAGTCGTTCCAGCCAAGGTCCAGGTGCCGCATCCTTGCATGCGACATTCCGAAAGGCGGGAGGGGACCGGTGAGGTTGTTGCCGTAGACGTCGATGACCTCCGCGGTGGGGAAGTACGGCGGTGCGGGTCGAAACGGAAAGGAGCCCGAGATGTTGTTGATGGAGAGGTTGAGGTGGCGAAGGAGAGGCATCGAGGCGAGCGATGCGGGTATAACGCCTGACAGGGAGCACGATGTGACGGTGAGGTTGGAGAGAGCATCCAACAACGAAACCTCGCTTGGAAGCACGCCGCCGTGGAGAGGGACGTCGGTGAGGTTGATGAAGACGACGCGGTTGTTCGAGGCGTCGCAGGTGATCCCGGAGAAGTTGCAGTGATGGCTCGACCGCTCGATGTCCCAGTCGGCGAGCAAGGGAATGTTGCGAGCGCTGCCGGAGAGTAGGGCGGACTTGAGCCTGGAGAGAGCGTACAAGTCGCTCTCCGGCGAGGTCCCCGCAGAGACGGCCGCCACAACGAGGAGGAGGCCCAGGCGTAGGGAGGGATGCCGGAGGTTGTGTGGCCACCGCGCCATTATTGCTTGCATGACCACTGAGGGCTGGTTAATTGAGAGTTCAGGGTCGAGGCTCGTTTGCTTCAAAAAAGAGTCGAGTCTCGTGTGTGCGTCAATATCACTCTACTACATAATTACTACTACTCGCAACGTTGGGTCGTCATTTGGAACTTTAATTACTCTCCACTCCACCTGCACTATTGCTGGAATTCGTTGTACATTCTCTTTTGGTTGCTTTGTATGTAAAATTCGTTTGCACTTTGACTGCTTTGCACCAAAAAGCCTTGTGGTTTCAGTGGTCGTCTTATTAAACTCCTACTCACTTCCACATTCTTTGTCTTCAACCTAGACTTTCCAGTCTACTGGAATACAACTTTTGGAATCACTGCCTTCCGCAAAGGAGATGTGTTTCCACTATCCATTCAGTGTCTCTTTACCGGAAAGTCACCTGCTCTTAATTAGTCGATGTTTTGAAATTGCTAACCACGTGTTCCACGCAGTCTTTAATTAGTCGATGTTAGACTATGCATGACTCTGGTGCTTGATGTAATAATGTATATGCGTGTCCTTAGAGAAGAAAACAGGTTAATTAAGCACTATGATGAATTTGTAAGTAGAGCATCTCCAAGAACTTGGAATAATTGACTTGCTAAATTGTGTGATTTAGCAAGTTGCTATTTTATTTGGCAAGTCAAAAAAAGAGCTCTCTCCAACAATTTGCTATTCTAACTTGCTAAAATCAAAAAATCTGATCATATGAGTCCCTAGAGTTTTGCACAGAGGTCTGGGAAGTGTAATAAAATTGTGCACCCGTCCTCTTTCTTTTGCCTTCCGTCGAGCCAGAGCAGAGGAGACGACGGTCGTGCTCGGGCCGACCGCCGATGACACGGCGGCGGGCGTGACGCAGGCGTCGGAGCCATAGGGGCCCAGGCGCACCCTCCGCTTGCCCCAGCTCTCCCTGTGATGGACCGGTGCCGCTGACGATTACGTGGGCCCGCGGAACCGGGGGGCGGCCGCCGGAGCTCCGGGCGTGGCGGCAGCAGAGGAGGAAGCTGCGGAGGAGGAGGGCTGGGGAAGCGGGGCTCGGGGCGGGCGGAGCCAACTCCCCGCGGCGGCGACGGGGGCCTGCGCCCGGGCGGGTGTCGCCCGCGGCGGCGGTGGCGTCTCGTTGAGGTCGATGACGAGATGCGGCGGCGATCCATGACGGATTTGCTCTGTCCCCATCGGGGAGGATTTGCCGTAGGGGGGATAGCAACTTGGATAGGGACTTGGCAAATCTCGGCGGTAGAGGCCTCGGATAGCAACTTGGGAAATTTAGCAAGTTGATTTACCAAGTTGTTGGAGAGGGTTTTTGTGTTTTTGCCAAGTTTATAAGAATATCAAGTTGATTTAAGAAGTTGTTGGAGAGCATCTTTGAAAGACTTTATATCTTTCTTGCTGAACATAACCCTCGACCCACTTGTACCGGACAGGTTCGTCTGGTGTTGGACCGCCGATGGCAAGTACTCGGCGTCTTCGGCCTATAGAGCATTCTTCATCGGCCACACGTCGCTGCCGGGTGCCAGGGCGCTATAGAGAGCTGTGGAGAGCGTCGGTCCCGCCAAAGCTTGAATTCTTCTTTTGGCTCTCTCTCTCTCCATGGCAGGCTATGGGCGGCTGAGGCGGCAAAAGCGCCCGCGGCCTGCAACCCGGCGGCACATGTGTTCTCTGCGACCCGGGAGGACGAGACCACGGACCACCTGCTCCTCGGGTGTGTCTTCTCTAGATAGGTCTGGAACATACTCCTCGCATGCGTTGACGCCGAGCCCGGAATCGTGTCTAGTCGACTGGTGGCTGCACTCGTGCACGGCGGTACCGGCAACGGCGCACAAAGCCTTCGACTCCACGGTGCTCGTCGTCTCCTGGGCGCTGTGGAAGGAACGGAACGCCAGGACCTTCAACAACGCTGCGCGCGCGGTATCGGCTATGGTGACCGTGATCATCAACGACCTCAACGAGCTCTGTGTCGCCGGATTCCGGGGCCTGGCGGCGTTGGTGCACGCCCTGGCTTAGCGAACGCCGCCTGCCCGCAGCCTGCGCCTAACCTGGTAATAGATATCCGTAGCTGCGCCGTCTAGCCGGCAACCTGTGTAACGTGTTCTGGCCCATGAGCGCGGCAGCTCGCCCACTCTCATGTGCTTGTCCTGTATGCTTTGACACATTCCTCTCTTCTTAATGAGACACGTGCAGCGTACGTTTTCGAAAAAAAACTATTTATATCTTTCCTAATTTACAGGAATATAGATTTTGGTTAAAAAGACATCATTCCCATCGTGCGCCTAACAATGGGTCAAGTATCACAGATTGTGTGCTTCAAATTAGAGATCATTCCCATCCAGATTTCTTCATGATGGTATCAATCTTAATGAGTTGGTCGATGTGGACAGTGAGAAATGACTTCATCTTCAAGAATGAGCAGCCCATTGTCCTCACAGTTAAAAGAATTTTCAAGAAAGAGTTGTGCCTTCTCTCCTTAAGGGCTAATACAAAAGTTTGAGTCACGTTTGATTCATGGATACAAAATCTGTTGTAATCTTCCTGTTTGTGCTTATTTTTTTCCTTTCTTTGTTTGTGTCTTTAATTTTGTACTCTGCGCTGTCCATTTTTCTTTAACAAATTTATGTAGGGGTTCAAACCCCTCCAGTTACTGCTAGTGGTGGCAAACTGCCAATTGCTCTGCTGTTGTTTGCCTGAAACAGTTGGTGATGCCGTTAGTTACAAGGGGAGAGCAGAAACTGAGCAGGCTGGATCCGCAGGTGATACGACGAAGCTGGAAAGGACGTGCACGACCTCACGCATGGTGCGCCGTGCCTGGCTGCTCTCGCGGACGCACGACATGCCCACCCTGAAGAGGCGGGTGATCACGCCGGCCGGCTCTGGAGGCAGCCGGGGGTCAGCCAAGGCCAGCACCGCCGCTGCGTCCGTGGGTCTCGGCACGACGCTCCGTGCCCAGTGGACGAGGTCGATCTCGTCGCCGAAGTCGCCGAGCGGGCGGCGCCCCGTGACGAGCTCCAGCAGCACCACGCCGAAGCTGTACACGTCCGTCTTCTCGTCCACCCGCAGCGTGTACGCGTACTCTGCACGCACCATTCCCTGCCTGTCACTGTATGGTTATGGCAACGCGATAGTATGCCAAGCGCACGTCACATTCTTAGTTCTTACCAGGAGCGATGTACCCGTACGTGCCGGCGACGACGGATGCGGACTCCTCCGCCGCCACAGCATTCGTGCCGCCGGAGCACGACGCGCCGCGGCGGAGGAACTTGGCAAGGCCGAAGTCGGCGACGTGCGCCTCCATCGCCGAGTCCAGCAGGATGTTGTTGCACTTGACGTCGCGGTGCAGAATCCTCGGCGAGCACTCGTGGTGCAGGTAGCACAGAGCGCGCGCCGCCTCGGTGGCGACGCGGTGTCTTGCGCTCCAGCCCAGGAGGCGCCCGCCGCTGTCGCCGTGGAGGAGCGCGCCCAGCGACCCCATCGGCATGTACTCGTACAGGAGCAGGTTGCCCTCCGCGCTGGATGCGAAGCCCAGCAGCTGCACGACGTTGCGGTGCCGGATGCCGCCGAGCGTGGTCACCTCGGCCCGAAAGCCGTGGTCGCTGCGGCCGGGCCCGGGGAGGCGCTTGACCGCCACCTCCGCGCCGCCCCGCGTCACGCAGCGGTACACGGTGCCGGCACCTCCTCTGCCGATGATGTTCTCCTCCGTGAGGCACCCGAGCACGTCGTCCATTTCCAGGTCCAGGTTCTGGAACCGCGTCATCTTCCATGTCACAGGCCACCGCTTGGCCGTCTCCCGCCACGCCGTGCGTCCCCACCTTAGTCCGAGGCACACGGCCACCGCCATGGCGATGGCTGTTGGCACGAGCCACAGCAGCGTCCTCGTCTTGAAACGGCGTGAACGCTGCACCGACATGGGGATGGGGCACGAAGCTGCTGTGATGTGCTCCACACAAAAGCCAGGGTTGCCTTCAAAGTCTGTCTTGTCTGAGACCGCGAACACCCCGTGAAGTTGTTGCAGTGAGACACGGCCACTGAGGTTGTTGTAGGACACGTCCAGCTTCGAGAGGCTGATCATCTCACCAAACTCCACCGGAAGCTCACCGGGGATTCTGTTCCTCGACAGGTTCAGTATTGTCAGAAACTTTAGTCTTGTGATATCTTTCGGTATCTCGCTGGTAAGCTGGTTGCGGCTGAGGTCAAGAAATGTCAGAGACTCGCAGTGGCTGAGCTCTCGTGGAACGCCGGCGATGAGCGCATTGGCACTGGCATTGAACGAGGACAACTTCTTGAGATGGCCAATCTCTGGTGGCAGAGGACCAGATAAGTTGTTGGATGCCACTGACAAAAAGGTCAGCCTGGCACTGGGGATCACCCCCGGGAGTTCCCCTGAGAGCAAGTTATTGCTCAAGTCCAAGATGTCACTCGTGGGGAGATCAAACAGCCCGGCCGGAATGGAGCCACTGAGGAAGTTGTTGTTCAGAAGAACTCTGGCAAGCGTCTTGCAGTAACCGAGGTCTCGAGGGATTTCCCCAGAAAGCTTGTTTCGCATCAAAATGAGATTCCGAAGCCGCCTCCTGGCACAGAGGTAGGGCGGTATGGCGCCGCTGAGCTGGTTGTCCGTGACATCCAGCTCCAGCAGCCTGCCGTTCTTGCCCAGGTTGGCTGGGAGCTCCCCAGTCAGGTTGTTTTGCCATGCATGGATGATTTCCAGCTGAGGCAATTCCCCGATGAACTCCGGGATTATGCCGGTAAGTTTGTTCCCAACTACACTGAGTAGTTTTAGTTTGGTTAGACTGGCGAAGCTTGCTGGTATCTCGCCGGTAAGCTGGTTGTGGGATAGATCCAGGGACGTTAGGTTCCTAAGGCTGCCTAGTTCGGCCGGGATTTCACCGACCAAGTTGTTGGAGAACAAGTACAGTAGTTGGAGCTGAGTGAGGCGCCCGAGCTCCGTAGGGATAGGTCCAGTGAGACTGCAGTCAGCCATGTCAAGCGTGACAAGGGCCTCAAGCTCGCCGAACTCTGGCGGGATTCCACCGTCGAACGAGTTGAACATGAGATACATCTCCTTGAGTCTCCTGAGCCTCGAGAGTGATGGCGGCACAAGGCCAGATAGGTAGTTGCCGCCGAGGAAGAGGTACTGGAGCCTTTTCATGTCGCCGTACTCCTCGGGTATACCGCCTGAGAAGTAGTTCCCGCCGAGGTGCAGGTGGCGCAGCCTTGCGTGCGACATGCCGAGAGGCGGGAGGGGACCGGTGAGGTTGTTGTCGTAGACGTCGATGACCTCCGCGGACGGGAAGTACGGCGGTCCCGGTCGGAACGGAAAGGAGCCTGAGATGATGTTGTTGGAGAGGTTGAGGTGGCGGAGGAGAGGCATGGAGGAAAGCGTGGCGGGGATGAGGCCTGACAGGGAGCAGTCGGCGACGGTGAGGCTGGTGAGAGCATCCAGCAGCGAGATCTCGGTTGGGAGCACGCCGCCATTGAAGGGGACGCTGGTGAAACTGATGGCGACGACGCGGTTGTTGGAGGCGTCGCAGGTGATCCCGGAGAAGTTGCAATAATGATGGCTCGACGTCTCGATATCCCAGTCGGCGAGCAAGGGACTGTTGCTGGCGCTGCGGGAGAGTAGGGCGGCCTTGAGCTTGGAGAGCGCGTACAAGTCGCTCTCCGGCGAGGTGATGGCCGTCACGACGAGGAGTGGGGGTAGGACGAGGCCCAGGCTTAGGCAGGGATGCCGGAGGCTGTGTGGCAGCGGCGCCATTACGCGTACGATCGAGATTAGGGATCGACACGTACGACTGAGGGGCTTCTGCTTGAGAGTTGAGGCTCGTGTGCATCAATATACAACATACTCCGTATATCACGTTCATCACGTACGTACTACTCCTCCATATATACTAATTACTATACTCTCGTCAACGTTGGGTCGTCATTGGGAGCTTTAATTACTCTCCATACCTACACTATTGTTGGAACTATATTCCTTCTACATTCTCTTTTCATACAAAATTCGTTTGCACTTTGCACCGACAAACCTCGTGGTTTGAGTGTTCGTCTTATTATAAACTCCTCACTAGCTAGTTTTCACTTCTTATTTGTCTTCCAGTCTACCGGGAATACAAACAACTGCCTTCGGCGAAAAAAAAAAATGTGTTTCCACTATCGAATATCGATAGCAGTGGTTTCATTCAGTGTGTTTCTACCGGAAAGTCGCATGCTCTTAATTAGTCGATGTTAGACTATGGACGACTCTGGTGCATGCTGTAATAATGTGAGAACATATGCTTATCCTTAAAGAAGAAAACAAGTTACTTCACGCACTATGATCAATTTGTAAATTTCAAGATATGTCGGACCACCAATTATTTGGATGCGCTTGTAGGGGCAATTAGTATGTGAACTTCTGCCTCCGTATTGAATTTCAAAAAAAAAAAAAAAAAACACACACATGTATGGAAGTTAATCCTCCCTCCTAAGCAAACCAGTGCTTGGTTTAGTCGGTCTTTTTTTAAAAAAAAAATGACACTTAACACTTTTTAGGCAAGCACCGCGGTGCAAATTTAAGGACCCTGTGTGCATATGACGTTTCAAGATACAGGTATTCTTTGCTACGCATATGCTACGCACAAGACATCATCAAACAACCAAAGTCCCTGAGTATATGCCTATAATATAGACAGAGAACCACATCTTTATCGTGATCTTTTATTGACATATCGATATATTATTGTAATTTTACTTTTACTTTATTAGTAGGAGTATATACGTAATTATGGCATGTAGTGTCAGATGTATCATTGGTGAAAGTTATGTTGACATATCCAGATGGGAAAAGTCTATTTTACATCATGAAAGTCTGCACGTTATCCCTAAACTCCAAAACCGGATAAAACATATCTCGTAACTTGTAAAACCGTTCATATTACATCCCTCAGTGGTTTTCAACCGCGGTTTTGATATAATAACAATGGTTTTGCCTTTTTATTTATTTTGGCCAAATTTTTTTAATAATCATAAAATAGAAAATCTAATTTTATTGGACTCCACATGAGTATATCTACATGGTGAACATATAATATGGTATACTTTAGTAGAAAGTTTTTTACTATATAATTTATTTTAATTACGTAAATGCACAGATCTAAAGCTACAGTAAAACCTTTGTACTAAAGTATATCATATTATATATTCATTGTGTAGATCTACTTACATGGAGTCCAACAAAATTGAATTTTCTATTTTATTATTTTTTGATTTACTATGACTTTTCAAAGATTCAGTCAAAATAAATAAAAAATAAAAATATAAAATCAATGTTACTATAGAAAAACCAATGTCAAAAACCGCTGAGGGATGTAATATGAATAGTTTTAAAAGTTGAGAGATATGTTTTGTTAGTTTTAGAGTTCAGAAATAATATGCAGACTTTCATGAAAATTGAGGTAATAGACTTTTTCCTATCCGGATGTTTGAAATAAAATGGAGACATGGGCCTCCCCTGGGCCTTATAGCTTCTGGTGCTTCCTCAGACTGCAGGCCCGCTCCGACAGCTTGAACACGACTATCAACGCTAGTGGCCCTGGTGGCATTGCTGAGTGCTGATGAAAAAACTGTATTTTATAAACTGTATTTTGCCTTCTTTAATTTCAATTATCGTTGTAGCCTGATATTTTTCATCGATAGATATCTTACCACCTGGACTCTCAAAATCGTTCAAATTACCATACTGTTATGGATTGGTTTTAGAAGGAGGTTGTGTATCTTTTTAATTAAACAATTGAGGCAATTAATTTTAGAAAAAAACTATTCAACCCTATCTAGTCTGCTATCTCAACCCTATAAATAGGAGCTCTCAAGTCAGAATTATCAAATTCATTCCAGTATACACTGACATATGAGACACACTTATCACTCAGCCGCACCCACCATCATTCAAATCAACTAAGCTATGGAGCACGATGTGGGGGGGGGCGGCGTGGGAACACCAAAGATGGTACAGGAAAGGTCCAATCAATTAACTCTATAGTGTATAATTATGGACAATATTATTTGTACCGGATTGGAATTTCAAGGGTCGTTGATTTGACTTATATGGTGGGAATTATTCCACTTAATTTGAGAAGTTAAGGAACGGACCAAGGCGTGCCACACGCGCACGCCACCGCTGCCGGCCGTGGCCGTGGCGTGTTAAATTTTTAGCACTCACTAACCGCGGGAGTTTGAACTCGGTTGAACTCTTCGGTTGCTTTCGTCTCTTGAGTCGCCACCGTGACTCTTGCCCTTCTCCTCCCTCCTCTGTCACGCCACCACACACATAAAGGGGAGAGCCCCTGTCTCTTTGGTACGAGGGAGAACTCACAACTCAAACTCACACGATCGTCTTCTTCTTCAAGGGAGGACGCTGCCGCCGTTCGTCTTCGTCTTCCTCACGAGATCTTCTCCATCTCCTATGACATGACGAAGGAAGTTGAACAAGGATCGGGATCGGGATCATCCATGGGAGGAGGAGCATATGATCTATTCATCTTCTTACTGTTTTACGTCTTCCAGATCATGCTTGTTGCAGTAGTGTATTCGTGTTGTTTCGTATATTTCTTGTTATGAGTTTGTTTCGTATGCTCGGTCGGATCGTTTAAGTGATATATTTTGTGTCAATCTCGGTTATAAGATATATATACCATGTCTGCTTGTTGCTGCAATTCTGTTGATCTGTTTTATATGCTACTCTGTTTATGTTCCAGTAGTTCTATCTCGTTGTTTCACATGTTGTTCTGTGATAGTTAATTTTGTGAGATATATGTCTTGTCTTAATGTTATGCTACATGGATCATGTCTTCATGCTTTTAATATTCACATGCTTCACATGTCATTTGATATCATGTTCTATATTGTCATGGATATGTTTGATATCATGTTTTCAATTATTAATAATCTTTTATGTGTCATCATCGTAATGTTAATTTTTAGAGTTAAAATGACATAAAAATTGCCTAATTATCTAACAATGAGCTGAGGACAACGAGCACCAGGGAGAGGAGCCACACTGGGGCGAGGAGCTTCGCCAAGGGTGTCGTGTGGGAGAAGGGAGATAGGGTGACAACGTGGGAGGAAAAAGAGATGCGCAGGAGTTGTTGCCTGAAGATACTTTCTAAGAAAAAATAGAGAGCGCCCTATGTATCCTTGGGAGATGAAGATGAGGGAGAAGATTTACTAGCGTCTATAAAATAGGGAATTAAGTTGAGACCTTGTTAGATCAAGTTATTTTTCCTTTTACGCTAAAAACGTCCAGTGGGGAACTTATTTAGATCACTATTAGAGATGCTCTTGTTCTAGGCTACTCCTTCTGTCCCTCAATACTTGTCGAATTGGCCTAGTCTTTAATTGTCCAGGTTTAGGCAGCAGGCACTACTAGTACATGCACCCTGACGTATTGATGTCCAGGTTTGGGCAAAGTTCGATGCATCTTAGTCCAAGGCTAAAACAACAACTACATCGGAACGGAGGGAGTATATCCTTCCATTTTGTGTCACAGCTTCAATTCGGAAAACTTTTGGCTACGAATTTATCGACGACTACTTTACCTACATTTCATGCTTAACACGGAAAAAGCTCCTCATTATCATTCAATAATAACATTCATGTACTATTTCTATATATTTTTTCTATATTTCAAAGTGTAACACACAGCGGGGAGGATGGATTGGACTAATGTATTGGGTAAGGAGGAGGAGGGGGCGGCTATGGCGGCGCCCTAGGGCTTGGGGCCCTAATCTTGCACGGCGGCGTGGCGGGCAAGGGGCGGCGCACGAGGGAGGGAGGAAGAAGGGATGCGCGGGAGAATAGGAATAAAGGGACTTACCCAATCACTTCTTGATCTAATCCGTTTATAATGCTTTAGTATTTATAGTCCCAAGTGGACTCTAACGAGAAAGTCCTTATCGAACACGAACTTTCCAGTTTACCTAATATTAATTACCTAATTAATAATAATAAAGGTAACTTGCGACGGACGCGATGGCGGCAGGGCAGGCGGCCTCCACCGCGCATAGGGAAGGGCGCGTGGCAGCTGCGCCTCCTACGCCCGCCCCCTCCTCGCTCTTGCCCTAGGGTGGTCCATAGGAGCCCCTACGGCCGTCCATCTTCCTTATTTGGGCCTTGCCTAGGACATACTACGACCCTCTGCTCTATTCCATTCTTCTTGCTTGGGAGGCTACAATTTGCGTGCACAGCTACTCCCTCTGTCCACGATTAAAAGCATGTTTGTGATTCAAAATTTTTCCCTGTTAAAGTGCATCTATAGGGCATCATGGCTATCACATTTGCAACAGTACTAGTACAGTATTCCCTCCGTCCCTATAAGCATGTGAACCTGTAATTTGAATTTTGTCTCAAATACATGTAAACATCAGGTTAGGATAACTTTTGCATGGGACCTACTAATACATGTAAACGAATTCAGGTGGCTACTATTGTATTTGCAAGAGTCTCTGTGTGTGTATCATGTGGCTCAAAGTTGGCCACGTTAGTTTCCTAGGCTAATGGAGAAGTTTCTAGAAATGCTGAGCCAATTTAGAATGAGACAAAAGTAGAGGCATATGCGTCATTTTGTATCTCTGTTATTTTCACCTTGAAAACTGGGAATTCCATGTTTATAGAGAAGGAGGGAGTACATTCACCACAGGCCGGGTCGCCGTACACAATCTCGCCGTGAGGCCTGAGGCCCGCTGACACGCGCAGCAGGCCCATCAGGATGAGGAGGAGGTCCCACGGAGAACGCACGCCGCTCACGAGTCACGTGGGCCTCACGGACGAGGACGAGGCTGATCAAGACCTGGCTGGCTATGTCGCCATCCCGTGGAAACAAATGCAAGGACGTGGAGCCGACCGCGCGATGCCCTACTCCCTCAGTTCTATGGACTTTGTCGTTAAAAAATCGTGCCCCCTCACAGACACGACGGTTTTACTCCGTAGGACGGAGGGGTTAACTAGCAAGCAGGGTCGTACACTGACGGAATCCATTTTCTTCACGTACTACTCCTGTCTTGCTGTTACTTTCAAGGGTAAGCTTGGGTGTTTCGGAACCGGTTTTCTCTAATCTATAATCTAATTTTCTCAAGTACTTGCAATTAGATCTATCTGATGTGCCTGCTGCCCGTAACATCGAAGCTCGAACTTACTGTAGTAGCTTTCTCATCCAGTTTAATGTTTCTTGTGAATGGAGTACTCCACGTACGTCGTCCTCGTGATCCGCTGTCCCTTTTCCACGCGTAACGCGCGGGACGGGCATTTTTGGCCCATGCTGCACGTACAGTACTTCCGGCACGGGGCACGGCAACGCGGAACGGAGGAAGCCCGTAGGAAATGTCCTCGCAGTCCCACGCAGTGCAGCCACAGGTCATCTTCCTCTCCTGCTGGTTCAGTTTTCTCTTTAATTTCTCCCACCCTCGCTGACGCCGCCGTTGCACACCACACCACACCGCTGTCGTGGTCCAGCGGCAAGTGCGTCACCACCAGTTTCACCTCCGATCCACGGGGCTTGGAACTGCAGGCGCACACGGACTTGGCTTGGAACGCCAGCCAAAAGTAGCCAACGGCAATTTTGCCAGAGTTCAGTTCAGATCCATCCGGCTTGCCGCGTGCGCGCACCGCGGATCCATCCACCAATGCAAGTTGAGCGGAGCCAGGGCCAGGCGGCGGCCGCCGTCCGGGCCGGTGCAGAAGGTGGGGTCCACCTGTCTGTCTTTGTCTCGACGACGAACGAACGTGCGTCCTCATTGGAGGGCGAGCCCGGCATGACGGTCGGCTGTTCACTTCCGCACTACTGTAGTGATGAGTGCAATGAGTGCGGAGTGTCTCTCCCGCACTGCACCGGTGGCTCTCTCACCACCACACTCCTGTTTTGTAAGCCGATCGATTTCTCGGTAACTTATGATTGACTAATAACTTTATTTATTTATATAGAGTAATTTATATAGAGTAATACGTAACTCCATCCGTTTCAGATTATGAGATGTTTTAGCTTCTTTCTAAATTTATTGTTTTTGCTACACAGCTTATGTCTAAGCACATGGTAAAATAAAAACTTATGAATCGAAAAATAATACCAAAATAGCTCGTAATTTATGACTGAGGAAGAGTACTTAACTAAGAGACAGACAACCGTGATATCCAGTGGCGGATCCAGGATCTTGAACTTGGGTATTCCCACAACCCAAAAAAAATCCAATGCATAGCACGATAGGTTTCTAGTATTGTTCGTAGTAATATTTTGTTATAACTAAAGTCATAAAAATAGTAGAATACTAGAATAACAAATTGTTCATATCTAAGATAGGCATGAAAGTACAAAACAAACAAATAAGTACTAAAAAACTTACAAAGTACTATAAACTTCCTTTAAATTTGCGATCCTTCATAGCTTGGAAACGGTTGATAATGTCTTTGTCTTTAACTCGTAAAAAGAACTCCCGCTCAATAAATGTAACCAAGCAATCATTCAAGTACTGATCTCCAATTTTATTTCTCAGTCAGAAGACTCTTTCAACACTAGCAGTTGCTACTGGAAGCACTAGCACCAATTTGAGAAGCTTGTAAACAACTACATGTCTATCACACTTGTTTGTTTCAACAAGCTTAATAGAAAGCTCAGCAAGACTTGTGACATTTTTAAACCTTTAATCAGCAAGCATATTGTTGATGTACAAAGTAAGTGAAGAGGGTAGATGTCTCAACTCTAAGACTGAGAAATCATTGGGATAAAATCCAGCAAGGTTAATCAATTTATCTTTGTCAAAAGCAAAGAAAAGAATTAATAGGACTGAATGCAGCCATGCAAAGAAGCAATTCTGTGTTTACCTCATCAAACCTTTCATCAAGCTCCAAAAGCTGCCTATCAATGATGCTTAAGAACATATCAACACGGAAACGATGTAGATTCTTGATCTTGACAAAGAACCTTCTATCTCTTCCTACAGGCTTATAGAATATGTCCATGTCGAATTTTGATTTTATTCTTCACACAAAATTCAGCCACTTCTTTAAGGAAATCTTCCCATCCTGCATCCTGCCGCAATTGATGCAATTGAAGCTTGGTCAAGGAAATGAGTTCTACTTGCATTGACAATATCTTGATCCTTCTTTTGCAAGGCATAATTCAAGTCACCGTGAACCCAAGTACTTTTTGCATCAAGTGTGCCATGAAAACAAACTCATATGAGAGAAATATTGTCAACATTGTCTGTGCATGTCCATACTCAACACCTTGAGAGTGATCATTGCCAACCTTTATGAGGACTTTTCGAATTGAAGGATACAAAGCTAGAAGGTGCATAATAGTCTTGTAGTGAGATCCCCAACGAGTATCTCCAGGCCGGCCCAATCCCATTTCTTGATTCAAACCTTTTCCAGTTTCAATATCATTCAATTCTAGAGCTTCTACAATTCTCTGAGCTTGTGCTTCTCGAAGCATTTGTGCCTTCTTACAAGAATTCCCAATAAGGTTCAACAGAAATCTAACTTGATCAAAGAACCAAATACAATCTGGGTTTTCCTTAGCAACTGCAACAAGAGTTAACTGAACTTGATGTGCAAAGCAATGAACATAGTAAGCAAATGGACATTCATCCATAATGAGTTTCTTTAAACCGTTAACATGACCCTTCATGTTACTAGCTCCATCATAACCTTGCCCACGTACCATGGAAAAGCTCAAATTAAGCTCCGTCAACAATTTCTCAATTGCGGTTTTAAGTGTCAAGGAAGTAGTGTTCTCAACATGAACAACACCTAAAAACCTCTCAACTACACTTCCCTTTTTGTCAACATACCGCAAACAAAGAGCTAGTTGTTCATTTTGGTACACATCGCTTGGACTCATCAGCAAAGAATTGCAAAATAATTATCACCAAGGTCTTCCATGAGAAGCTTAGTTGTTTCTTTGGCACAACAATTAGCTATCTGTCTTTGTATTTGAGGGGCTGTCATCTGACAATTTTTTGGGGCATTCTTCAAAACCACTTTAGCAACCTCTTCAAAATTTTCAGCTAGCATATTTAACAACTCCTTGAAATTTCCTTTGTTAAGTGAACTTTCGCTTTCATCATGTCCACGAGAAGCTAAACCTTGTCGTAGAAGATACTTAACACATTGAATAGAGTAGGACAAACGAGCCATATACTGAGCCTTATCCTTGTCATTTATTGCAGCAAACTTGTCAACAATTGCTCTCTTAGGTGTAATGAAGGAATTATATCTATCTTGAGCCATATTGTGAAAACTAGTCATAGAGCCACAATGTCTAGCAATCCTGCTTTTCATATGCCAATTTCTAAATCCACCACTCACAAAAGCATCTCCACCAGAACTACTAAGTTTATGCTTGAATAAGTAGCAAACAAAAGCGAATGCAAAGATCTTTTTCCACGCTATATTCTAGCCACCTAAATTCATGAAACCAATCAGGCAAGAAGCGACGAGATTTACCTCCAATTGACCTTATAGGGAAATCATGATTCCATGGTTGACAAGGACCTAATGCAATGTGTTGGCATTTCTAACGTCACTACTAAAAAGCAGAGATAAACCCTACTCCTAGCAATGACCCCAGAAATGGTTGGTATATAATTACTTGTCATTAGCAACTAGTCACTCTTGAATTACTAACATTCCTAAACATGAAGTAGGTTGTCATCCCCAATTATATTGCTAGGAAATTAACATAGATTTATATTGTACTATTGTGACTAGGCAGATAAAATATATGAATAAGATATAAATATAAACTAATGGGTTCTCAGTTTTACGAGATAATTATACCATTGTAGCATTTTACCTAGGGAAGTCTCCAGGGTTGTCGATTTATAATTATACCTCTCGGGAAAGCTATGTAATAAACTATTATTGCCATATTGATGTGAAACTATGTGGACATGATAAGCAATACTACCTAAGTCGTATACTCTACTTATAACAGGCAGAGGTCACAAGATAAATAAAGATAAATGCGGGTGATAGCATAATCATCAAATATCATAATTAAAGATAATCATCGAGCATCTTACTAGTCATAATCACAGCTAGCCATTGGATAAGCTACGGAGATAGGTCTATAACTACGTCAATTGAATAACTCTAATTAGTGCAACTACATCTAGTAATCATTGCTAAATCAACCCTAAATCATCATTGCATGTAAAGAGGCATCAACTAATGAGGGTATTAAGACCTAAGTCACCTCCTTCGCGACCGTGCCCATGCTAGTCCTACATACGGGGGGTGGACTACAGAGGAACTAACGTAGCTGTCACCTACGCAGACTACCACACGTCCCGGCATATCGAGAGTGCACTCGCAGATAAACAAGACATCAAGACACCACGCCTACATATCGCCTATCATCTACCCATTGTACATATGGATAAACGCTATACGAGCAATTACATGAATTCAATAAGATCGAAGTAACTAAACTAGACATATAATCAAAGTAAACAATGACTATTGCAATTAAGAACATATGAATATATTTAGAGTAAAGTCTCCCTAATCTGAATAATGAATACAATAAAGTAATTAAGAACTAGATCTATTACCGAACTCTCAAGGCTTCGGCCCAGCGCGCCAGGGGCTCCAGATCCGATGAAGAACTAGATCTCCTCTCGCTTCTAATCTAGCTAGCTAATCCTATGAACTAGAAGGCTCTTGATGAACTTGAAGGCTCTTGATGTTTGATGGCTTGAGACCTTGATGAATAATGAATTGGCCCTCTCCGTGGGGGGTCTACCCTCATATTTATAGTCCGGTGGGATGCGCGGCGCGCCGCAGATCAAACCGACGTAACGTAGGGCCGAGATGCATCCTTGAGGCGGTGGAGGAACATTCCGAAGGGGAGCAAACCCTAGCCGGGCGCCGCCGGCGCCATGGTGGGGCCGGCCGGCCCCACCTCGGCGGCCTTTTGCCCCCTCGCTCCTTCCGGTGTCTTCCGGAGTCTTCCCGAGTCTTCCCGTGATGTCCTTCGTGGGGCGGATAAGTTTCGTGGTTATTTTGGCGTTAGAATCCCTCTTTTTCAGCTTTTTCTGAAATCACCCCGAAATTACAGAATATGCAAAACTCGTGGAATTTGTCGATAAAGCCCTAGACTAGCGTGTTATCTTGTTGTCCATCGTAAAAAGCCCTAGTAAAAGTTGACGCTAACAGTGTCAACACAATGTATGCTCTGATCACAGAATTTCGTTCATTAACATTATATCTTTTGATGGGAATCCTCTTTCCAGGGTCATGAGATAGAAGGTCAATGTCATAAATAGCTTGATCACTTGATTCATCATCTGAGTCATCACCATCTCTAATAGGAGACCAAGTAGAAGGTTCTGCTCCTTCTCTGTGGTGCTGCTGCTCGTCTCCCACTCCTGTGGTTGTTGTGTTAGGGTCATTGCTAGCTATCTCAGCTTCTCTGTTTGCTACCTCATTGTCAATAGATGGACTGCTATTATCAAGCCTATATCTCATGATTGGTGTGACACAATATATTGTGATATCAAAATCGAATCATATATCTCATGATGGATGTGACGAAACTAATGTGCAGTTTTAAATAAAATCAGTACAAGGCGGTACGAGTTCCATTTAGAACAAAGCCCAAAAAACAATCAGTAGTTCAGAACAAAGTCAGTAAATTCTAAATTTACCCAAACTAATAAATATGTACACATCATATTTTTCCCAAACAAGTTCCTTTTATATAGAGACTAGAGAGAACTAAATGTCTTATTAATTTATTAGGTCCGGGTTGTTTTTTCTTTTTTGATGAGACCAGGTCCGGGTTGTTGGGTGAACAGTGTCCAAAATAAGCTTTTAGGTTGTGCAGGAGTGCTTTTCTAGAATGCAGTTGCAGGAGAGAGGTTTGATGGGGGTAAGCATGCATGGAACTCAATAGATATATTTATTATGCACTATAGGTTCTTAAGCTTTTCCCATTTCATATATTATTAGTGTGTATCAACTATCAAACTAATTATCTGAGTCATTCAACTTTTTAAGTGGTTCACTATATCCAACCGTATACCTAAAAGTCATACTGAGAACGAAATATGTAAAAAGTAGGACCCATATGATCATTTTGAGAGTTTAAAAATGTAAGTGATAACATATGAAAAAAATAAATAAAGACCCATAGTGTATTCCATCATATTTGAAACTAGTATACCTCAATCCCCCAACGGGATTCTTTTGGGGAAAACAAATATATCGTTTTTAATATATATATATATATATATATATATATATATATATATATATATATATATATATATATATATTTATATATATATATATATATATATATATATATATATATATATCTAACAGCCAAACTTTCAATTATCCTCAGAGAATTTCTAACAGTGTTGTTCGATAGAATTTATAAACTAAAATATTGTAAAAACTATTGAGTTTACGTGAGAAGAGAAAACTATTGCCTTACTATAAGTTAACTAGGTAGCGTGCACGTGCGTTACTACGGGATAATAATTTTTATTCTAAAAACACATGGATCGCATGATAAGATAACAATAATGTAAAACTAAATACTGTTACTAAAGTTACCTAAAGGCAAAGATCATGATATTACGATAATGTTTTATATTGGCAAGATGGTATCTTTTTGCATGCACTACTTAATATAAGTTTCGCCATATCTCCACACCATCCTGGACACATGTTTGATTATATATGTAAATAGATTAGTGTCCGTCACATGATTAACACCGCGTGTCTTGAAAAATCTATCACAAAACCTTTCCCTTCTCCCTGCTCGAGATCCAGCCCCTCCCTTTGCCTCCTATTTTTTTCTTCCTGATGCACTTCACGTGAGAAGTTGGTTGGACAGAGGTAGAAGATGCTGATTATTACGAGTTTGCCACTTACCTTGAAATCTCCATAATATACAGGAGTTTCTAATTAATCGTATCAATACATATCTATTGAAGTCTAATGATAGCATGATATCAAGTCATATACCACTTTTTTGCTTGCAAAATAATATGTGAAATACACTACAAATACTATAAATCAATGCACACAAGTTGTTGATTAGCAGCCAGGAGATGTTGAGCCGAGCGATGTAAAATACATATTTAAATATTATTTTTAATCTCTTAAACTTCAAATACATATTTTTTATTGGAAACTTCGATTTTGATTATTATGATTTGCCACTGACATTCAAATCTCCATAATATAGAGGAATTTCTAATTAATCATATCAACACATATCTCTTGAAGCCTGATGATAGCAAGACATCAAGTTGCCGTCATATACCACTCTTTTTTGCATGCAAAATAGTATGTGAAATACATTATAAATACTATAAATCAATGCACACCAGTGGTTCCAGTAAATATAGATGTATTACACGACATTGCTGTTGAAATGTAAATCTAACGAGGAATATATATGACTACGAGTCTACAACAAAACTCCAATTCGATGCAGCAACCTCTCTATTTACTCAGGCCTCTTATTATGTAGTTTAAATGGAACATACAGAACTGTAGACTGCAAGTTTTTGCAAGAAACTGAAGTTTGTAAACTTGACACCAAACAGAAGTAACACCATAACAGACCAAACATGAGACGAAGTAACAAGCAAGTAGGGTTTGAAATTGTGGAGAGAAAAAACAACGGAAACTGAAAGTCACCTTGATGACAACACAGAAGCAGCTTAGAAGCTTCCTTGCCTAGCCCACAGTGGACCACAATGATTGTAGCTAATGTCCTCCCTGTATAACAAAACAAAACAATAAAACGAAGCAGACATTATTTCTAGAGACATTATTTCTAGATACAAAGGAACTCAGCTTTGAAAAAAAATCAAACCAACACTAAACTCATTTTTTTTCATTTTAGTAAAGTCCCAAAGTAGGCAGCTGGTAAAAAATCAAACCAACAAAAACTAATATTATTTCACTGATGCATGCATGAGTAATTCTAAGGCAGGGTTCGTATTCCATTGCCTATCCATGAGTGGCACTGGTAAAAACCTGACTCTAATTCATCAGCTGTATTTTAAAGACAGAGATTTTTAATTTATGGGTGCATATATGGTGAAAAAATAAATCTTATCACTGCTTTTAAAAAATTTTATGGGTGCGGCTGCACCCACTAACTAATATGTAGCTCCGCCCCTGGCTATTTATGCATCTGATGCCGTCAAAGGGTTCTGTACGTTACATAATTGCAGTATATACACTTGAAATTGTAGTAACTAACAGTTGACAGGTGAGAAGATAGATAGTGCTGTCAACTTGCAATTTCTTGCGAAATCACTGAAAATGGATGAATAATTGAAATTCATCAGAGCCCACATAAGCACCTACTCTACGAGAATGCGAAAACAATCTAAATAGGTATAATACACAATCTGATCTCCTAGCAATCAAGAGATCAATCTGATTCTGAAACTTCCTTATATAGTTCCCTTTCCTCTATGTTCATTGGATACTATCTGTTGTTCAATGGAAAGTGGAGTGCTAAAACAGAGAATCCAAAGGTCTCTAACGAGTGGAAATGAGATGCAGTGAGGTGGGGTGACATGAGATGCAGTGCAATTACCTTATGGAGTGCAGGGACACAACCAGTATGGTTGCTAGTGGATCTCGCCAACACGTGCCTCCCTGAACTTTGCCGCTGGATCCTATTCCTATGGACCATGCCGGTGAAGAGGGAATCACAGAGGAGGATGGAACCATCGCGACGTCCGCTGCTTGGCTTGGGTACGGCCGATGGCGATGAAGTGCCGCGTCGTGGGCTCACGGTCTTGGGAGGACGAGAACTGTGGCGACGCATCGATGCCAGTCCAGGCTACAACACGTCATTGGCTCGGCGAAGAGGCGGCGCGTACTCCCGCCCGTGGTGGAGATATAGTTTTCCAACCGGACCAGGCCCGTTGGGCCAGAACGGGCACGGCCCGAGAAAGCACGGCACGGGCACGGCCCAGGCCCACACGCACCGTGCCCGTGCACGGCACGGCACGCCCCGCGCCCGTGCCTGAGTCGAGAATTCGCCCATGGGCTGGAACGAGGCACGGCACGGAAAACAGCCTGGCCCGCTAGCGGCACGGCATCTTGATTCGCAGCCGTCCGATGCAGAACCCTAATCGATTTCGACCGATGGATTGAAGCCGTTGCGAGGCATGGTATATAAAGCGGCGACCGGCCTCATTCCCTCTCATCCCGAACCCTAAATCACACTCCCCTCTCCCTCATCCCGGCCCGCCGCGAGTCTCCTCTCTTCGTTCCTTCCTCTCCGTTTCGTCGGCCCGTGGCGAAGGGGGGGGGAGAAGCGGGGGGCGACGGCGGCTCGCCGCCGCCGCCCCCATCGCCGCAGCGTTCGCCCCTCCGGCGGCGGCGGCAGCCCCCGTCCTCGCGGCCGGTGGAGCTCCGGCGGAGCAAGTAAGCTCTCCACCGTCCCCGTGAGCCGTGACCTCTTCTTCTTCTCGTTCTACATTAACCCTTGACCTTTTTGTTTCCTTTTGCTCCAGATCTGCCGATCCGCCGCCGCTTCGGAGCCTGTTGTTTGTTCTCGACGACGACGGCAACGGCGGCAAACGAGGTAAGAAAGACCCTAACCCTAGCTTGTTCTTCTTCTGATCTTCAGTTCTTCATTTTGCTCAGACTTTTTCTTTTGCTAATCACCTGTGTTTCTTTCTTGTTTGCTTTTGACAGCCGCTCAAGGCTAGGGCCGGCCCGGCCCCCCTCTGTCTCTGAAGAGGCCAGTGCCTCTGCTGTGTATGAAGAGCAAGAGAGGATGCACGACATCCCTGGAACTGATAATGAATTGGCTCTCTCCAGGGGGGTCTACCCACATATTTATAGTCCGGTGGGATGCGCGTGCGCCGCAGGATCAAACCGACTTAACCAAGGGCCGAGATGCATCAGGAGAGGCAGTGGAGGAAGCTTCCAGAAGGAGGGGGCAAACCTTAGCAAGGGGGCGCCGCCCGGCCCTAGGGTGGGGCCGGCCGGCCCCACCTGGCGACCTCTGGCCCCCCTGTTGCTTCAGGTGTCTTCCAGAGTCTTCCTGAGTCCAATCGTGATATTTCCCGTGGCGGATAAGTTTCGCGTTTATTTTACACTTGAATCCCTCTTTTCAGCTTTTCTGGAATAATCCCTAGAAAATATAGAATATGCAAAACTCATGGAAATTGTTAGTTAAAACCCTAGACTAGTGTGTTTTCATGTATTCTCTTGTGTCTAAAGTTTTAATAAATGTTGACGTTATCCACCGTCAACAACTCCCCCAAACTTACTTTTTGTCAGTCCCTTGGCAAACAAACTAAGCCTAATTTTTATTATATTTGGATCAGGAGTTGCTACAATATTGTTAATCTTTCCAAGTATACACGCTTTCAAACAAAGATATTCCTCCGGATTAAGCAGTATATGTTCTAACCTTCAAACTTACCTATTCTACCTTTAATTATAGGGCTTTATAGCTTTTGCATAAGTCTTGAGCAATCAAAAGATAGAACAATCAAGTCAAGCGCTATGTCTCGAATTCTTTGCAGTGCTAACATTCCAGAGTTTTCATAAGTTTTTAAAATAAAACTCAGAGCTTCATTGTATGACACCCTCAAGTCTCTCAATGTATGTGGTATTTATGGTTCTCCCTTAAAGCATTTATGATGTTATGCCTCCTACAGCTAAGGATATATATATGGTAGAGCTCATAGGGTCGGCAATAACAAGGGTAGACATACTTGCAATGCATATATTGTAAAGTCAACTAATGGATCCACAGAGAATCGAGGCATACAATCAAACCAAGATGTGCATGTGTATGGAATATGGTGGATAGGTGTATATATGGTATTTGTGGCTAATTCTAATTCTACTTTTGCTCTTTGGAGATAACTCTCTTGAAACTTTTCTCAGGAAAAACATGGGCCATCTTTATTATTTTAAATCAGGGAGTGGACATCTTTTACCCGTTGCTTAAATTGTTGGGACATTTGTCCATTTTACTCCCTTCTTCTCTCTTTTTTTAAACAATCTTTTGCATGGCCACATGCATCCCTTGAATATAAATAACCAATTAGAGAGATACAGATCGGGACTTAGAGCATTAAAGACAGGGGTTTTCCTATGGGGTGTATATTTTTGGTGTTTTCTTCCAGTGTAGGAGAGAAACATTTTAGTGATAAACATGGATGGAAAATATGTGAATGAGTGCGCTTACTCCCAGGGTAGGAATAATGCATATGTGGACTGGAGTGTGTAAGTGATCTTGGTTTTAAAAAGCATGACAAGACTCTCATAAGGTATACAACACAAAGTTGGTGAACTCAATGCAAAGCGGCGGTTTAAATGTGAAAAGGCTTCCTATCTTCTAAGAATATTATTTCTGACTTTGGTAGAAATTTATATTTTGTCATACAAGAGCTCATCATGTAGATTTTAAAATTTGAAAATAAACCTCCAGATCTTAGTAATGCTAGGAATAAGATAAATAGCGGCTCAACCTTCATGAATCATATCGATCAACCACCTAGACTCAGCGCAAACTTATACCTCCACAATTCAGGTTCAGAGTAAATTCTCCAATCAAAACAGCAGTGTTTAAAACTCAGAAAGATTTAAGTTTGGCAACTAGGTACTTGGCAAGGATGACAACAGAGCAACTATTTATCATCTTCAAAACAAAATTTTTAATGTTCATCAAGTTTTTAATTAACTCTAGTCTATACTGACCTAAATATACTATAACTAAATATTGATTTGGTTTTTAAATAATTATGTATTTATTTATCGTTTTGAATTAATAACCTAACAAAAGACTCTATGACTTTTGTGGACCTTCATGTGCCCACATATTTTTGGTATTTTATGAATATATATAAGGTAAATTTAATAATCGCCTAGGTGTAGTCACCCGATAACTAGGGGATGCTCTTCCCCCAAGCTGGATGTTTGTAATACTTGGTGTAGATGTCCTTTAGAGCGAGCTAGCCAATAACAGACCTGGTGGTTGCCACTGATAGACTCTCTCCTTGTTATAATTTTGTTCCTGCATAAATACACTCCAAACAGAGAAACCAAAACTCGAGGCTCGATTTTAATAATGGGTTAGCGGTCAGCCAAAGAGTAATTGATTATTTTCATGAGTAAATTTTTACATTGCCGATTTTAGCGATTTCATTTTTCTCTCTTTTTTGAATTTTTACGTTCATGATACAGAATTAAATATGAATGCTATTTTTATTTATTTATTTATTTATTTTTTATGCCACTACAAGAAATATTCCTACGGGGATCCCATAAGTTTAATTACATGGGGCTTATGAATTTTGTGACGTAATAAATAATGCAGTAAATTTTTTTTTGTTATTATTGTTTATATTTTAATGTGCCAACACAATTATGCTACTATATATTAAGGTAAAGTAAACTCACTAGTGAACTTAAGTAGATAATTACCATTCTATCCTTATGGCTAGGGTACGGAATTTAAAGTCTACCGACAGGACTTAGACAGAGGAGGATACTTACTTAGTGGGTTCATTGTCTGAGGTCACCTCAGTCAATTCCCCGTCTCGTGGTGGTGCAGCACGTGTTTCTTCTTTCTCCTTCCATCTCTTTTCTGTTTCTTCTGCTTCACTCTTCTCTATCTCCAGCTCTTCAGCTTTGTTTTCTTTCTTTCACTTTTCTAGATGTGCTAGGATTTCTTCTTTTTCTGCCTTGGCGACTTGGTCCATTCTTTCAGCTTCTGCTTCCCACTCACTCCAGCGTGGTGCTTGTGTGTTCTCTTCTTGCTCCTTGTAGCAGTCTTCATACTTCACAATCTTGCCAGGAAATTCTTCCCAGCTACAGTGAGGCTGGACAGTGATGAGGCACGGCCCGATCTTCCGAGAGGTATTGGTAAGTTCGATTGGTGGAGAACTCGGCGTTGGCGATCCGGCTTCAAATCGACACCCATTCGAACCCCGCAAATCGTTACACCATCGCTCCGTTGGTAATCAACCAAGCACAACTTGATTGACCTCGCCAAGAAGGTTGTTCCTGCAAGCGAATCGAAGAACACAAGCAAGAAGGTTTCAACACGCAATCTGAAATTACAAATATGAATGAAGCGAATTTCAATTGAAGGTTCAAGAACTCGGTTCCAAAGGACTAATCGACACAGTGGAGGAGATCAAGAACGGGGGCCCTGGATCACTGTAAAAGGATTTGTCACCACAGTTACAATGAACGATTCAGTTTTTCGATGGAAAACTAAACTCTAAACAAAACCCAAGTCTATTTGGAGGCGGCTACGAAGATATAAATGTCCTAGGGTTGGAGGCGCACCAGGGGGGAGGGGCGCCCACAACATGGGCCACAAGCCCAACTCGATACAAAGCCAAGTTGGCCCAAAAATAGGTGTCGCAGCACCTTTTCGTGGTCACACAGCATGATCCACGAATGTTCTGGAGCTAGGACCAGAACCAAACTAACGGCGTCATCGTCCCCTTTCCAACGCATATTCACACGCCTTGTTTCGACGTCGTATGAGAGAATTATGATCAAAACACCGACGACGTGTCTCGCTGAATCCGAAAGTGACGTGGGCTGGCCGAGTTGGAGATGAGTTGTAACTTGGAGAAGACCATGGCGTCGGTGTGTCCAGCGTGACGATGTCCTCATCAGACAGCCTGACTGCGGCCTTGGCATCTTCTCCTGTCGCGTTGCTTCCTGATCTGTTCCTGGTTAACAAGTGTTCTAAATTGACAGCGTACCTTTCCAGTGCGCAAGTTGAAGTGGATCTGTCCAGAACCGATGTAGATGTTCGCGTTGGCGGTGTAGAGAAATGGTCTTCCCAAAAGGATCGGGGATTCATCGTCTCTCTGCATATCAAGAACTAGAAAATCTTCAGGTATATATTGCCCTTGAATTCTTACCATGACATCCTTGACCACTCCTTCAGGGAACATCAGTGATTAATCCGCCATCTGCAACTGAATAAATGTTGGGTATAGAGGTAAATTATCAAATAAATTATCATATACCTATTTTGACATTACGTTGCAGCCTGATCCGGTGTCGCAGATAGTGTTGGCGAAGGTGGTGTCTTTGATCGTGCATTCAATAATTGGTATACCTGGATCACCTCTCTTTGTTGGAAATGGCTTGGGTAGCATATGATCATTTTCTGTATTGAGAGCAGTGATTAGTTGAGTAGTTTCTTCAGGTGCATTCTTGATCTCCCTCCATCTTCTATTGCTTCTATTGTTTCTTTTCTTCGGCACTGACTGCTGTAGTTGCTCTTCTTGTTGATGGAATTGCTTCGGGGTTGCAGGAGTTTTTAGGACGCGGTTCTTGAATGTGAATCTTTCTTTCTTGTCCTTAATGGATAGGACGATCGTTGGTATATTTAACGCACATAGAATGATCAAGAGATAAATCCATAAGCGCACGGATACCCGCTGTAGCTTTCACCTAAGAGTATTCCAAGGTATCGAATTTCCACGAGGAACGTGAAGTGATCTAGTAACGAATCAAGTGCGACCAAGGAATGAAAAGATAAATATGATAGAAAAGATAAATGTTTTTGTTGGGTAGAGAGGGGCTATCTAAGGTGATCTAGATAACTAAGAATCAAATTCACGATACTTGTCTACTTTGGAGCAACAGTACCTTTCCAACTCTCGAATAAGACTGGGAAGAAAGTAGCTGGGGAAGGCTGCCAAAAGCTCTACGAAACACTAACTCCGACGTGGTGGAATACGAAGACCAACAAAGCTGTCACCTCTGAAGGCTACCACAACTAACCGTAAGAATTAGGCGCAACCTCAGGTAAACTCTAGCCTAGACACCACGTCTACGCTATCGATTACTACTCTAACTACGCGCAATAACTAGAGCACTCAATACGAGCTAAGATCCCGTAAACTAAGTAAAGTAAAAACAAAACTTAATTAAATAGAAAACTTAAGAGTTACCAACTGAAGAACTTGAAGAAGATTCGTCTCCGTAGAGGTACAAAGTTGAGGAAGATCCGTCAAGCCGGCTCCTCATCTACTGTCTCCTCTCCTCTCTCCCTATTTTCTACTTTACAAGAGCTTTGGAGATGAGAGTCTATCCATTCGAGGGACACCTCTACATCTCCATAATATGGTGCACTAAACTATGGGGGTCTACCTCTTTATTTATATCCTAGAAAAGCCTTCCACCTCTTACGAACAAAGCGATGTGGGACTATTCTTCTATCGTTTGCTTGTTGGGCCAAACCGACTTCGGCAACGGTGGAGTTGTGAACCCTAAGGTGGTAGGAGGCCACCCGTCGAAGCGGGCCCCGATTGGGCTCTGGAGGGCGCCGGCCGGCCCCGGGGTGGGGCCGGGCGGCCCCACCCTGTAGCAAGTGGGCCCCACCTTCGGTACGTCGCCTTCTGGTGCCTTCTAGAGTCTTCTAGCGTCGGTTTCGGTGTAAAATTGATATCTTTTGACCCCGGACTCCGAATATAGCAAATGATATGTCCGTTTCGATCGTCTCGACGACCCGTCGCAATGGTGTAGTCCAATTCATCATTTGAGATACTTTTATTCTGTGTAAAATTAGATACACCTGCAAAACAATCGAGAACAACACAACTCATGGAACTCGTTAGAATTAAACCCTACACTATACTTTATGATTCTTTTCATGTTAATTCATGCAATAATTGATGGTATAAAATAGGCATTAAGGACCATCAACAAGTTCCCCAAGCTTAACCTTTGCTAGTCCCTTAGCAAAGCCAAACTCAATGGATCGGGGAGTTGCTGCTATATTTTCACTTCCAACAAGTACACGTACCTTCAAACAAAAATTCTCCTTTAAATTTATAAATCATATTATTTATCATGGGGCTTATTGCTCTTACCTTGGATCTTGAGTAACTGAAAGATAGAATGATCAAATCAAGTACTATGTCTCTCGTTCTTTCACCTCACCTTTCTATCCGGAGTTTTCATAATAATAATAATTAATTTTTTTTTTTTAAAAAGCTTAAAAATATATTGTTGTCAAATTAAACAAAGGATCCATAGAGAAAGTTGATCACACCATTGAATCGAGAAGTGCATGTGTATGGAAAATAAAGTTGGATTTTTTTTTTTTAATTTATCACTCTCTTCTTTTATTAGAGACACATGGCTATGAGGCTAATTCTACTATCGGGCACGTGCCCATTTTTTTTTTATATTTATTTTTTTTTTAGGTTCGGACACTTGTCCCTTTTTATTTCCTCGGGATCTATCTTTTTGAGGTTTCGGACACTTGTCCCTTTTTATTTCCTCGGATACTTTTATTTAGCCATATGTCTTCCAACAAACTTTTGAGAGGATAGCAACAGATAATTATGAGTAATGGAATGTGTAAATGATCTCAATTCAATAGTATGATAACTTCACATAGGGTCAATAAAGTTTAATTTAACTCAATGCAATTATTAGTCATATTAATATTGGTAAATCTCCGGATCTTTAGTGTTGTTTAGAACAAGATAACAAGAGCTCGGATCATCACATTATACCCACCAATTACTTAGACCTTAGATAAGCATTTGCTACCCATGCATTTAATTTCATTATAAGACATTATTATTAATTAAGGGAACTCATGTTTGAAAGTAGGTACTGGAAAAAATTACAATAGAGTAACTATTCATCATTTCCAAGACAAAATCTTATTGTTCTTTAGTTTTTATTTGACTCTTAACAAACTAGACCAAATTATAAAAAACTGTATGATCACACCTTAATAAATAACTAAAGTATCTTTATTTGATTTTAATGATCATTCATCTTTTTATTTATTTTTTTAATTAATGACTCACAAAAGACTTGACAGACGTGGACCTTCATGTGCCCACATATTTTTTTTGGAATTTTAAGACTATAAGATAGACTCGATAATCGCCTAGGTATACTTACCGATAACTAGGGATGCCCTCCCCAAGCTAGATATTTGCTTAGTCCTTGTTTATACTTCTCAAACTGCCAAATCCTGTAAAACTCAAATAGACACAAAACTCGTGGAACAGATTAAGTGTTAGGCATATAAGTTTTACTTTTTCTAGAGTCTTGGTGATTGAATTCTTTTTTAGATAGGATCATTAAATTGTAGAAATTCAATCAGGTCTATTTCTTCTAAGTTTTCAGTTTCAAAGAATAATTTTCAAACGTTGGCCATTTACCTTGAAGATGTTACCCGAGTCATCTTGAATTGTAATGGCTCCATGTGATGAGGTTTCAACTACCTTGAATGGTCCTTCCCATTTGCTTCTAAGTTTTCCATGACCAAAGAGTTTTACCCTTGAATTGAACAAAGAATACCTTGTCCCCGTGTTTGAACTCCTTGTGCTTGATTCTCTTATCATGCCATCTTTTTGTTCTTTCTTTGTAAATCTTGGAATTATGATATGCCTTCTCTCTCCATTCTTCTAGCTCGGATATTTTGCATTTGACGATTCTTGCCAAAGAAGATGGATATCCATATTCCATTTCTTGATTGCCCAAGAGGCTTTGAATTCTAATTCAACAGGCAAGTGACATGTTTTACCATATACCAGTGATAAGGTGTCATGCCTATGGGTGTCTTGTATGCGCTTCGATAAGCCCACGATTGCATCGAAAAGCTTGTACTTCCATTTCTTGCCCATTTCATCCACGGTCTTTTGCGTAAATGTTTTTGATTTGCTTATTTGATGTTTCAGCTTGACCACTTGTCTGAGGGTGGTATGGAGTAGCAATGTTGTGTTTGACTCCATTTTCTGCTAAGAACTGCCGGAATCTTTTATCAATAAAATGTGGTCCTCCATCACTTATGACCAGTCTAGGCATTCCAAAACGTGGAAATATTACTTCATTGAACATCTTCTTGGAGTGCTTGGAGTCGGCAGCTCGACATGGTAATGCTTCTACCCATTTGGACACGTAGTCGACTGCTACCAAGATATATTCTGCATCTCCTGACTTTGGGAGTGGTCCCATGAAATCAATTCCCCAGACATCAAATAATTCCACCTGGAGGTTGTTCGTGAGTGGCATCGCATCCCGAGTGTTGATGTTTCCATGTTTCTGGCATCTGAGACATCTTCTGACAAACTCTTTCGTATCTTGATACATCGTTGGCCAGAAGAATCCGCTTTGCCAAATCTTGGCATGTGTACGGAATGCTCCATAATGTCCTCCATAGGGTGATGAATGACATCTCTCAATGATCTTCATGCCTTCAATTGTCGGGACACACCTCCGTAGCAATCCATCCATCACAGATCCTGTAAAGATATGGATCGTCCCATAAATGGGTACGACTCTCATCTTTGGAGCTTCCTCTTGTCTCCTCCTGGTGGAATATAACCTGCAACCATATAGTTGACAATATTTGCGTACCAAGGATCGGAGTCCGTTACTGCGAGGAGCGTGTCATCCCTTAGATAGTCATTAATAGGTAGCTCATATGTGTCTTTATATTGAAGTCTAGATAAGTGGTCAGCTACTGAATTTTCTACTCCTTTTTTATCCCTTATCTCTATGTCAAATTCTTGGAGCAGAAGAATCCATCGGATTAACCGAGGCTTAGCATCTTTCTTAGTGAGGAGGTATTTAAGTGCAGCATGGTCTGCATGTGTATATTATTACTTTCGCTCCCACTAAGTAAGATCTAAACTTGTCTATTGCAAAGACCACTGCCAGCATCTCTTTTTCAGTGGTAGCATAATTAAGTTGTGGCCCAGACAAGGTTTTGCTAGCATAGGATATAGCGTAATGTTTCTTGTCTTTGGTTTGTCCTAAAACGGCACCCACTGCAAAGTCACTAGCATCACACATGATCTCAAAGGGTAGACTCGAGTCAGGTGGTTGAATAATTGGAGCTGAGATGAGTGCTCTTTTGAGAATTTCAAAAGCTTCAAGGCATTTAGTGTTAAAAATGAAAGGTACATCTTTGGCTAGGAGGCTAGTTAGGGGTCTAGCGATCTGAGAAAAGTTTTTGATAAAACGCCTATAGAACCTGCGTGGCCTAGAAAGTCGCGAATGCCTTTCACATTTGTGGGAGGTGGAAGTTGTTCAATAACTTCAATCTTTGCTCTATCCACTTCTATCCCACATTCGGACACCTTGTGTCCTAGCACTATTCCTTCCCGAACCATAAAATGACATTTTTCCCAATTTAGGACTAAGTGCTTTTCTTCACACCGTTGTAAGACTATGTCTAAATTCTCTAAACATTCATCAAAGGTTTTGCCATAGACAGTGAAGTCATCCATGAAAACCTCCATGATTTTCTCGATCATATCGGAGAAAATAGACATCATGCACCTTTGAAAAGAAGTTTGGAGCATTACACGGCCCCAAACGACATTCGTCTATATGCATATGTTCCATATGGGCATGTGAAAGTAGTCTTACTTTGGTCATCTGGGTGGATTGGGATTTGATGATATCCGGAATACCCATCAAGAAAACAAAAGAAAGAGTGATTTGCAAGCCGTTCCAACATTTCATCAATGAAGGGTAACGGGAAGTGATCTTTCTTTGTAGCCTTATTAAGTTTCCGGTAGTCAATGCACATACGCCACCCAGTGACAGTACGTTGAGGGATGAGCTCATTCTTCTCATTCCTAACGACTGTCATTCCTCCTTTCTTTGGCACAACTTGGACAGGGGCTAACCCACTCACTATGAGGTGCGGGATAAATAATCCCAAATGTGTAAAAGCTTAAGGACCTCTTTCTTAACAACTTCTCGCATTGCGTTGTTAAGCCTCCGTTGTGGTTCCCTCGATGGCAATGAATAGGGATCGGTAGGGATACGATGAGTGCAGAGAGCGGGACTAATCCCTTTGAGGTCATGGAGTGAGTAGCCTATGGCTGATTTATGTCTTTCTAGGACAGTGACAAGTTGATACGTTTCATCTTGGGAAAGCTTGTCACTTATGATGATAGGTGTTTCTCGATTATTATTGAGAAAGACATATTTTAAGCCAGAAGGAAGGGGTTTTAGCTCAATAGAGGGTTGCGATGGCTCCTCTATTTCCTCTATCTTTATAGGCTCTGCCAACTCTTCCTCTTCTTGAACAAAGTGTTCATCATCAAGAGCTGATTGAGCCATGTCTTCTAAGGATGCCATTAAGACTTCCTCAATAGGGTCTGGTTCAGGCTTGGGTTCTACTATTGCATTATTTGAGCGTGCAAGCGAGATGGTGATAGGAGAACTTCCTAGTTTTATATCTAAGAGACCCTGTTTTGGTCTTTCTTGAAAGAATGTCCTAAAAGGTACACCAATCAAGATGGATGTGTCTGAGATATCAAAGATATGAAAATTTAATCGATACTCAGAACATTGTATTCGCAATGGAATAGACCTTATGACCCCATAACTTTCAAGAGTATCTCTAGAAGGAGTTCGTAAAAGCTTATGAGATGGGATCAAGAACTCGTTGGGGAAAAGTTGTTCGGCTAAAGCCTTTGAAATAATATTCATCCCAACAGTTGGACTATAGTAAGCCTCTATAGTGGTCCCCTTAATAATGCAAGTGATAATGTCTGAGGGAGCATTGATTCGGGCTACCTCAGTGGATAACTCCGTTTCTGCCAACCACTCATGACTCATGATGGCCGATAGTCCTTTAATATGTTCTATAAGGAGAGAATCATTATTTGGGCCATCATTATCCTCGTATGACATAGAGTGTGTCGAGGCTTCACTTGAACTGGTAAATTCGAGGCATTGCCAAAGTCTTCAAAAAGATCATCCTCGATTTCAAAAGGGAACGGGAAGGATGAGATTCATCATCTTCTAAAATGTGTTTTGTTTCCTCAATTGGAGATTCTTTAACAACCAAATTATCTATAGGATTTAAAGGAATTTTAGATTTGATTGTATCTGTCTCCTCTTGTTTGTCGGGGCTTGGCTTGACTTCTTCTTTTCTTTTAGGAAATTCATCAAAGATGCCGGTGTAAGGGGTGTTTTCAAGGATTTTCTCTAGTATGGCTTTCCCCTCACTCACGGTATTGTGCGAGAATGAACCTCCGTAAGATAATAAGTCAAGATGCGAGCGACTTCCTTGTTAAGACCGAGATGGAAGTGGTAAAGAAGCACGTGGTCGGGCAAGTGAAGGGTTGGACCGGGATTGATAAGATTTAAGAACCTAGCCCAAGCTGCTCCTAATGTCTCCTTCTCCTTTTGTTTAAAGGTAAGAACTTCTACTCGAAGAGCGGCGATCCGAGGAAGAGGGAAGAAAGCAAGACAAAATTTGTCTCGAAGTTCATCCCAATTTCCTTTCACTCCTCCTACAAGTATGAGCATACCACTTTGTTTCGCTCTTCCTAAAAGGGAGAACGGAAACAATTTCCATTTAATGGTCTCTTGTGTCATGCCGGCAAATATTCAAGCAAGAACACAATTGCTCAAATTCTCTAAGATGGGTGTATGGATTTTCGTCTTCTAATCCGAGAAGGATTGCTCCCGGACCATGGCTATGAAAGCAGGGCGAAGCTCATAGCCATCTGTGAGTATAGGATGTGATGATGGTGGAGGCTCCAACAACTTGCCCTTTGGAGCCGAAAATTGAAAGATAGGCGTGGAATCCATGTGGTAAGGTAAAGATGATAAAAAGCGAAAATAAAAGGTACACGGACGAACTTGGCTCGATCCCGGCAACAGCTACCGTTCCCCGGCAACGGCGCCAGAAAGCTTGTTGGTATATTTAACGCACACAGAATGATCAAGAGATAAATCCGCAAGCGCACGGATACCGCTGTAGCTTTCACCTAAGAGTATTCCAAGGTATCGAATTTCCACGAGGAACGTGAAGTGATCTAGTAACGAATCAAGTGCGACCAAGGAATGAAAAGATAAATATGATAGAAAAGATAAATGTTTTTGTTGGGTAGAGAGGGGCTATCTAAGGTGATCTAGATAACTAAGAATCAAATTCACGATACTTGTCTACTTTGGAGCAACAAGTACCTTTCCAACTCTCGAATAAGACTGGGAAGAAAGTAGGCGGGAAAAGGCTGCCAAAAGCTCTACGAAACACTAACTCCGACGTGGTGGAATACGAAGACCAACAAAGCTGTCACCTCCTCGAAGGCTACCACAACTAACCGTAAGAATTAGGCGCAACCTCAGGTAAACTCTAGCCTAGACACCACGTCTACGCTATCGATTACTACTCTAACTACGCGCAATAACTAGAGCACTCAATACGAGCTAAGATCCCGTAAACTAAGTAAAGTAAGAACAAAACTTAATTAAATAGAAAACTTAAGAGTTACCAACTGAAGAACTTGAAGAAGATTCGTCTCCGTAGAGGTACAAAGTTGAGGAAGATCCGTCAAGCCGGCTCCTCATCTACTGTCTCCTCTCCTCTCTCCCTATTTTCTACTTTACAAGAGCTTTGGAGATGAGAGTCTATCCATTCGAGGGACACCTCTACATCTCCATAATATGGTGCACTAAACTATGGGGGTCTACCTCTTTATTTATATCCTAGAAAAGCCTTCCACCTCTTCTGAACAGGCGATGTGGGACTATTCTTCTATCGGTTGCTTGTTGGGCCAAACCGACTTCGGCAACGGTGGAGTTGTGAACCCTAAGGTGGTAGGAGGCCACCCGTCGAAGCGGGCCCCGATTGGGCTCGGAGGGCGCCGGCCGGCCCCGGTGGGGCCGGGCGGCCCCACCCCAGTAGCAAGTGGGCCCCACCTTCGGTGCATTCGCCTTACGGTGCCTTCTAGAGTCTTCTAGCGTCGGTTTCGGTGTAAAATTGATATCTTTTGACCCCGGACTCGAATATAGCAAATGATATGTCCGTTTCGATCGTCTCGACGACCCGTCCGCAATGGTGTAGTCCAATTCATCATTTGAGATACTTTTATTCTGTGTAAAATTAGATACACCTGCAAAACAATCGAGAACAACACAACTCATGGAACTCGTTAGAATTAAACCCTACACTATACTTTATGATTCTTTTCATGTTAATTCATGCAATAATTGATGGTATAAAATAGGCATTAAGGACCATCAACAATAGATTACCTTGGGTATAATGTTGACACTAGCGCCGAAATCGTAGATAGCCTCCGGAAAGCTATGACATCCTATAGCGATAGGAATGACAGGCCTTTCAGGGTCTCCCATCTTCTCAGGTAGAGAGTGGTCAATCCACTGTACATCTGCAGCTCAATATGGTATTGGGTTGCATTGTGAATATCAACAAGATTAGCAGTTTCTAAATCTTCTGTTGGCCTGGAATCTTACCTTTCTCGAATGGAGGAACAAAGAAGCAGCCTAGTTGAGCTAATTGTGATTCTAACATTTTATTAAAGTCGTCTTGATTCTTTATAGCGAAAGCAAAGGTGTCCAATCTAGTATTTATGTTTTCTAATGCTTTATCATTTGAAGCTATCTTTCTAGTCATTTGATCTAACAATTTAGATTGATTAGCAACTAAATCTCTTAAAGGTGGAAGATTGTAATTATTACCTTGGTTATTACCTTGGTAATTACCTTGTCGAGGTTGCTGATTCTACCCTTGGTTTTGTTAAGGACGATAGTAGGTGTTGTTGTTGATGAAGTTCACATCCTCTTGCAGTGTAGGGCAGCTGATAGCCGAGTGCCCATAGTCTCCACATTCTTCACATGTCATATGGGAATCATTGATGTGCATGACTTTCTTCTTCTCTATATCGAGCTTCTTCATAATGAGGTCTAGCTTAGCAGTGACCATGTCAGTTTCCTTGAGATGATGGATTCCTCCTCCTTTCTTTCTTGGCCGAGTAATGCGTTCTTTCATTACAAAACTTGAATTTGAGGTCATCTTCTCAACGAGTGCTTTAGCATCTGAGAGCTTAAGTGACAGGAAAGCTCCCCCCAGCTGCACCATCAATAGACTCACGGGTGCTAGAGACAAGTCCATAGTAGAAAGTCTGCATTAATAGCCACTCCTCTATCCCATGATGAGGACAGTCTTCTATGTAGTTCTGGAATCTTTCCCATGCTTCAGTGAATGATTCATCATATTGTTGATGGAAACTTGCAATTTTTCCACGCAGAGCATTTGTCTTGGCGGTAGGAAAGAATTTTGCCAGGAAAGCGGTTGAGCACAGGTCCCATATAGTGTTCTTGTCTTTGTTGATGTAGAACCACTGCTTAGCTTTCTCCAATAATGAGAACGGGAAAAGACGGAGTAAAATAGCATCTCTTGGTACTCCTCTGATCGTGAAGGTGCTGTAGATTTCTAGGAAGTGTTGTAGATGTACACTTGCATCTTCATGAGCTTTTCCACAGAATTGGCTGGCTTGAACCATGGTGATGAGAGCAGGCTTGAGCTCGAATCCATTCTTCCCAAAGGTTGATCTTTGGTCCAAATCCGGATGTTTGTTTTGTTGTTGGGGCGTAGAACTCACGCAGTGTCTTCTCACCATGTCTTCAAACACAGGAGCTAGGTTTTCTCCTAATTGCTCTTCTCATTCGTTTTTCTACTTGTTCTTCAAATTCTTCTTCCAATGTTGGAGCTGGCTCCTCCAAGAGCTAGCTTGAGCAAAGAATGTGTGTTCTTGATGGTGACTCGAATTTATCCCTTGCTTCTACAAACTTCTTTTTTAAAGGAGTTTATCTGAATCGTCGGTGAAGTTCTTTGGAAGAGAAAAACCATTCATTCATCACCCCGCATAAGATAAGCAAATGATAACAACGAAGGGTGTACCTGTTTGAGTTAGAGATCGATTGGTAATATGACTTTATCTATGTTGTATATATGTTATCAATATTTCCTAAGTTTATTGTGCCTTCCCCGGCAACGGCGCCAAAAATGCTTGTTGGCACTTCTAACGTCGCTATGAATTAACGAGATTAGAAATGCATGGTATTCAAATTAACTTGTCGTTAGCAACTAGCCACTTCTTTATCACTAGCATTCCTAAGCATGAATTAAGTTGTCATCCCTAATTGTAATGCTAAGAAGCAAATATAGATTTACATGTATTATTTAATATGACTGACGTAGATATGTATATAAACTAAAATAGGTTCTGCAAGTTTTACGATAATTATACCATTGTAGCATTTTACCTAGGAGAGTTCTACCAGGTTGTCGATTTATATTTATACCACTTGGAAAAGCTTTGTTATAAACTCTATCTATTATATTGATAAGAAAGTATATACAATGAATAAGTGATATTACCAATATCATCTACTCTACTCATAACAAAGCATGTCACAAGATAAATATAGATAAATACGGGTGATAGCATAATCAAGTATCATAATTATATAGATAATCATCGAGCATTTTCTAGTCATAATCATAGTTAGCCAATGGGTAAACTAAGGAATTAATTGTCTAAGGTAATTCTATAACTACATCAATGAATAACTCTAATTAGTGCAATTACATCTAGTAATCATCGCTAAGTCAATCCTATATCATGATCACATGTAAGGGGCATCAACTAGGAAGGATGTGAAACAGAGTCATTATCCAACTTCGCGACCGTGCCCCTGCTGTCCCTACACACCTGAGGGTGGACTACGAGGAACCAACGTAGCTGTCATCTATGCATACTACCACACGTACCACACGTCCCGGCATGTCAGGATGCACTCGCAGACAAACAAAATATCTAGACACCACGTCTACATATTGTCTATCATCTACCCATTGTACACTTGGATAAACGCTATACGAGCAATTACATGAATTCAATAAGATCAAACTAACTAAACTAGACATATAATCAAAGTAGACAATGACTATTGCAATTAAGAACATATGAACTATTAAGAATAATGTCTCTTTAATCAAAATAATGAATACAATAAGAAAGAAAGAACTAGAACTATACCGAACTCCCCGTGCTCCGCATGGGCCGGGGGCTCCAGATCCCGATGAAGAACTAGATCTTCTCTACTTCTAATCTAACTAACTAGAACTATAAACTAGAAGGATCTTGATGAACTTGAAGGCTTCTTGATGCTTGATGGCTTGAGGCCTTGATGAATAATGAATTGGCTCTCTCCAGGGGGGTCTACCCACATATTTATAGTCCGGTGGGATGCGCGTGCGCCGCAGGATCAAACCGACATAACCAAGGGCCGAGATGCATCAGGAGAGGCGGTGGAGGAAGCTTCCAGAAGAAGAGGGCAAACCCTAGCAGGGGGCGCCGCCCGCCCCTGTAAGGCCGGCCGGCCCCACCGGGCGGCCTCCGCCCCCCCGTTGCTTCGGGTGTCTTCCGTAGTCTTCCCGAGTCCAATCGTGATATTTCCCGTGGCGTATAAATTTCGCGTTTAATTTACACTTGAATCCCTCTTTTCAGCTTTTCTGAAATAATCCCTGGAAAATATAGAATATGCAAAACTCATGGAAATTGTTAGTTAAAACCCTAGACTAGTGTGTTTTCATGTATTCTCTTGTGTCTAAAGTTCTAATGAATGTTGACGTTATTCACCGTCAACAGCAGCAGACTCACCAAAACTGATAGGAACATCTACTCTAGAAAGCAGTCGACAAAGTTCAGTACGAGCACGCATAGGACAGTAATCCCAATTACGCATAGAACCATCAGGATTAAAAGAGATCTGAGACTGACTAAAACCCCTAATTTTCTCACGCCTCTTAACGCATTTGTCTCTGTGACGACGGAGATGGCCAGTGCCTATACCAGATCTACCAACAGTCGCTTTTTTGCGATGGATGCAGAGCGCCATACCTGACCTTCTTACCTTTGGGGCCAATTTTGAAGAGCTTCTTGAAATCATCCCACACATCAGAAGTGGAGGGACGTGATACCTGGTCGTCCTGGTCATCGTTGTTCTCACCTCCTTTAGCTTCGTCTTCTCCACCACCTTGTGCATCATCAAGGTTGATCGGATCCTCTGCTCCGGCTCCAGCTCCTCGCCCGAAAAGCTCTTCCATTTCTTCGTCGTTCATGTCGTCGTCTTCTTCAGTTCCAGGGATGTCGCGCATCCTCTCTTGCTCTTCATACATAGCAGAGGCACTGGCCTCTTCAGAGACAGAGGGGGGCCGGGCCGGCCCTAGCCTTCAGCGGCTGTCAAAAGCAAACAAGAAAGAAACACAGGTGATTAGCAAAAGATAAAGTCTGAGCAAAATGAAGAACTGAAGATCAGAAGAAGAACAAGCTAGGGTTAGGGTCTTTCTTACCTCGTCGTCGCCGTTGCCGTCGTCTGAGAACAAACAACAGCTCCGAGCAGCAGCGGATCGGCAGATCTTGAGCAAAAGGAAACAAAAAGGTCAAGGGTTAATGTAGAACGAGAAGAAGAAGAGGCCACGGCTCACGGGACGGTGGGGAGCTTACTTGCTCCTTCGAGCTCCGCCCGGCCGCGAGGACGGGGCCTCTCCGCCGGCCGGAGGGGCGAAACGCGGGCGGGGACGGCGGCGAAGCCGCCGCCCCCCCCCCTTCCCCCCGGGCCGATGAACGGAGAGGAAGGAACGGCAAGAGAGGAGACTCGCGGCGGCCGGGATGAGAGGGAGAGGGGAGTGTGATTTAGGGTTCGGGATGAGAGAGGAATGAGGCCGGTCGCCGCTTTATATACCATGCCTCCCAACGGCTTCAATCCAACGGTCGAAATTGATTAGGGTTCTGCATCGGACGGCTGCGAATCAAGATGCCGTGCCGCTAGCGGGCCAGGTTGTTTTCCGTGCCGTGCCTCGTTCCAGCCCATGGGCCGAATTCTCGGCCTAGGCACGGGCACGGGGGCGTGCCGTGCCAGGCACGGGCACGGAGCGCGTGGGCTCCGGGCCGCTTCCCGTGCCGTGCTTTCGCCGTGCCTGCTTCGCCCCAACGGGCTGGCCCGGTTGGAAAACTATAATAGGAGCCATGATTGTTCGGTTTCCTACTTTCGCATGGCGCATGACCATTGTTTCCTTCCATGCACAGCCGATTGATTTGTTTCCTTCTAAAAATTGTACGTCCATCCTTCGATTTTCCTTCCGTTAATTGGCTTTCCGCACGGCAGAACGACGGGACGGACTGGCCAGGGAATGACCGCACGAAGTAAAATCTCATACCCTTGTTCTTTTTATTTATTTGTAGAGATAGAGAAATAGCTTTTTAGCTGAAGTAAGCTGACACAACCAGTTTCAAACAAAAAATATAGTAGTACAACACGCGCGACACATCAATCACGTACGGCATTCCCTATTTCGGTTGCTGAGTCGCACTCGCACGCGGCACGCCTCGTGCGTGCTCCTTCCCTTCCATTCCTCCGTTTGCCTGCGTGCCCGCTCTCCCCAGATCGCAAGGAACGAACCCAACCGCCCGCCCTCTCCCCGCGGCATTTCCTCGAACGCCACCCGCGCGCGCCGCTCGCCGCTCATGGGCTCCCTCCCGGTGCCAGCCTCGGCGGAATGCGCGCCGCAGGGGCGCGCCACGGTGTCGGCGTCGGACCTGGCGCCGCTCTTCTCCGCGCAGCGCAAGCACCTGGACCACTTCTTCGACCGCCTCGACATGTCGCAGGCGGCGGCGTTCGCGCAGGCGCTGCTGGACGCGCCGGGCGCCGTCTTCTTCACGGGCGTCGGCAAGTCTGGCATCGTGGCGTGCAAGATCGCGCAGACGCTGGCGTCGCTGGGCTTCGCGCGGGCGGGATTCCTCGCCCCCGTCGACGCGCTCCACGGCGACATCGGCGCGCTCTTCCCCGGGGACGTGCTCGTGCTCCTTTCCAAGTCCGGCGCCTCCGACGAGCTGCTCGCGCTCGCGCCCTGCGCGCGCGCCAAGGGCGCCTACCTCATCTCGCTCACCTCCGCGGCCTCGGGGGCGGACTGCCCGCTCGCCGTGGCCTGCGACCTCAACGTCCACCTGCCGCTGCAGGGGGAGGTCTGCCCCTTCGGCCTCGCGCCCGTCACCTCCACCGCCATCCAGATGGTGTTTGGGGACACCGTCATCGCCGCCATCATGGAGGCAAGGCGACTCTCCAGGGACCAGTACGCCTCCAACCATCCTGCTGGCAAGATCGGCAAGACCCCCATCTTCAAGGTAATCAAATCAATTGCCCCTAATCCTAACATAAACAGATTGTCGGCATTACAGTTACTTGTCTTTTTAGAAACGCTCAATTACCTTGTGCCAACACCCGTTGTGAGATATCAGATCCCAGAGACCCAGACGCTTTATCACTGCTAGGATTCCTTCACCGTTGCGTGTCGTTGGCGGTGGGATCAGTTCAAAATTGCATCGGTTAAACGCTCGTTATGATTCGATAGTTTTGTCACTATCCAACCGACATTTTGTTTCTGTTTGTGGTTACCTATCATGTTCTTTTTTGTACATATGGAGATCTTATCACTTGTCGTTTTCGGAATCTTTTCATTGTCTCAAGAAGAATACAACAACCTCTCAAAGCAAAGAAGAAAAAAAATACAACAAAGCGCATCCTCATTTGTGTGCATTGTTGATTGTTTAATGGTGGCCGCTATCTACAAATGTCATAGCAGTGGATGATGAGTCGGTCATGGGTGTGCATAACTTGTCATATTTGAATGAGCGTTTTGTTCTGTTCATCTGCAAAGTAGTTACTGAATTCTAAAACAAGAGAGTAGATCTTGTCTTTTGAACCATTTGATTCATGTGGGGCTATTAATGTTAAATTAGCATTTGCAATATCTTGTGCTGCTAACTGGTGGGAGACATAAGATCCCAGTTGCTTATTACTACTAGGATTCCTTTACCGTTGCGTGTCGGTGTCAGTAGGATTGGTCCAATAAATAGCCCTGATGAAGTGCGCTTTATGATTGGATAAACTGTCACCATCCAACCGACATATTTTTTTCTGTTTATAGTTACTTGCCATGGTCCTTTTTATATGCAAGGCCATTTTTTGCCTTTTTTGTTCTGTTGCAAGCAAAACAAAACAAAAAGTTCCTAATCATTTGTGTGTATTATCGATTGTCTAATAGTGGCAGTTATTAACAATCTGGTGATGTGTAAGACCAGCTGTTCATGGCATGACATATTTGAATGAAGCCTTGTTCACATGCATATGGAGATCTTATTACTTGTCGTTTTTGCGGTCTTTTCATTGTCTCAAGAAGAATACAACAACCTCTCAAAGCAAAGAAGAGAAATACAACAAAATGCCTCATCATTTGTGTGCATTGTTGATTTATTTAATGGTGACCGCTATCTACGAATGTCATAGCAGTGGTCAGTGGATGATGAGTCCGTCACGGATGTGCATAGCTTGTCATTTTTTTTTTATGAAACTGGAGGGGTTTGCACCCCTACAGAGAGCTTGTCATATTTGAATGATTGTTTTGTTCTGTTCATCTGCAAAGTAGTTACTGAATTCTAAAACAAGAGTAGACCTTGCCTCTTTAACCATTTAATTTATGTGCTGTTGTTGTTAAATTAGCATGGCAATATCTTGTGCTGCCACCTGGTGGGAGACATAAGATCCCAGATGCTTATTGCTACTAGGATTCCTTTACCGTTGTGTGTAGGAGACGTTAGGATTGGTCCAATAAATAGCCCTAGTGAAATGGGCTTTATGATTGGATAATTTTGTCACCATCCAACCGGCATTTTTTTCTGTTTATGGTTACCTGCCACGGCCATTTTTATACACACATACCATTTTTTTTTTGCCTTTTTTTCTCTGTTGCAAGAAAAACAAAACAAAAAAGTTCCTAATCATTTGTGTGTATTATCGATAGTGGCAGTTATTAACAAGATACATAGCTTTGGGTGGTGTGTAAGGCCAGTTGTTCATGTCATGACATATTTGGGTGAAAGCCTTTTTCATGTGCAAAGTAGTTACTGAAAATGAAAACAAGCTTCCCAGTTATCTGATTTCTGTGGGTGTTGTTATTGATCCAGCATCAGCATGTGTGTCATTTTCTTGTTTCTATAGGTGAGGTGTGACTTTTAGATTCTTTGTTCTTACACAAATACCTTGCAGGTTAAGGATGTTATGAAGAAACAGAATGAACTTCCTCTGTGCAAGGAGGGAGATATGATAATGGACCAGCTCACCGAGCTCACCAGTAAAGGTTGTGGTTGTCTGCTTGTGGTTGATGAAGAGCATCATTTGATTGGGACTTTCACTGATGGTGATCTCCGGCGTACACTGAAGGCAAGCGGGCCAGCTATCTTTAACCTCACAGTTGGAGAGATGTGCAACAGGTTTGTCAATATTAACTCGCTAGTATAATTTACCCGACCTGTATGAATTCCTTCTCTCACATGTGCAGCGGTATTTGTAGCATACTGAGATCTTTTTAATACATCTAAAATTTGGAAGTGGCACAAATTTGAAAATCGATTCCCTTCGGTTTGCCAGTTTGAAAAGTACAAACAGTACATTTTGTTCTTTTTATCTTTTGTTTTCATCCTATTTCTGAAGTATTGTTGTTTTATAAACCATATAATTTTGCATGTATTAACCTTATTACAGATTGCAGTAGTAACTGTACTATGAAAAACACAAGTCTGTCTCCCTAAAAATAGCCAAGATTCCTATATGCTCGATACATCATGCTAATAAAGATTAGTATATGCTAAATGTTTATTGTGCATTATGTAGCTTTTGGGGTTCATCATTTTCGCATAACTGTATATGTATATAGCTACATTACGTTTTATTGAGAATAAAGATTAGTATGCTTCAATATACAATGCTGTGATGATCAGCTTTGAGTGAGAATAAGCGGTTTTCTTACTACCTCAGCTTTGTTTTTCAAGAGTTGGTTTTCACTGCTCGACCCTGTTAACTTCATATGAATTTTGTTTGCACGTTCAAGTTTTGATGTAAGATAAACTATCAAAGAAAGAAAATTCTATCTCATTATCAAACTTGATTTGGAACATCTCTCCTGCTTTTCTGATCTTTCAAGTTGATATACCAGGCTGCATATTCACCTGTTCATTGTGACATATAATGAAAATAAATGTCTTTGGTCGTTCAATATCCATTGTTTTGTGTAGATAATGCTAAGTTCCATATATTTGTGGTGTCATATCTTTCATTGTATTAGTCGAAGTTTTTCCTAGTCTTAGCTAAATGCTAGAGTCTTGCTAACTTCCCTGTATTATCGAATAGGAATCCAAGAACAATCACTGCAGACGCAATGGCGGTTGAAGCCATGGAGAAGATGGAGTCACCACCTTCACCTGTGCAGTTCTTGCCTGTTGTCAACGACAACAACGTTGTGTGTGGGATCATCACATTGCATGGATTGGTCTCTGCCGGATTGTAAACTTCTGTGGGCTGTGGCATCATCACCATCTTCATACTAGAAGACGTTTTATCGCTAGAGTATTTATGCGGAGCCTAGACTCCTCAGTGTATCCTTATGTATAGTGGTGGATAAGAGGAATATGGTGCACTGCTGTTTTGCAGTTGGCTGTTTAATAATGTGTGTTTCGTATTAGAATGCCGATAATCTTGGTTTCTTTTAGTGCATCCGGGTTTACCCTTATGTATAGTGGTGGATAAGAGGAATATGGTGCACTGCTGTTTTGCAGCTGGCTGTTTAATAATGTGTGTTTTGTATTAAAATGCCGATAATCTTGGTTTCTCTTAGTGCATCCGGGTGTGGCAGACTGAGCTGACGCACTTAAGACTGCCGAATATGTTCAAATGCAAATGGATAATGTATCTTTTCTAGATGACAGATTGCATCGTGCTCAATTAACTTCTCCATGTGCAAACAGATAAGATCACTGCATCAAGCTCAATTGATGCATACCAACTACCAAGCACAGGCATCGTTCACAAGCACGAGAAAAAAAAAACAGCTACCTCAACTACAAATATGCGTTTAGTAGGTGTGGACGCGTGGTAGAGTTGTACATGCACTGAACAAACAAACGCAATGGTCCATCGTACTTCATCTGGCCTTAATTAGGTCTTAAGACATTGTTCAAACACAATGGTTCCAGAAATCTAATGCAGACGGCAGACAGTGTCCTGAGACATTGTTCAAGCACACTAATGCTCCATACGTACTTCGCAACAGCAACTTCTACTGATGCCCAAAAGCTTCCATCATCTAGCCGCTACAAGGAAGCTTCACCTTTCCCATTCAGAATCTGGGTGTGGACGCTCTACCCTGGGCTTGCTGCTAGCTGATGGAGCTGGATGGTGATTGGTTAAAGCCCGATCCCAACCCATAATGTGGGGCAATGCAAACTGCACGAATACAAAGACCAGGCAGTCAGAAAGTATAAATAGAGCACTATGCAATATACTCCTACAGTCCTACTAGATAGTAGGCAACTCAATTTGTGAACAGCAATGGTTATGTGCAAGTGTCAAATCATTCTTGAGCCATAGGCACACACCAATCATTTTCAACAATGTAAAATTCAGTAGCATTGAAAATTCCATATGCTTGAAAACACTGACGAGGCATGAACACAATGCTGATATTTTATTATGGTTCTGGTAACATTGTTAGATAACAAATGGAAACATTGAAACTTACACTCAGAGTTGTGCGCATCACAGCAAACTCAGCTTTCGTGATAGGGACTGAAAGACGTTCATTAGTCTTCTCCACACTGTTCACAACGGCTGCAAACAAAATGGTGCATTTACCGAGGAGAACCAATCAGGAAACAAAGGAAGTTTTAACCAGGTACAAGGGAACATATTAGATAAAAAACATTGATGTCACACTGTAATGGTAAGTGCTAACTAGCTAGAGCACGAAGCATTTCCTTTTTCATTTCAGGAAGCTGTTTTAACAATGGCAAAAGCTTCAACATAATACAAGAGACTATCATCTGATCAATGGGCAATGCCTAAATAGTACTCACAAGATTCTCATATGTCCTTTCCGGTAAAGCTTTTAGGCTAGCAGCAGTGCTCAATATTTGGTGCATCACAAAAAAAAAGGCAGTTGAAAAATGAAATAGGAGATCCACTTACTTATATTAACAAAGTATCCACTGTCACTGCCAAGTGGAGTGATTGAAAGTGATTTTTTCACCATTCCTTCATTACTTGATGCACAAAACAAGTGGAGTTAGAATGATAATACATAAACATAACTTCTGTCTGATCGTTTGTGTTCAAGCAGTACCACAACAAACCTTGATTTCATGGATGGGTCATGGAAAAATTCACAGGATTCAGCAGGCCCAAGACTTATCAAGCTTCCAACTTCAGTTGGTGACAGAGCAAAGAACTACATAACATATATTCCACAATCATAAAATTAAGGCACATGTAGTTGGCAAAAATACTAAATAGGTCTTATTTGAGTAGTTATCTTCACGAACAAATAAGGTACAAAAGGAATAATGGCTACCTGTTTCTTTGTATAGTCATACTTCCTTGGTCCAACAGCAGGAAAGAAGGTCAACATTATTGATCCATTTCTGCTCACTCGAGATCCTCCAGACTAATAAAACAGAGAAATTATCATGTGGAGGAAGAACAAATGTATGCCCAAAAAAATAATTAAATCTAAAAGGAAACATACTTCTAATTTGCTGAAACTTGGCAGTACAGGTTGTATAGAAAGTGCAGCCTTTCCCTTGAACACAGTATAGCTTGCATACTTTTTGCCAGACAAGTTCTCTGCATATAAAGGGATTAAGCAAACATCAATATTGAGGTTAGCACTCAGCACGCAGAAGGCTGATTAATAACAAGAACAGAGACAAAGGCTTCACCATCAACATTTGCTGCTGAAGTTGAAACAGCTTGTTGGAATGTCAATGAACCACTCCAAAGAGATTCTTTTAGATCGAAACCCCTCCTGTGAAAGGAAAACAAGCTTTAATAACTTAAAATAGTCAATTAACTCATCGATCCAGAGATTAAAGACTACAGTAGTGTCAACTAAATCTGGCTGGCAAAAAAAAGGCTGCAGAAACATACCACAGCAAAAAGAATGGATGAAATCTCAAGGTTCCATGGTATTTTTTAAAAAAATAAGAGTTATGATGTTAATCATTGAGCAGTCAGCAGTGTACATTGATATTTGGTAAAACCTAAATGGGAGCTACACAAACATACCATAGCTGAAAAATAACAGAAATAGTCATCTGTGTACAAAACAGCTAATATTCAGCATGATTTGTTTATCGTGATAAGTGCTAACATAGAAGCATCAAGTCCAATCCTAATAAGTTCTTGCTAGCAATAAGTTTGATCTTAATAATTTGCCATTTTGCCTAACAAGATTAGCTCCTTGTTCAAGGCATTAGATACATCAAATAATCAACACATTACAACTTCAGGCAAATTGATTTAAAGTTTTAAACTAGGGAAACAGGCAATCACATCCTGAACACTGGATACTATTTATATTATCGAACAATAACTCTGCTCACTATTAGGGGGAATAAGTAATTTAGTAATGTCATTCTCGACAACCATCCAAGTCCTGTTATCATTCACCCCTGCAGTCTGCCGAATATCGCACAGGAATATGTAATCCGCAAACGCAAGGGAAGCGGGGGAATCCTCAACAGCAAAATCTGCACCTACCACGAAACATATCATCTATGGAAGCGAGGTCCACACACCTGTGCATAAACCCTACCCCTAAACCCCTCACCTAAAACGCCAGGCAGGGGCCACCCTCACTACAGCAGCGGGCACAGCAGTAGAGTACGCGCGCGGCGCGCCGGCTCAACCGATCGAAAACCCATCCGAGTGGCTCCGAGAGCGCCGAACAACGCGCCCGAAAATTACGCACACGGATAGACGAATGGCACCGCGGCGGCGGCCGCTCCAGGAAGCGGGGTGCGGGGTGGGGATAGAGTTAGGGCTTAGGGTCGCGGCTCACCTGGAGGCGGAGGGGAGGAAGCGGGAGAGCCGCAGCATCGTCTCGTCGCCTTGAAGGTCGCCGCGGAGGAGGGGAGCGGAGCGAGCGCCGAAGACTGGGGGAGCGAGCGAGTTTCGTCTCACTGCGGCGGCAGGCCAAGGCGCCGTCTGTCTCGGGAAGCGTGTAGGTGTGGTGGCGCGCTTTAACGGGCCGAAACCTTGCAGATGGGCTGTCCATGCCACTCAATCTACGGCCCAAAAATTAGACTCCTGTTTTGCTCTTTTTTTTTTTTTTCGCAATGTACATATTTGGAAGGTTTGCAAAGAAAGGGTGAAAACGCCCGATAGATAAATATAATAAATTCTCAAAATTCATATGGTGCTATTTTTTTCATCTAGAACTTCCAAATAATCTCAACAAATTATCAAAACTTTTAATAATGTACAGTAATGCAACTCTCTCTCGGTTCTAAACTATAAGACATTTTGAGTTTTTTTTTATATATGTTGTTTTTTCTATGCTCTTAGATATACACTATGTCTCAATACATAAAAACAAATGTATTACAATTTGGAATGATTACCTTCAAATTCTCCAAAAATATTCAGTCTAAACAATTCCTTCTATGGTGATAATGAAAAAAGAGTAAAATTTATGGCCGGTCCTTAAACTTGTGGAGGTGTGTCATCCCGGTCCTTAAACTTAAAAAGTGTGTCATTTCAACCATTAAACTTTATTTGGGTCTCATATTTATCTAAACGGGTCATAGTCCACATGTCAGCTAGTCTAGTCTCATCTCTCGGCTTTCTCCCTGGGGCGCCGTTGTTCAGCTCATACGGGATGGGGGACATGCGGTCGCGGCGACTTCGCCTACGGCTGCGGCGGCGGCAACTTCACGCTTCGCGGACCGGAGGCAGTTCATCGCCCTGTTGCCCCAGCTACCACTGCCACTTTGCTCCGATCCGGCCCCGGCCGGGCCGGCCAAAGACGGAGCCCACACATGCTCTCGAGTCTCGATCTTTGCTGCTAGCTATCACCTACGTATGTGTTATGTGCTTGCTGGATTGCTTTTTGCCTGCTGTTAGCCTATTAGTGTTGATCAATCACCTAGTGGGAGTGTGGGACTACTACTCTTTAATTTGCTTCTTCTCTTGAGTCATTCGCTAAGCCATCTTCAAGGGCGGCGGCTCGCCCGAAAACTGCGCCCGGCGGGTTTGCTTGCTATGTCTGCTCGCTCGTGGGTCAGGCGCCATCCACTCCGCGAGAACGCACGGACTCAAACGCTGACGCCCGCCCAAGACGCCTCGGTCTTGAACCGCCTTTTCCTCTCTGCTCGCGCGAACGCTGCCTATATGTCTTGCGTGCCACCGCTGCCGCGCCGTTTACCAGGACGCCGTCGCTCTTAGCCATGTCGTGAGATAGAGAGTGGACAGAGGTGGAAGATGGAGCTGACATGTGGCCCCACATGTCAATGAGCCATGTTAGTCACTGTATAGACTCGTTTGGATTATTTTGACACCCAAACAGAGTTGAGGGATGTAAACGGCCGTTAGGGACCGGAATGACACAGCTATACAAGTTTAAGGGCCGGTAGTGCACTTTACTCATGAAAAAAACACAATGTTTTGTTTCCAATAAGATCTGCCACTTTTACTTGTGCTTGTCAATTTTATTCACCTATTCGAATTCAGTTCAGCGGAACACTTTAAGATATAATGTTATAGCATGGGAAAGAATCCATATTTTGTGTGGCCATTTGAGTGGTGTTTTTAAGGTCTAAAATAGAAGTAACACAATATTTGCTTATTTTTAGGGGAAAATGGACCAAATAAATGGTGAATTTTCCATATTAACTGCAGGATTGGATAACATTAAGGAAAAAGCTCTTGTTTAAGCATTTCTTTTAAAAATACAAAGAAAATATCCTATAACGACAACTTTGTTTTTTTATATTTGTTGGTGGAAGCATAGTTTTCTATGTCAATAAAATATATTTTTTTAAAAAAATCTTTCTTGTTGCCGCTCAGTAGACCATTAACAATAATAATGATTTTTGCCAATGTGCAACTGATGAGCACGTTTATTATTGCCGATAACCTTTTCAAATACTTGCATATGTAAGGATTGTAAATGCAAAAATTCTCTCAAACGTGTAAAATGTGTTGGCAGGCACTGCAATATATTTGAAGGGAGAGATCATGGACCACCATAACCACAAGATTTGTTCCAAAAGAATACAATGAACCACTGATTTCTATGCTTCATTGACGCAATTCTGCGAGTTCATTACTTTCTCCTGTCAATTTACCTTCTGCTTAGACAAGGAAGATCATCGCTCGAAGAACTCGATTTTACAGATCGTGACAAGCATTAACATTTCTTTAGGCATCACATGCATGCATCACAAAACCGGAGCATGTTGGGGCTAAACCGGAGGAAGGAGAATCGAAGCAACTAGTAGCTTAGGTCGATTTCGATTTCTGAGCGGCGGGCGGCCCGCAGAAGGCTTCCCTGTTTGCGGCGGCGCCGCCGCGCACGAGGAAGTGGCCGAGCGACGGCGTGCTGGTCGCCGTGATCCGGTTCTCGTCGCACAGGAACTCCCGCCCACACGCGCGCTCCACCTCCCGCTCGTAGTCGTGCACCATCACCTCCGTCTCCGTGCCCTTGGTCCGCGCCATCACCGCCGCCGAGTAGATCGCCGACATCCTCCCCGGCGACCCCTCCATGAACCTTCATGTACACCATGACAAAATCATCAGCTAACTAATGAATTGGCTTCTTTCCTTATTCATCAATCCAAGAAACCAAGAAACATGCATGGCGATGGTGCATGTGCATTGGCGGCACGTACCCGCGCGGGCCGTCGACGAGGATGACGTCCCAGGCGACGTCGTAGAGCTGGTTGGGGAGGTCGTTGATGGCGAGGCGGCACTCGGAGAAGAGGAGGTTCTGGACGGGGCGGCACTCGGCGGCGCGGGCGCGGGCGGCGTCGAGGAGGTCGGGGAGGAGCTCGCGCACCGCCGTGGCGTAGGCCACGTCGTAGGCCTCCAGCCCCGGGTGCTTCCCTCCAGGTGCGCCACGTAGTAGGGGTTCTCGTCCAGGAACACCGTGCGCCCGCCGTGGTTCAGCGCGCGCCACAGCGGCGTCTCCGCGCCCAGCCCGAACACCAGCAGGTTGCACGGCGCGCGCCGCCGGAGCACCGACGCGATCGCGCGCACGTCGGGCTCCGGCATGCTCGACGACGAGTTCCCCGCCGCCGCCGCGTAGTGCACCAGCGCGTCGAACACGTACCGCGGCAGGCCGCCGGCCTCCGCGGCGCCGGTGCCGGCGCTGGCCGCGAACGGCGCCGCCTGGTGGTACGCCGCCCCGGCCGAGGCGCGCGCCGCCGAGAACACGGTCCGGAGGGACACGCAGGTGAGCAAGGCCAGGAAGACCACCAGACACAGGCACCGGGACCAGCCATGGAACGGCTTGGGCGACGTCGGCGACATCCCGTTCAGGGCCTTGTTCGACGACGCGTGGACGACGAGCAGCTTCGGCCCGGCCATTGCCTTCATCATCTTGTGTGCTTTTGTGTGTGTGTGTCTGGAGTGAATTGAATGCTGGCTGACAAGGTTTAGTAGATGAGGATGTTGTGCAGATGGAATGGCCACTCACACTGACATTTTTCAGGTGAGAGATCAGAGTTGGTTAGCAAGGGAGGGAGGAATGGAGGTTGGGATGATGGGATGTGGGTTGGGAGGGACTGACAGCATGCCAAGATACCTGAATTAAGCAAAGTTTAAATAAGCTTATGTTGGATTAGTAGTTGGCATGTTTGGCAGGAAAGCAAAGTAGGTTAAAAATTGCTTGAGGGTTGCATGCAACCTGCAAGGCTTTGCTTCATAGTGGCTCAAATTTGGGTAGGTTTTGATGGCACTCTTTTGATTTTGACACCAAATCTTTCTATTAACTATAACAATTCCTTTTTAACCTCTTTTAATAAATGAAAATGAAAGTTTAACAAAAGGTTGTTTGGAATGCGATATTTTTTTTTCTCAATTCTTGTGTTTCATAAATGAAGATCCATCAAAGTTGAAATTTGTTAGTACCGAATAGGCCCATAAAAATTGGAATGAAATGAATGTGAATATTCCCCGGACAACCTAGTCATGACACTTTTTTGAGGCAGAGTGTGCACACTACCAATCTGCCACTGCCTGATGAGTGATGATACAAGAGCATCATCGAAAAGCAACAGAAGATGACAACCAGGTTTTGGAAGGGCAGCCGCTAGCTTTCTGACCACCACCAGACGTATATGAAACAAAAGCAGTCAGCAAGGAGAGCATATCAGGTTTGGTGAGAAAAACTACGCAACAAATGAAGACTGGAATTCCTTGACTGATCGCAAGATGCTACCAGCAGCAAGCACTTAGGAGTAGAATGTAAGCCACAGGCGTGTCAGGAGCTAAAGCTCTACAGATAGGAGGTGGCTCTCAGCTTCTCTCTCCGTTGCCTTCAAGTGAAGCCTCGGCAAAACCGGGCATGAAACACGCATCGCCCGCCTATTCCTTGTGCAGTCAGCAGTCCAAAAGGACCAGAACATTTCACAGTTACTTACATTGACAGGAAGTAATTCGAAGACACAACAATACCGACGCCAGTAACATACCATAAAAGCATGGGTTGATGGGTTGGTCATCCAAACAGAAGATTAGTTGATAAACAGACAGAGGGATCCGAAAACGAACCTTTTACGGTAGCAGGTGGTGATGGCAATGTTCTATCTTCTTTGCTGATTTTCTCATGAATATCACTGCTAAAGCCATGTTTTCAACTCGAGAAATCGAAAGCGAAGAGGCATACTATCAGTTCATACTTTCTACCCAGTTTCAGTATTAGTGCGGTCGGAGCTAACGGCAAGAACATTGCTTTGCCACATTCAACTGTTGGAATTTGGTGACCATGCCAAACATCTCAACACCTTCCATCAGCCAAAAGCACAAGTGCAATACAACGGATAGAGATGGAAACTTTCGTTCATAACATTTGGCATCGGCAATGTATTTACTACGATTTAACAGATGCATCTCTGGCATCCCTGCAGTTAAGAAGCAGTAATTGGAACAGAACAAAGTTTTTACAAAATCTCACGGGTATCACATGATCATCGGTTCATTGACAGGTGTGACCATAGATATACCACAGCAAGATGTAACCAGGATCATGCAGTACCGCACCAATAGGCTAAGTGCTCGTCCTTGCGAGATGTGCTAAAGAGCCCACCACATTTCAAGCAAATGAAGCTGCTCCCATCGGCAAACGCATCCAGGATGATCTGTTTCCTTCCACTCTCAGCAAGAATGCAGGCCTCATCAGAATTCAGCATATCGACAGGGTCTGACCCAGGTCCTTGTGGAGGGTTAGTATTTGATGACTGAGCCTCTGCTATGGCACATTGGGCAAGCAAAGAGGCAAGCTCATCAACACTAGGAGTGGCCTGCAATCTCTGCGCATAGAGTTCGCGCGCACGGTTCATTGTCTGCATGAGAGCTTGTTCACCACCTTGAGATCTTATAGCCAAGAGAACCTGCATAGCTTCATAAGTTGAGAATCAATATAATACACACAGATGAAATGGTCATGAAATTAGATAAATGAGTCTCAACACGACAAGATAAAGTTTGAAAGGCTAAATTAGGTACCACAAGACCCATCACGTAACCATGATCACGAAAAAGTAACAGTATCAGTCTGGATAATTCGGATACAAAGAAAATGAAACAGAAGCCTTCCAGAAGGAATCAAAATGGAAATTATGCATTTCAATAGACCAGAATGCTTGTCACATTTACCAATGTTTGATTCATTACCAAAACAAATCCTACAATGTTATTATGAGGGAACATCACCGCAATCATAGGATCCCACAGGCAACAGCTAAGGCATAATCTTATATTGTGTAAATGTTTCCACAAACATAGGCACGTAGCTAGGGTGCAGGAAGGAAGCACTAATGACAGAGTGTGCTACTCTGTTGCAGTTGTGAAGTAATTAGCCTACTACTACGATCCACACAGAAGACGTGCATTACATTCGATCCATGTTATGCATCAGGTAATATGCTATACATGTCTAATCCAAGCAAGATACGGAAATTCCAACACAATCGCACACTAATACGTACGGAGTAAGATTGTTTAGGTCTATATTACCCTGCACTACCGTGTAAAATTAGTACAGTAGAGTCAAATAATTTTATGAGGGTACCAAAAAAATAATTGTGGGCTGTGGCTTTCTTCCCAACCCTACCTTCTACGTTTACCACTTACTCACCTATAAAAGGTCTTTTGATGGTCATTTTTTACAAGCCAAATCCAAAATGGTTGACATTGAATAGAAGAACAAACATTATCAACTGTGCCCTGCACAAATGGGATAGGACACCACTGGTTTTACAAAAAGACAAGATCATGCAGCACGTTAACATATACCCAAGCTGTTGTTGAGCCTAGATCACATTCCGCTGTGTTAAGGATTTTATCCAAATCAATATGGTCTCTGATGAACTCTTAATGTTCAATCAACAGGAACATGCATTTGCTAACACACCACATGAGGGAAATAACACCTATTTGACTCGGCTTGAGCCTAAGTAGCAGTCCCTTACATAGGATGCTATCAGTGGTCAGATAATACATTCAAGCCTTGAACTCTCCATCACAAACAAAGTTTTAGCCTACAAACTTCTACAGATAAAATGCAGACCATACCCAAAGAGTTATGAGAACATTTAAAATCCCACAGTAAGCTAAAAATAAAAGTTAATTCCATGTTATAGAGGGGAAGAGAAAGTGTATTTTCACAATACACTACCACCCCAAAAGTTTCAGGATATGCTACTCCATGCCTCATTGTCATGCCAAACAGGGCCAGTTCAGTGAGATATGGAATTGCCAACGCCTTATTCTAAGTTTTAGAGGCGTGTTGTATATCATCATAATAAGACCCAAAAGTAAATATGAAGTACACATAGAAACAGATAGAATTAACATAGGCACCTTGAAAAAAGGTTAACCTTATGGCAGTGCAAGAAGAAGTCAGGCAACCAAACATCGCCTGTATTTAATTAAAGCCATATGGACAACAGGATTACTGATGGTAGTCATTGAATTTTCCAGACCGTTCATGTTCAAAATTCCGGGAAAAAACAAAAAAAGGATAAAACTCTAACGGAAAGGGCTTGGACTGTATTGGAAACCGGCCATATATCCCGAATCAGCAGTGCATGCAATGCCAACAGAGCTAGGCGCAATTGCATGGTCTAATTAGTGAGAACACATAAATCAACGGTATGGCGAGGGATACGGTACGTGAGTTGACAATGATCAAAACGGCATCTTTTCATTACTTGGCAACTACATTTGCCTATCAACATTCAGCAATGTCTTTGGTTCTTATTACTCACTGTGCCACTGGAAATTTGATGGTGAATCACACATTGAAATGGCGAGGTACATGATGCTCTTAAAAGACCACGAGCAATAAGCACATTGCAAGTGAGGATTCTGGCAACACGCATTTCCATAAGGATAAGTTACACAAGAGCTCCACACAAAGGAGAAAAGCAGTAGTTAAGATGTGTGCGCCTCCTTTCTTCCTTTCTTGGGGGAAACCAGGCGAATACTCCTTTCGCTTGCCCAAGAAACAGGTAGACAACAGATTCGAAAGGGATAGCTGCGAAAGTAGCAAGGCACCTAAGCACCTACCCATAGCATCATCCTCTAGAACGAATCGTACCTAACCAATCCCAAACCCTAAGACCTAGAACGGATCACACCTAAACCTCCCTTTGGCCTCTCAGCGCCAAACCTCAAGCCGGATGTATATAGCCATCGGGAGCACAGCCCAAAAATAAGATCGAAGAGAAGCTCCACCGAATCCGCGATCGTCTAACCACGCGATTGATCAGCTTCTAATACGTACGATACGTGACGGGGGGAAAAAACACCGATTCCCCATTTCATCGCCGGACTCCGGGCGACGGTGGGGACGAACACGAGACAACAGCACGCGAAATGGAGACCGAACGGAGAAGCGGAGAAGGGCAGGGTTCTCACCGCCTGCAGAGCGAGGGATGGCTTGCCCTCCTCGAGCAGCCCACGGGCGCGGGACAGCATGCTCCACCCCTCCCCGACCGCCGCCGGCGCCGGAGCGGCCGCCGGAGCCGGCGGCTGGGGCGCGGGGTCCATCTCCATCTCGACGTCGGAGGGGTCCATCGGCGGAGCCGTCGATCTTGCTCGCGGCCTCTCCTGTGCTTCCGCCGCGGGGAGCAGTTCGCTGCTGGCGGGCGACGGCGGCGGTGCCAGTGCCACGCCTCCAGATGCTTCCAGGTGTGCGTGGCGGCTTTTATGGTTTGTCGAGTCTTTGGTCTAGTTCCACATTCCAGACTCAGAAACAAAGGAAACTACGGACCGTCTTCCTTGGGATAGAACGCCTTTACGTGACAGACAGGATTTATCTCTTTTATAAAATGTTTTATTGTCCTCCATAGAACTTTCAAGGCAAGAGACTAGGGATTTCGGGTTTAAGATGCGAAGAAGATGGTGTAACTATCTCTAGTATACTTAAATGGAGTCTTTAGGATAGTAGAGAATTATATACCAATAGTAACTGAGACCGGAAAGTAGTAAGGATGTTGTCCGTTACATGTGAGTGAGATAAGTAGGTGTTAATTAATTTTAAAAGTTGGCGGAGTCATTACCCACCGCACACGAGTAACACATGTCGGTGTTAATTAAAACAAAAAGGTGGCGGGGACGTTGCTTGCCACAAACATGGCGGTGGTAATTGAGACAGGAAGGTGGCGAAGACGTTGCCCGTTACACGGATATGAGCAATACATGACAATGGTAACTAAAACAAGAAGGTGGCAGAAACGTTGTCCACCATAGGTGATGGACATCCAATTGGACGGTAGAGAGGTAGCGAGAACTACCGATGGCAAATATAGAAGGACCGAGTAGGACAAATCGATATTTCTTTTTGACCCTTTCTTTTCTCTCCTCTCCGTATTACTCTTTTTTTTCTCGTTGTCCCTTTTTCATCCACACATACAAAAATTGTTCCTCTACTTGTGTGTGGAGAGTAAAAAAACACTTTTTAGAGAAGATTTACTGTTTCACGTGGGGAAAAAAGGAGTTAAATCTCCTCCCCATGCCCCCTCCACCACCAATCTAAAAGGCTCCCACGTTAGACGCAAATGACCACTACGATTTGATGTCTTGAACCCCTTCAAGTTTGACTAGGAGGGATGACATTGGTGATTAATCCAGCGACGAGAACCACTCAAGCTCTATCAAACAGGCCTTTTAGATCTAATGGGTTAGAATTTAAGTAGCGAGAAGAAATCTTTTAACCAAATGTATGATAGAAAAATCCAAACAAAATTATCTGTAAATTCACGACAATGATACATCGAATATTTTTTATGACTTGTAAAGTTATGTAATTGTCTTATCATGCCATGATCTATCACCAAACTATACATCCTCAATAAGAGTATATTTGTTCAGTAATAAACATCGCAATATGATGTCTGTTAATGCCAAATAAGGCTTTGCTATGAGTGTCTGAGTCTGTAACTGGGTCTTCGCAAAAAAAAAGTTAGTTGTTTAATAGATCATATATATAATATTTGCTAGCTAACTATTAGCTACCTATTAGCTAGACGGTGATTGATACATAGCTAATGAAAAATACTACTAAAATAACTATTAGCTGGTATTTTTCTGATTTGGGCCGACTAGTAAGATAATATCTAGAGATCTACAACTAGCTATTTTATTAGCTGCAGGCAGCTGATTGCATGCAAAACAGGTAGGAGTAACTATTAGCAGATAGTGGCATGGGATGTGATGTGATGATGATTTTTTTTTTTCAAAATGTGATTATGAATAAGCCCAGCACTTTCAGAAAATAAAAGTAAGACCAAAGAAAACAGGCCCAACACTCACAGCCCATCTCCTGATCTCCGCCGCCATTCCATGCTGCTCACTCACTGACAGGTGACAGCCCGCCGCCGGCTCTCTGGTCTGCCACATCTCGCCACGGTCGCGAGCGGCGAGAGTAACAGTGCGAGCAGGCTCGTCAGCCAACAGGAAGCGAGTGCAACATTCCCACTCCGGCGCCGCGGGCGGCGGCGGCAACCATGGCGGAGCTGCGGCACTCGACGGCGGCGCGCGCGTCCAACTCCCCGCCAAGCGCGACTCCGACGCCTCCGCCGCGTCGTCCCCATTCCTCGCCTCCCCCTCCACCCGGGGCAGCCGAGGCGGCGGCGGCGACGATGACGACGGCAAGGACGCGCACCGCGCGTCCCCTCTCCTCTCGCACCACCACCACCACCACAAGCGCGCCCACGTGCTGACGTCCCCGTTCCGCTCCCTCCTCGCACTCGAGGACCCCAGGTCCCCCGCCGCCTCGTCCTCCTACCGGATCCTGCTTGCCCTCCTCGCGCTCCTCCTGGCCGCCGGGATCTTCTGCGCGCCCTTGCTCTGGTCCCGCCTCGTGAGCTCCTGGCCCCTCCCGCATCTTTCCAATGCCATTCAATTTCGTTAGGATTCCGATGGCCACTGACATTCTACTGGTTGATGCTATTTTTGTTTCCGGTCTGATCCTAGAACACGCCGTACTTGTGCCGCAAGGAGGGGATCACGCTCCACTGCCCCGAGGTGAATTGTGCTTCATTGCTCCAAGGGTTTTGGGACTCGTGCTCCCTTCAGGAACATTTGGTCTGAAAATTTTCTGCTTTGAGTGCAGACAAAGGAACCCCCATCTCTATGGGAGAATCCACGTGCTGCCACTACATCTTGGAAGCCCTGTGCAGAGCGACGCAGCAATGAGCCCTCAGGCGAGTATACCATATTCATGCTTCTTAAAGACAGGAATGTAGCATATATTGCGTCCCTACTTTGTATATCACCCTGATCACTTTGAGGTCAATAACCTACATTGTGCAAATTACATTCTCCTAGAGCTAGTATTTATTGATCTGGTGCAAAAACTGAATTTCCTATGTCTCAGGAACTCGTCCAGTTGTTATTTGTAGTTTCATGTTAGATGATATTATTTTTGAGACAGCTCATCTAACATTTGTTTCCTTTAATGACTGGGTCCTGCTAAGTGATGATATCATAAATTTCCATATCATGCAGATGTGCCATCAGAGAATGAAACCTCTGGGTATATTTTTTATCCATGCCGAGGGAGGACTAAACCAGCAACGCATAGCTGTATGTATGCACTTCTGTCCCTCAGCCTTACCTAGTTGTGTGTGAGTGCTAATTGCAATATTGAAGCCTAGGTTTGCTTATTTTCCTATTGGTTGCTGCTCATTGCTAAACCATATTACCCCTTCAATATAAGTTTTTGGTTCTCCCTTAGCAGATCACGCCAGTTTCTTGAGCTTGTCCATTGGCTTTCTAAATTGAATCGGGCTTTAGGTCCTGTTTGGATCTAGTGAGCTAACAACTAGTTCAACTAGTTGGGTTTTATGGACTAGTGAACTAGTACTAGTTGAGCCTTGGATTAGTCATTAGTTCACCCACTAGTTCACCTACTAGTTCACATGTTTAGATCCTTATGAACTAATTGTTAGTCAACTAGTTACTAGTTCATGGGATCCAAACAGGCCTTAGTTCTTTCAAAAAGAAAAACTATCTGACTTTCAGATATATGTTGTTTTTGCAGATATGTAATGCTGTTGCGATTGCTAAAATAATGAGAGCAACACTTATTTTGCCTGTTCTGAAGCAGGACCAAATATGGAAAGACCAGACGTAAGTACTATTTTCTGTTCCAAATTCTAATGTATTCGTCTTGTCTGTTTCCCTGCCGAATGTAATTGTATCATATAAAATCATGTTAACTAGAACTTAAGCTGTCCATAAACTGAACATAACGTTGGATTACAATATTAAAAGTGAACATATATCTGTCTTTCATCAAACCTGCAATCTGATTTCGGTTATCAAAACTAAGATGGTCATTTTATGTCTTACTTTTATTGAAACATTTGCTCCAAATATGTGTTATGGAATTTTGTTAGCTTAAAGGCCTTGTAACACTTAATGATTTTGCATACTATCATCTATAAATGATTGTACCTGCCATTCTGTTACTGAGACATCAAAGTATGCTTCTGGAACTGGAAGTCAGTGCTTCGTTGCTCATGCTTCTCCTGTGATTGTGGTATTGTCCTATCATATAATGTCCTTCGATGAGGAAGTCCGCTAGTCAACAAGTGATTACTGGGACATCAAACAAAAATATGTGTTAGTTGCAGTTGGGGTTCCCCCCTCCTGCTTCTCTTAAAAAAAGTATTAGTTGATCGGACCAAATGCAGATTGACGTACTTTTACCGAAAACCCCCATCACTGTTCTTAAATAGTTTAATTTGTAGTTGATAAACAGCCAAGAAAATTAATAAACTATGCTAATTGTGGTTGCCCCAAACCACTTTTTACGGATTATAATGATAAGAATGAGTAGATAGTTGAATCATTTGGCATCTTTGAAGTAGGTCACGTAGTCACAAAACTTGCAAGGACAGGAATTTCCAATATCACGCATATTTAGTCTGAATGTTTCTTGGTCTCATACTGATCATCTTGTACTGAAGTAATTCCTTTGAGCAATTTCACATGATATGACCTACTTAAAAACATTATTTACTTTCTGCAAGATTGTCGTGGTCTGAGAACTAATATCTTCTCTGCAGGAAATTTGAAGATATCTTTGATGTTGATCATTTTATAAATTATTTGAAGGATGATGTACGGATCGTCCGAGATATCCCTGACTGGTTCACAGAGAAGGACGAGCTGTTTACCAGTATAGTAGGTGTTTTTACTCTCTGTTTTAATTACCTGAAGCTTTCATAAATCGCTATTACAATATGCGATACTGTTGGCAATGAATGATGTATTAATATTTGGCTACTTTATATCATCAGGAAGATTTAAAGAACTGTCATGTTCCTATATATGACATAAATCTCAACTATCCATGCATTCTTAGCTTTTGTTTTGAACCAGTCTTTCCCTTTTTTTTTTTACTGAATAAAATCTTGATGAGGTGTGACACAACTGTTTGGTTATATCATGTCATCTGTGCAGTTCAGTTTAAAATCTAGCCAAGTGAACAATGTTCTCAGGTATAAATAGATGAAGTGAAGTATATATATGCCAATAAAAATTTGGTTATATACAACATTCTGCTATATTAAGACAATTATTTGTGAACTTCTTGTGAAATCAAAGTGACGAAAATTCTTTCTTTCCATTAGTTGCTCTCTTGCCTTGTCTTATCTTATGTTCTCTGTTCTAAAAAAAAAATGCTCTCTGCACTCATCCTTATATTACTGGATTTTTCTTTATGCTTGACTGAATATTCATATTTGCATGATATGCATTGAATTATGGGTTTGTAACAGGCGTACTGTGAAGAACATCCCAAAGTACGCTTCGGCGCAGTTTTATATTGATAATGTACTTCCAAGGATCAAAGAGAAAAAAGATAATGTCTATCAAGCCATTTGTCGACAGGTTGGGGTAAAATAAACTTTTGACTTTTGAGTGCAACATTTCGGTGTTTTTCCCTGTCCATTTTAATTTTGTGATTCAGAACATCTGATCGCCTTAAATGCTGTGGTAAAGGGAGCATTGTTGTTCTATTTTGTTCTTTGTTGTGTGCAGTGGTCATATCTTATTGCATAGGTATGCTCTCAATGGAACAATCTGAAGCTAACGTGAATCTTCAATGTTCAGGTATGATAATGTACCAATGGAGATAAACCGACTAAGATGCAGAGTTAACTATCATGCATTGAAGTTCCTACCTGATATTGAGGAAATGGCAGATAAGCTCGCAGCAAGAATGAGGAACAGAACTGGCAACATAAATCCATACATGTACGTTATTAACTATCCTTTCCATTAGATGATACTTGTGTACAGCTTGTATCTGGCCAAGACATTATCCAACACAGCTGAAGTTGACTCTCCAAGCTTATTTGACAAGTCATTTTTTTTTTTTTTTTTTTTTCTTAAGGGCTCTTCACCTGAGATTTGAAAAAGGAATGGTGGGGCTTTCTTTCTGTGATTTTGCTGGCACAAGGGAGGAGAAGGCGATGATGGCCGCTTACAGGCAGAAAGAATGGCCAAGGCGCTACAAGGTAATGTGAATCTTGACTGACTGATATATCTGTTACATTGGACTGAGCAAGAAGATCCGGGAGAAAAGAAGCACGGACATTATCATGCCACTCTAATGAATTTCTCTTCTATGTTTCTGCTGCATGCAGAATGGATCCCATCTGTGGCCGCTGGCACTGCAGAAGAGAAAAGAAGGCCGTTGCCCTCTTGAGCCCGGTGAGATCGCTGTGATCCTGCGAGCACTGGGCTACACGAGCGGAACGCAGATCTACGTCGCGTCAGGGCAAGTGTACGGCGGGAACAACCGGATGGCTCCCCTCAGGAACATGTTCCCCAACTTGGTAGGCACAAGCTCAAATCCACAGCTCAGTGGCAACACATTGTTTGCTTGAACTGCTGAACCCCTGAAACCAAATGCATTTGCAGGTGACGAAGGAGGAGCTGGCGAGCGCGGAGGAGCTGGCGCCGTTCCGGCGGCACGTGACGAGCCTGGCGGCGCTGGACTTCCTGGTGTGCCTGCGGTCGGACGTGTTCGTGATGACGCACGGCGGCAACTTCGCCAAGCTCATCATCGGGGCGCGCCGCTACGCGGGGCACCGCCTCAAGTCGGTGAAGCCCGACAAGGGCCTCATGTCCAAGTCCCTGGGCGACCCGGACATGGGCTGGGCCTCCTTCGCGGAGGACGTCGTCGTCACGCACCGCACGCGGACGGGCCTCCCCGAGCCCACCTTCCCCAGCTACGATCTCTGGGAGAACCCGCTCACGCCCTGCATGTGCAGGGCCTGAGTCTGAGAGGGCCCATAACCTGCGTCCTCGTCTTCTCGAGCCTTCTTCTTCCCCTAGGAGCACTAGTCCGTAGCCACTCCCCATCTGCATTTCAGCAAATACGTTTGACTAATCTGTAGTTAAGCACCTGCGATTTCTATGTATTTTGCTGGCCTAGTTTGTAGTTTCACATATTGCTGAAAAAAATGTTTTGTCCAAGAGCCTGGACAAAGAGTTTACGTGCTTCTCCAAAAACTCTTTCTGGATTTACCAAACTGAGCAAGAAACTCGCTAGTTTTTTGGCTGCGGACATGACGTGTCATCCTCGAACTCGCTAGTTGTAACGTTTCTTTCCACGCGGCAGCTCAGCAGAGCCATGCCGGCTCTCTGCCCGCCACGTTCTCCCGCAGCTCGAGGCCCTTCCAAAAGCTATTAAGAACAGGATTGGGTCCTCGAACAAGAACAGAAGAGAGACGGACAAGAGAGTAGCAGAGCAGCTAGAAACAAAGGAGTTGTCAGCAATGGCGCAGCTTAGGTCACCCGCCGACGAGCAGCGGCTGCAGGAGGAGGTGCACAGCGTCGGCGCCGGCGAGAACGAGAACAGCAACAAGAAGGCGCGCGCGGGGCTCTGCGGCGTGCTCCGCGAGCGCAAGGTGGTGGACCTGGCGCACGCCAAGCGGCGGCTGGTGGAGGTCCCCTACACCGCGACGCTGGCGCACACGGCGAACGCGCTCCTGGCCGCGCGCGTCTCCGGCGTGGCTGTGGCCGCGCCGCCGGGCCACTGGATCGGCGCCGGCGGGTCCATGATCCTCGAGTCCGACCCGGCCACGGGCGCCGTCCGCAAGCACTACATCGGCATGGTGAACATGCTCGACATCCTCGCCCACATCGCCGAGGCCAGCGACGACGCCGAGGCCGACGCCGACGACGAGACGGTCGTCGACCTGACCGCCGGATGGCCGTGCCGGTGTCCTCCGTGATCGGCCACTCCCTCGAGGGCCTCACCCTGTGGACGCTCCACCCGAGCACCAGCGTGCTGGACTGCATGGAGACGTTCAGCAAGGGGGTGCACCGCGCGCTGGTGCCGCTGGAGAGCTCGGCGGACAGCGTGGTGGCGGTGGAGCTGGTGGAGTCGGCGCCGGGGTACCGGATGCTCACGCAGATGGACGTGGTGAGGTTCCTCAGGGCGCACGGCGCGGAGCTCAGGGACGTGCTGTCGCGCACCGTGCGCGAGCTCGGCGCCGTCAACGACACGGTGTTCGCGGTCGCCGCCGGCACCAAGGTGATCGACGCCATCAGGGCGATGCGGGCGGCGTCGCTGACCGCCGTGCCCGTCGTGGACGCCGCCGCCGGCCTCGTGGGTACAGAGACCCTTCTATACGTGAGTATAACGCAAGTTCCTCCGATCCGAACACCCCGGCCGGCGACGCCATGTATCTCTTGCTGATCGATCTCCTGTCGTGCTGCTGCAGGGGAGCGGGCAACGGGCGATCGAGACGTTCTCGGCGACGGACCTGCGGGACTGCCCGGTGGCGCGGCTGCAGCCGTGGCTGGGGATCAGCGTGACGGAGTTCAAGAGGAAGGTGGCGGAGTACCGGGCGAGCAACAGGCCCGTGGTCCCCGGCGCCGACGCCACGGACACCGGCACGCCGGTCGCCGCGTACGCCGACACCCCCGCGGCTGCCGCCGTCTCCTCCACCGACGAAGAGCAGAGCGAGCAGCAGGAGGAGCCGGCGCTGGTGATGTGCTCCCCGGAGAGCACCCTCGGCGAGGCGATCGAGGCGGCGGCGTCGAGGCACGTGCACCGGCTGTGGGTCGTCGACGAGGAAGGGCTCCTCTGCGGCGTCGTGTCGCTCACCGACATCCTCCGGGCGGTGCGGGAGGCCGCGCTCGGCGAGGACCGGGAGCTGCACAGCATCGTGTCGTGATCGTGACGTTTTGAAGTTGGTCGTAGTAGTGCTGTCTTTCCGTAGTGACCGCCTGCCGTGTGGTTGCTGCAGTGTAGGCAGCGAAGAGCGATCGAGACGTGTTCGCGGCGGTCGGCCCGCCGCTGCCGGCGAGCTTGTTTTGCCTTGTTGCTTGCTCCGATCCAAGCGTTGTGTTTTGTCTGATGACATCATCGTCAAGTCTTAGTCTTTTGCATCGTTTTACGGATGAACCATAAATACATGATGATGCAGTGGCATGTTTCCAGTGACACACTAGACGATAGGATCTGTAGGTTTCAGTGATGCTGATGTGCCTGAATGCCTCACGAACCGCGACCTCGAAAGATGCAATGCAGGCGCTCGACCATGGGGGTCCCTGTCGCGAGGAAGATGCAATGCCTGGAATAATTTGCCCGGTGATATGGTTCCATTTACGGCGCGACATTTCACCGTCGACGACGTGGGCGAGGGTCAACGGCGGCGCAAGCTTCGGTACGAGCACACCACGGTCAGCGACACGTGCACTTGCGCTGCGCGGACAAGCAGGAGCTTGAGAGAGCGGCGGCCTTTGTGGGGAGATCTTGCGCGTGGTTCTCGAAGGGAGGTAGAAGAGAGAGCGGCCCAGCTCATATGGGCATTGGCCCAAAACAATGTATTCTTTCTTTTTCAAAAAAATTATTAAAATATGGTGATTAAGATATATTTTGATTATATATTGTGCGTACAACCCAATCTGTTCTCCGACTGAAAACAGAGAAGTAGCTTTTCTACTGAACTACTTGTGGTGGGAAAGGAATGAGGTGAGGGAGGGGGATGCAAGAACGGTAGGGACTGCGCCCGGACGTCCGGACGTGGCGCGCTGGCCCGGACGGGCGTCGTCCCCGCCCCGCCTTCTCCTCCCTTCCCCTCCCCCGCCGCCGCCCGCCAAACACCGCCCGCCGCTCGCCCGCCCCGGCCTGGTTCGCCGGAGCCTCGGCCGAACCTCGGCGCCGGGCCCGGGCGTCGCCTCTTCCGGCTCCCCGCCACCGCCTTCTCCAGCCCGGCGAAGCTCGCCCCCGCCCTAGGCCTGGCCCACCGCCTGCCCCCCCGCCAGCTTGCCCCTAAAATCGCCTGGCCGGCAGCCCACCGCCGCCTGCTTCCTTCCTCCCACGGCCGGCCGGCCATTCTATAGTTCACCGGAATTGGAGAAGAAGGGGTGGAGCTCGCCGGAGGAGGAGGAGTTCGCCGAACCCTAGAGGAGAGAGGTGGAGCCTACCTGGCGCCGCCCGTCGGAGAGGAAGAGGGAGAGGGAGCAGCCGCGCGAGGGAGAGGCGGAGGTCGTCGCCGGGAGAGGAGCGCGGCGCGGGGAGGAGCCGCCGTCGCGTGGGGAGGAGCGCTGGGCGCGGGCGCTGGCGCTGTCCGTCCGCGACGTCCGTCCGACGTCTTATGGGAATCATTACCGATGCAAGAAGGGAGCAGCAAGAGCTTTGCTTGGCTCACTGTGCAGCAGCAGATGGAATTCCAAAATTTTGACAAACCTAAACAGCAAGGGCAGCAAGGCCAATGCCGGTCCAAATGCAGCTGGTGGCATGGCAAACTGAACCGGCGGCTTTTGTACTCAAGGCGCAAAGGCAGCACAGGATTTGGGTATTCAAAGGATTGATACTCGAAACTGATGCCATGATGACTGTAAGTAAATGCGTTGCAGACTGGTGACTCCATCAGATTATCGTCGATGGGAATTGGGAATGGAAGGGCCTTTTTATATGTATGAGGCTATGAGCTCAAGGGAGCCGGGCGGCGATCGATCGAGCGGCTGGAACACGTACGGCCATCTCGATCGGCTTTCATTCCAGTCCGTCGAGTTGCGGATCGAGATCGATCTTGCCTGCTGCCGTGCTGCGGAAGAAGAAGCTAATTGAGACGGGAATAAACTATCAGGGGACGACAGATCAGGCGGGAGAAGAAGCTTGGCACCAAGAGGGAAGTAAAGATGGGCCGGCCCAGGAAGCGGAACCCACTCCTCTATGGGCCTGACTGGAAGAATGTGTGAACGCCTCAGTGCCGTGCGGCCGGTCCGCCTCGCCAAGACTGACTGAGAAGTGAGACGAAGGCTCTGTTCGTTCGAACGGTTTCAGATCAGATGAGAGGCATTCATGATCTATATCGAACAGCTCTCCTCAAACTCACACTAAGATTCGTTCTTGCTACCGACCCCAATTCCTATAGCCTTTCGCTAACACGATGCGCCCATGATCACGAGGCGCGCGAACGGTGCGTGCATGCCGACGCGCTGGAGACGCATGGGGATGCCTGCCCTGCCTGTCGCCCTGTCGCGAGCAAGAGATGCGTGCACGCACGGCGGCGTCTGGGACGGCGCACGGGCAACCAGGTAGCGGTATCGGCTTAAATATTTCCGAGCTGAGAAATGAGCTAGTTCACGCTGGCGTGACGTGAACAGCAAGACCGAGAGCCTGGACACATGCGGAGACGATTGCTTTGCCACGCGCGGCTTGCTCACGCACGCCGATATGATGGAGGTCACCGGCGTCCGGCGACTCGTCGTCGCCGAAATCTCCGAACCCAACAAGTCCAACTCGGAGCGGAGCTTGACGGAGACGGCACCAACGGGACGGCGGGGTGAGTGCTCCTGCGTCCGCACGCCAAGCCGTTACCTGGACCTGGTTGAGTGGTGGGCTGGTGGCGGCGGCGGCGGACGAGCGGACTACTAGCTAGGACTCGTCTGCTGTCGGCGTGGGGCGGTGGGGGGCCACCAGACACCGGCCCGTCGTCAGCGACGTGTACGCCGCGCGCAAGCGCAAGGTCTGTCTCACCCGCTCCACCCAGTCCCAGCCTCCGGATAGAGCCGAGACGAGAGAGCTGTGCGCATGGATCATCCTTTTTCTGGCTAGGACAGGGACCCGGTCCGCTCCGGTCGACCGTTGCGCGCAGCCGCACGCCGTCGCTCTCTGTCGTACTCGTACGCACAGCAGTAACTTCGTCCACAGATTGAATGAATACAGAGCCAGGCCGGGGCCTTTTTTCTTTTCTTCTTCCTTTTTGCCCGCCCTAGCTAGCTTCAAGTTTCTGTTGCCTGAATAGGCCAGCCCCTTGTTCGCCTCTGGACGTCACTAGTGGCTGCAGCAATACAAACAGCCATGGCAGGAACCAGGAAGCATTTGGTTCCATTCCCAGCCAGGCCAGCAGGACGTGGTGCCGTTGCCTGGAGAGGACACATGGTCCATGCTGGATGTGGTGCCCCGGCCAGGATCCGCCGGCCCCGCGTCCCGCACCGCACGCCGAACTGGCACGCGAAAGCCGACGGGGTGGGCGGGTGGTCCCTTTCCGATTTTCCCGTTCCCGTTCTGCTCTGGCTTGAACCGGATAGACGACCCACTCAGCGAAAGCCGAGCCCCAGAGCGAGAGGAAGCGCCGCGCGCGCCTACGTCCTTTTTCCCCTCGGGCTTCCCCGTCCGTGCCGGCCCCGCCGCCCATCATTTTCGGCCCGGCCAGCCAGGTCGACCGTTGCGCCAGGCTTTGCTTCCAGCTTCTTCTGTCCTCCTTCCAAATCCGGATACATGCACTTGCAGCCGTGGGTTGGGTGGGTCCTACTTGCTGTTTTTACCCCCCACCCTGGCGGCCTGGCCCTTCTACGCTGCTCCTCCTACAGCCTGCATGCAGGCTGTGTCGTCGTCGTCGATAAAAAGACTTGCGATAGTTTTGCTCTACCAAGCAAAACAGTGGCAAGGAAGCCAAAACAAAAAAAAAAATTCATGCTTCCGGAGAGTATCTGTGTACCTCGTCTTTTAGTTTTATGCACGAGAAGAGGAGGAGGATGAAGGGGAATAGAAGATTCACGGGGTCGCAGGCGCATGGGCAGGGTCGCCGACTGCGCGGACAGCATGTGATGTGCCTGCTTGCTGATCGTCACGCCCTACCTGTGTGTGTGTGTGTGTGTGTGTGTGTGTCCTGGGCTTGCACCTGGCGGCCCTCTGGCAGAGGCCCATTAACATCACAGGACGTACTGCTACCAGTAAACATGGTTGGTTGCCTAACGGTTAAATGGTTATGGTTAGGCAATCGAGTGCGGTGCGATGTACCTACACGCAGCACAGTAGTAGTACGGAAGTACCTTGGATCGCGAAGTTGCACCTTGGATCCTCCCAGTGCCTTTCGCATTGTGGAGTGGAGGAGGCGTTTAAAGAGCGAGCGGTTGACATGTGGGGCCCACTCTCCCTATCTAGCCCACATGTGACGTGCCACCGACTCCTCTCCTTTGTTTGCCTATCAAAACCTAACGGAATGGAGGTAGTACAGTACTACGGTCGCTGCGCCTCCCTCCTAGCTTAGCTGTTCGTGCTGTCTAGCTCGTCCGTCCAGTTTCGAGTGTCGCTGAAGCCAGCCGGCCAGCCATTTCCATCTCCTTATCTCCCACGTCACGGCTTCAAGTAACAGCTAAGTAATTAACAAGCTCTAATCCGCGAGCTTCCATTAGCACTGGCTATCACATGGCCACTCTTCTGGACATCTGCCACGTGTTCAGTTAATTAGACTGTCTGCAGCGGGGGCGGTAAAAAGCGACGCCCTGGAGGATCCCACGTTCAGACGAAACCCCGCAGCGGGATACGGCAAGGCGCCCCGCGGCCGCACCCAGAAGCCTCCGCCCGGGGAGGGAGCGCCGGGGGGGAGGGGGGGAGCTGGTAGGGAGGGAGTGAAAGAGAGAGAAAGAGAGAGAGGGGAAGGGAGGGGAGGGGAGGAGGTTTTATTATTAAAAAAAATCGACAAAGCGGGACCCACAAATTGATATAGGATGATATAGAGTAGGAATGAGTGCGGAGAAATGTGGTATGGAGAAAAGAATCTTGGTGACCCAGGGACGGAATATTCCGTTTAGAGGATGAATATAGAAGACGAAGAGTGCGGATAGCCTTAGTACTCATGCAATTCAGTCGATAGGATAGAGTACTGACACCACCGTTGCAATCGTCGGGCTATCCGCTTTCGTGGTCCTCTATATTCATCCTCTAAAGAGAATATTCCGGCAGTCATCAAGATTCGATCCTCTATAATCGCATTTTCCCGCACTCATCTATACTCTATCTCATCCTCTATCCGACATGGGCCCACTTGTCAATATTTTTTATTAAAACACCCCCACCTCCCCTCTCTCTCTCTCCCCTCCCTCCTCCTCTCTCCATTCTCGCACACCGCACCGCACCGCATCACTTTCCGGGTGGTCCTCGCGCTCTCGGGCGGCGCTCGCCGCCGCCGGCGCCGGGCGGCTGGCCATGCTCCTCAGCAGCGGGCCTTCGCAAGGCGGCGGGCCGCTTCCGCCGCCAGCATGTGTGCTGCCCCGCTGCCCGGCGGGGGGCGCGTGCCCGCGGCCTGGCTCCGGAGGGCGCGCGGCTCTCCATCATCCCATCTCTCCGCGCATGCAGTGCCAGGTGGAGTAGGCACGGCGGGGCGGGGGGGGGCCCGCGCCCGCGCCGCGGACGGGCGGACAGCCCGGCGCGCCCCGCACTCACGGCCGGAGCTCCTGGGGCCGTCGGCGGCGAGCGCATGGGCGTCAGCGTGGCGGCCAAGGAAGCTTCAAGGCGCGCTGCTGGCGGCCGGGCGAAGCGCGCCCTTTCCTCTTCCTTCGCTCCCGGCGGCCGGCGCGGTCTCTTTCTCCTCCTCCTACAAGCAGCCTTCTCTCTCTCTCTCTCCCTCGGTTGTGGCGAGGTGGGGGCGACATCGGGCCGTAGCGCACGGCCGCTATCCCCCCATTCTTCCCGGACGGAGCTCGCGATTCCGGATGAGGTGGCATCTTCCCGGACAGCGCTGCGGCGAATCGGTCCGCCATCCGCGCGTTCCGGACGGCGGTACCGGACCCAGTGCAGATGGTCTCAGACTCCTCGTGCATGCAGGATGCCGATGGCTGCTTCTACACTGGTTGGATTACGACCATATGTCGTGTACTCACTCTCCGTGACTGCTAGCTGTAGCTGCACTCGACGGTTGCTGTCACTGTCAGTTAACTAATCCATTCCATCTGATCTGATGAATGGGGTGGACCGTCGTGGAGCAGATTTAGTCAGCAAAAAATTGTGTCGGGTGGAGTGGACAGAAGGGTGTGGGTGCCATTCTATTCTAGACGGTAATCTATTGTGCCATAGTAGTAGTAGTATATTCTAGTACCTGTCACAGCTTTATTATTATCATTAAGACTTAAGAGCGCTAGCACTCTGCTACGTACTGTACATGAGTGTGATTAAGATTCTCCACCTGCAACCATTGCATGTGAAGTTGGAGTGGGCATTTGTTGGGGGTGATGCTCTATATTATTCGTAACGCTGCTACGCTGGACCTTTCTCTCTCTTTTTTATCTTGTTTTAGCTCATGGGGCCCACGCTCTGGTGGTGAGTGAGTGCACCGCACCACTAATTGTGTGTTTGTGTCATTGTGTGTGCCCAAGTGCAGAAGTAGGGCATATTTAATGCAGTTTCTTTTCCATTTCATTTTTTGCGCTTTTACTTTACAAGAAAGACTAGGCGCCAGTGGTGACTTCGGGAATTTCCAGATCTACCGGCTCAGTCCTTCGGAGGTGCTCATAGGGGTAGGTTTACGTACGTGTGTTCATAGGGATAAGTGTGCGTACGTGTTGTGAAAGATTCAAGTTATAATGTATAATTCTAAAAAAAAAAAAGAGAAAAGTGTGCCTCGAATTAATTCAGCGAAAAGGAAGACACATCGTGCAAACAGAAGGTGCCCCATGGTTCCTTAACTCCAACTAGACAACGAGTACGAGCTTCATATCTATATAATTCTTTTTTATATATATCCTAGTCATATATAAGAGACCCTTTCATATCTATAGTATGAAAATAATAATATCAACACAAAAGTATGAGTATTATTGATAAATCTTAATATCTTTTTTATTTATATCAATCTTGTCAGACTTCGTATCATTTGACCTAGTAGGCTAGTACTATTTTGGAATTATCTTTTATCTAGGACGGTGAGAGTTGCAAGCAGAAATTGGCTCACACAAAAGGTTTGATTCTAGATGCTTCCAAACTCCAAAGCTCCTCATCACACTAAAAAAACGAACTTAACTGAACAAAAAGGGACCTTGAATTCAGTTTCCCGGGTTTTCTGCACTTTCCACGGCACCTGAAAGAGTTACTCTATGCAGATTTACACACCACCCCTCACTCATCACGTGGTAATTGCACCACAAACTGCAGTTATTAAAGATCTTAAATTTCCGGAAACAGTAACCACTGATGCTTCTTCACCGTGTATAAAATCTGGAATCCGACAAATGCAGTAAAAAAGAACTAATTTTTTTACCAATTTTGGCTGCCAAAATTCCTCCAACCATTTCTCGTGCATGCAAACAGATTGATAGTCATGGCCACCTGGCTTCTCCTCAGCAACAACTCACATTTTTCTTTCTTCTCCACTACCTCCACCCAGCCCAGGCCAGCCATCTTCCCCACCCCACCAGGCCACCACACCACCACCACTTCTCTCTCTCTCTTCTTCCTTTTTCTCCTCTCTTTCTGATGCTTTGACGCCACAGCTCGCAGCTTTGGCCGCCTCTGTCTGCCTGCCTGCCTGCCTCCCACCACCACCACCTCCTCCTCCTCCCCTGCAACTGGTTAAAGCAGAGGGCGGAGCTGTAGGAGAAGGGCCCAAGAAGGGAACAGGGAGAAGCGCAGGAGAGGGGGACCGAGGGAGGGAGCGGGCAAGATGTTTGACAGTTTGCTCAACTCCAAGTTCTACAACAAATGGTACAGGAACCTTTCCCGTTGATTCGGTTTGGTGCGTGATTGGTCGCTTCAGGCCCGGCTGTTTTTGGTTCTCGAAGTTCGTTGCCTGTTTCTCGGGACAGCCGAGTTCGAAATCGGCTGTTTTGAGCTTTCTTTTGCCGACGATTTGTTCAGCCTTTCGATTTGCGCGGAGAAAAACGAGGTCGAATGTCGAGCCACATTCGGTCGCTTAGTTGCGTAGCTGCGTCCCTCGGTTCTTCGGTTCCTCGGATTCCGAATTGTTCAGCTCCACTTCGCATCTTCATCTGCGAATTCAAGGAACTGCTTCCCGGACTTGCGAGCCCTTCCCCCTTCCTTTTTGTAGCAGGGAATCTGTCCCTGTTCTTGATCTGTCTTCTGCTTTCCTGCTGCTGTTTGTCCAGATTCCTACATTCTCGATTTGGCCTGTGTTTGTTTGATTTCTGCTATTCCCCTGCCTAACCGCTGAAGTCGTTGTTGTTTGGCGCAGCAAGCACGCAATCAAGTGCACCCGGACTCGGCTGGATCTGCTGCGGCGGAAGAAGCAAGCCATGGTCAAGTTCCTCAAGAAGGACGTCGCCGACCTCCTCACCAACGGCCTTGAATCGCACGCCTTCGCACGGGTACTGTTTTCACTTCTGAAGGCCTGAACTTGAATTGTTTAGTGCTGTCGACCTTGGTGCGAATTTGACGAAACGGAAATGTTCTTCGAAGTTGAATTGCTGCCGAGAAATTTATGTAGTGAGATGTTTCTAATTGCTGTTACTTGTTTGTTTACCCCTGAACCACAGATGGAAGGGTTGATCGTTGAGATGAACCAAGCATCGTGCTATGATATGATAGAGCAGTACTGCGAATATATTGCGAAGCAGCTCAACCACATGCAGAAAGAGAGGTAATTGCCAGTTTTACCCTTATTCAAGTGATGCAATGTTTTCATCGTGTGAATATCTGTTTTAGTACATCGTTTGATGGCGTATTGTCTCACTCAACAGTTTGCTGCATACAAATGTGCTCTGCATGTGTTTGTGTTCTTTCTATAGTTGCAGTAGCTCTGATTTCTAGCATGCTGTAGCTGATTAAGGTGGCTTAGGCATCACCCCTTTTGAACATTCAGTTTGATCAGTGCTCTATGGATTCCCAGCCTAAGTGGATTGTTTGGAGATAATTGCTTCAGTGCATAGCTTGATAGATATAACTTGATTTTCTTGTTCATTTGTGCTCAAGGCATGTCATACTCCTGTTGTCATGCATATGTCACATTTAAGATTGAAAATCCTTTCAGTCAAGGTAGTTAATCACTGACTTGATGTTTGAATTTCTGGTTTAGCGATTTCCATAGTATCACAAGGTTGGGATTTGGATATTCCTACATAAACCAGATCCTCTTTTTGCATTTTGCTTACTAATCATGCATGCTGTCATTGTTCTCTCACCCCCCAAAAATAAACACTGCAGTTTTCACATTTAGGGATATGCCGATGGTAGATGCTTTATTTACTTTGGTTGTTTCTAGTTGTATCATTATCAAAACATCTAGTTCTTTTATTTATCAATTCGATTAATATTACAATAAAACTTTCTTCTGCAATTGATCACTGAATCTGTGATGTTCCTTAACAGTGAATGCCCTCAGGAAGCCCTGGAAGCTGTGTCTACTCTAATATTTGCTGCCGCTAGATTTCCTGATTTGCCTGAACTGTGTGACCTCAGACATATATTTACAGAGAGATATGGGAGTTCTGCCGAGCCTTTTGTTAATTCTGAGGTGCTGAAATGCTTTTACCATTTTTATATTAGAGCTGATATGCATTGTTTGGAACATATGGATTAACTTAATTTTTCTGTGAAACAGTTTGTTCAGAACCTCCAGAGTAAATCATTTACTAATGAAGAGAAGTTGCGAGTAATGAAGCGTGTTGCTGAAGAGTTCTCAGTCCCATTTGATAGCAGGGCATTGGAATGGAAGATAACTTGTGGCTCTCAAAATAAGCATGTAAGCTTTCAGTAAACTTTTTGTCTTATCGAGTATATGCAATGACATCACATAATCATTTGGTAAGCATAAATGGGTCACTCAATCCTAATCTTCACATTCTTTTGACATCAGGATCTTCCAAAGAAAAGTTCACTTAAACAGGAGATGGAAGCATCAGCACGAGATGGGCACAAGGTTGATAGGCATGCTGTTCTTGAAAGAAAACCTAAAGCTATGCCTGAAGGCTATGAACAAAAGCAGGAAATGACTGTGAAACCCAAAGATATCCATGTCGTTCCTGATGGCATTGGTCAGTTAGGCGAAAAAAGCAGAAAGAAGTACTCAGATAAACCTAGTGAGAAAAGGCACATGGATAATCCTTTGCCTCCTTTGGACACGAAAAGAAAAGAATGGTCAGAAAGAAATGAAGAAATATGACAAAAAAGACAGTCACCATCGGAGGGAACTGATGGATGCAGAGGAGTTAGATCTCAATGGCTTAAAGAAACAGGATGTTGGTGTGGTGAAACCTTTCGGTGGCCCCGATCGTAGTTGGGGACATGCTGACTTGGGGCTTAAAACTCTGGGCCTAGAAAAGCAAGAAATTGATTCAACTTGCACCTTGAATGGTAAAACAGTGAACAAGGCTCCTCCTTATTCTAAGCCTTACAGAGCAGAGAAGGTTGCTGAAGATAGGCAAGATAGGCAGCCTGTGCCAGAGAAGGTGGCCAACATGCGTCCTCCTTATGTCAAGCCAAATTTTGAAAAGCATGCAAATCAAGGTGCAAATGGTTTCAAGCATAGTGGTGCTGAAGAAATAAGCCACCAGAAGCGTGAACCAGTTTATGATCCTGTTTCTGTCAGAAGTAGGATTCCAAAACCACCTCCACATGTTGATGATTATGCTGGAATGGCTAATGAGGAAAAGATGGCAAACCAAGCACCTGATGGCCGAAGAAGGCATTCAAGCAAGAGGAATGGTGCCTATGACAATTATGACCATAAAGGTGGTCATGTGCTACCCTTAGAAGGCATGGGAGTCGATGATGATATCAACAATGCAAGGCCTTTTCACCGAATTCCTAGCGAACGAAGAAAGCATAGAAGCAGGCGGAATGGATCGACAAGTGGCAGTGACTACAATGGGGCCAGTGAAGACCACGAGTCAGATGGTGAAGATGTAAATACAGCAATTGATTTTGGCAATCTTCTGCCCCGAGCCCCTAGTTCACATAGGAAACACAGGAGTCGGAGTGCTGATCCTCGCAAGGGAGGCCGTGATGACGAGGAAAAGATGATGGATAAGCTTCTGATGCACTACAGCAAGAAAGGGCTGGACAGGGAGGAGCACAAAGAAAGAGTAAAATCCCGGATCCCGCGGCCTCGCTCTGATCAACGTGCTGATGATGGAGCTGGAGAACTTTCTAACAAAGAAGGGGCATCTGCACATCGCCCTGGAAGAGCTGTATCTCTACCTTCAGAATCCATAAGCCCGGGCGAAGTCGAAGGTCCCTGTTCGGTCCTTGTCCATGCAGCCAGAAAGAGGGAACGTGCATCCAAGTATGCCAGATTTCGACGAACTAGCTGCGCGGATCAGTGCTCTGAGGAATGCATGAGCTGCCACAAGATCGTCTTCTGAATGCTTCTGTTCTTTCAGGAACTTGTGCCATTGGAATATGAAATGTGATGGTGCCTGCGAGTCACGGGAATAAGAGGACACTCGAGATGTTATTGGTCTGCTTATCTTTGGTGGTGTACTTTGTGTGTGTTGCTCTGAGTGTGTCTTGCTAGGGTATTGTCATCATCAGGAAGAGTTAAATGTGGCAATTCATAGGGATACCATATACTATACCATTATACCAATAGCTAAGCTACAACGATTTGGATGCGGCTATTTGTTGTACTCATAGAACAGATATTGTTGGTGTATAGATGCCCACTGATGCGGCTACGATGATAAAGGATTTTATTCCTTTTTTATATATATAGTTTTCCCTCCATTTGTTGATGATGCTGGAGCTGGAGCAGATGCCATTTTCTTAAAGCAACAATTAGGCAGCCTGATATAGTTCTTTTTTATTGTCTGATTCCTTTCTCCTAGGGGCCGTTTGGATGGGGCTGGGATGGGGATGGGGATATGGATATCCCCACCCTCCAAGGAGTATTATTCCATCCTATCCATTCACTCTTTACATCTCATTTTCTAGCCGTTCATCTATTTTCCTATCCCTGTTCTAATCCCTATCCCCTCTTTCCAAAGAGGAAGGGCATGTGACGGTTGCCGCATCTAGCGGTGCCGACGCCGAAAGCTTCTGGTGAGCACTGACTGAGCAGAGCTGCACGTTCTTGTGCTGTGTAGTACTACCGATTAATCACTGCAACAGGCCTAGTATTCTTCTTTCTTGGATTCCCAATCAATCATTTTTTACATAGGAAAAAAAATGGGATCTTCGAATCAATCTTAATCATGCTGTACCAGGTCATAGTTTCAACCGAAGCAACCGCTAGTATTGTTCATTAGTATTATTTAAAGAAAGATAGAAGAAATCGTGCAAGTACTTTTTTTTTCCTCTTTGATTTTGATGAGTTCAGACCATTGACGCTGAGGCCAAACTGCTAGTTAGGTCATATACTACTACTAGACTGTCAATCAAGAGAGAGGGGAAGGAAAAAAGAAAACAAAAGAAAAGAAAAGAAAGGGGAAGCAAAGTCAGCAGCGCATGTCTTGAACTCCGGCCGTGCAGTGCAGTGGCAGGTGCAGGCCTTGCTAAGCTATCCCAAGGACCTCATGACGGCGACGACGAAATGCAGGATGCAGTCGTCGTCGTCGAGCATGTCGTCGCAGACCAGGCGCTCCAGCGCGGGGTCCCTCGGCAGCGCCCCGGCGTGGTACAGCACGGTCGCCGCCGTCTCGGACACCGGCCGGGTCGCCAGGCACTCCGCCAGCCGCGCGACCGCCCGCAGGAACAGCGGCAGGAGGCCCTGCTTGTGCCGCGCGCCGTGCGCCGTGCACGCACGCAACAACGCCGACGCGTTAGCAATTACTCTTCACGCAGCACAAAATGCAGTGAGAAGGAAACCACGTGCTCACCATGCGAGATTGTGGCCGGCCGTCGGCTGCGCTCGACGGCGATCATGCATGTGAGACCTGAAGCCTTGTATGTTAGCTCGCCGCTGGTCTGGTGTTTACTTCATATATTTATATATATACAAGTAGTAGGTAGCATAGCATGCATCGGAACCATCTACTGGGAGGCGGAGGCTGCAAACGGGCGGCGGTGGCAACGACGGGCGCCCATTGTCGCGTTGGGCCCGGCGGTTGCTTGTTTTTGTCTGTCTCGTCGTCGGTCGTCGCTCTGTGCTTGTCTTCCAGCTCTCGGTTTTGGACTCTGCTGCATGCGCTTTCCTCTTGCTCTTCGCCTGAGCGAGTGGCTGCGTTTTTCCTCGTCGGGGTCACAAAGCCCCGGCGCACAGTTGACAGCGACCGGCCGATCGAGGGTTGGCATTTTTTTTTTTAGAAAACGAGGGTTGGCGTTTGGCATGGCTGGAGTCTGGCTCTGGCAACAACAAAGGCCAGTGCTGGATCCACTCCCACGAAGCCGGTACAGAAATGGAATCTGGAAAGGATGCACATCTTTTCCCCTAAGAAATAAGTCTAATTTACCTTCTTAACTATCGCAGTTGTTCGATTTTTCTCAAATAAACCACAAAACCAGTTTTTCCTTTAACTTTCCTCAACTTTTAAAACTATATTTAATTTTTTTTTTTTATTTGATTGGTTTTACTCATATAATGGCACAAGAGGAGGGGGGAGGTAAATCAGACTAACTGAAAGTTCATGGAGATACATCGGACTAGAAATAATATTTAAAAAATATAAAAAATTATACACATAAAATCTTTTATAGGTAAAATAATATAATAAAATATACAAACATACAAATAAATATCTTTTATAGAAAGTATAATACAAATAAAAATTCTAAAATCAGGTTTAACCTAAGAAAATTCATAGAAACAATGTTTTACCTCGGAAGGTTATGAAACCACTTTTTTATTTTTTTTCCTAAAACCATGCACTATCTTATTGCTCATAGCATGAAATTGTTTGAATCTCTATAGACTCATTTGGTGCTTACTTGCTAGTTAAAGCTCTCATTATCTATTACAATTAGTCAACGTTGATCATCTGGACTATATAGAAAAGGCCAGTGGAGCATCGTCAGAACCATATGTGTGGTAGCATGCATGCAAATAAGTACCAAAATGATTCTGGCAAGATAGAAATAATTTCAAGCTAGGCACTATATAGATTGAGTATGATTTTATAAAAAAAATATTTAAAACCAGTTTAATTTTTTTCCTATGTAAAAAAAAATTTTTCTATGAATTTTCTAAGACTAAACTAGATTTTAGGGTTTTCAATTGAATTATTTTTCTATGTAAAAATATTTGGATATATTTTTAAATTTTATTTTTTGACTTTAGATGTCTTCTAAAAATATTTCAAGCCCAATTTATCTCCCTAAACTTTCAACTTAGTATTTTACCCCTCCCTCCCCATCAACGGAACCACAAAGGTGCAAAAACAAAGGTTTCAAAAGTTGAAGAAGGTCAATAATTGATTTTGTAACAGGGAGAAATATCGGACAACCACCATAGTTTTTTTTTTTTTTTTTTTAGAACCGACAACCACCATAGTTGACGGGTGTAAATTAGACCTTTTATTTTCCTCAGTTGAGACAAAGGATGAGTGGATGATCCATCTAGAGGCCCAGCAGAAATAGCATGGCCCGAATATGTCACCAGTAGAAGTTTTGCATTATGGTTAGCACTTAGTTTATTTTGGCTGTGACAATCTGCATCTCGTGTAGCACGGGCGGGTGAAATAGAAAGCCTGATATTTGTCGATTTAGTTAAGGTACGTGGATAACCGGCTTTATAGAATGCGATAGTCCAATATATACAAACACACGCCACACATCCTACTCGGAGAACCAGCGTTTGACAATTACTAGTAAACATATCCTTGCGTTGTACGGGAGCAAAATGTTATCGAATGGTTGACATGTTCGCTTTAACTTGTTGTACAACTCACTTACTGTCATAGAACCAGATTACAGAATAGAGTTTAGGTAGGATAGCACTAGAATTTGGGGTAGAATAGCATTGATTCGAGAAGAACAGGAGATACAGCACGGCCGAACCCGTGAGACAGGAATGGGGAATGAGAGTTCAGAGTTCTGTTCTTCGCTAACTGACTCAACGACGACACGGCATTATATACTGTCGGTTACAGCAAATGGGCCTCGGCCCAGTAAGAACGCTTCTACAACCCGGAAGCCCATGATTCGAACCCGAAGCCAATCCTTTGGCGGGATACTTCCTGGTCATGACATTCCCCTCACCTTAAGAAGCAGCTTGTCCTCAAGCTGGGCATTTGGGTAGCGTCGCCGCAAATCAATCTCCTCTTCCCAAGTAGCCATGGTGTCAAGCAGATCGCTCCAGCGGACCAATACTTGCTGAATGACAGATGAGCCACGCGGTACCAAACGTTTGCCCAATACTGCTTTGTTGGCACAAGTTGCTTTGAAAGGGATCGAGTACATACTGAATGGAGATCGATGCTGACTGAGTTGAGGGTGGGATAAACTTCTTGAGTTGAGAAACATGCAGGACTGGATGTATCTTCGCCTCGGGAGGTAATAGCAATTTGTAAGCCACCTTGCCCACCTTCTGTATAATCATATATGGACCATAGAACTTGAATGAAAGTTTGTGATTGCTTCGGTACTCAACCGATGACCGAATGTGTGGCTGAAGTTTAATGAATACCATATCGCCCACCTCAAATGTCCTTTCAGGTCCTATTCTTATGCGCTTGATGTTTCATTCTCTGTTGAGCTCTTGACAATTGCTTTGCTGAATAAGTTTAGTCAGCAACTCTCTCTTTTCATCCATTGCTCTAGATCAGGAACTGTACATAGCTGAAGATTTGAAATGCCCGAGTCCTTGGAACATAGCCATACGAGAACCTCAAATGGAGTCTTGCCTAAAGGCTGAATGATAAGTAGTATTGTACCAGAACTCAAAGAATCGGCAACCACTTATTCCACTGTCTAGGGCAGGGAATGTCTTTGTGCATCTCAAAAACCCTTCCAAACATTGATTCAATCTCTCGGTCGGCCATCGGTCGAGGATGGTAAGAGGAACTCATGAGCAGTTTTTGTATCGCACAATTTGAAGAGTTGTTGCCATAATGCACTAGTAAACACCACGTCCCCTCGGATACCAATGCTTTTGGAAGACCATGCAACTTGTACACATGCTTTGCATAAAGAGTCGAGCTACTTGCAGGGCGTAGAATGGATGTGCCAAGGGTATGAAGTGACCATACTTTGTGAATTTGTCCACCACTACTAGAATAGTGTCAAACCTCTCTCGATTTTGGCAATCCTTCAATAAAGTCGAGACAGACCACTTCCCGGGCTTGATTTGGTATTGGTAATGGACAAAGAAGGCCGGAGGTTTGATATGTTCTATTTTTTGCCTCTGTGGCGGATGCCACAAGTCCGGACAAACTTCGATTCTGATTTCTTGAGGCCCTTCCAAGCAAACAATTGTTTGACTCTTTGATAAGTTGCACGCACACCAGAATGCCCTCCTACTCCACCGTCATGTAGTGCCCGGAGGATATGATTCTGAGCCCGCCTTATTGTTACCAATCCACACCCCTGCCCTTGTACCTCAAGACTCCTTGTTGCGGAGAGTATCCGGGTCTTGTATCAAAGACGATGCTCAACTCCATTAACAGTTGTTTAGCCTCCGGATCATCTTCATAGCCTTCTACCGGTTTACGAATCCAAGTTGGAACACACTCGATCTGACAAGGGCCTGACCGATGAGAAGTACACCTTGATAGTGCATCTGCAATTTGCATTGTTAATGCCTTGCTTATCTTTGGATCTTATGCTTTGCAGATCCATAAGTCTGACATTGCTTTATGTTGCAACTTGGTTGTCACCCTCTGCTCGATGAGATCTGACGCGGACTTTTTATGATCGGTTCTTATGGTGAATGGTTGATGCTGCAAATAAGGTCTCCATTTCTCTACTGCCATCAAAATAGCCAAGCACTCTTTCTCATAAACAGATAGAGCTTGATTCTTGGGTCCCAAAGTTTTGCTAAGATAGGCCACTGGGTGATTGTCTTGCATGAGTACAGCCCCAATTCCCACTGCACTAGCATCAGTTTCTAGTACAAACCCTTTGCTGAATTCAGGTACTATCAACACTGGTGCCTCTATCAACTGTTGTTTAAGGGCCTGGAATGCTGTTTCAGTTGTAGAGCTCCATTGGAACAATACTCCTTTCTTTAGAAGGGCTGTGAGAGGTTGAGCAATAAGGCCATAATGCTTAATGAATTTCCTATAATAGCCTGTTAACCCTAAGAATCCTCTCAATTCTTTGACTGATTCAGGCCTGGGCCATTCCTTGACTGCTTGTATCTTACTGGGTTCAGTAGATACACCTTCCTTTGAGATTACATGTCCCAAATATTCAATAGAAGTTCTTGCAAAGGAGCACTTGGACCTCTTAATCGAAACCCGATCTTTGGTCCAAGATCTTTGAATACTTGTTTCAAAGAATGAGATATGCTCTTCAAGTGTCCTCACTGGCAGTATATCAATATATCATCCATGAATATGAGCACCCCTCTCCTCAGCAAATGAGCAAAGATCTGGTTCATAAAGCTTTGAAATGTGCCTGGGGCATTGGTCAGCCCAAAAGGCATGACTAAGAACTCAAACAATCCACTGTGAGTACAAAATGCAGTTTTAACTTCATGTCCTTCAGCCATACGTATCTGATGATAACCAGCCCTAAAATCAAGCTTGGTGAAAATCATTTGCTCTGCCCGGCTCATCCAAAGCTCATCCACTATGGGCATTGGATGTTTATTCTTAACGTGAGGGAGTTCAACTGTCTATAATCCACAGTAACCTCCAAACTGCCATCCTTCTTTTTTGACCCGAAGCAAAACAGGGAGAAGCAAATGGGCTAGAACTAGGTCTAATCACCCCATTGTTCAACATCTCTTTGAGCTGTTTTTCTATTTCATTCTTCTGAATTGGAGAGTACTTGTATGGTCTGATCTTGAAGGGTTGAGCTCCAGCAATGAGTGGAATTTGATGATCAGCAGTTCTCTGAGGAGGAAGTGATTTGGGTTCAGAGAACAGATGATCAAATTCCTGAAGCAACTGTTGAACTCCAGTGGTACTGACTCTTTCTCACTGTCTTGAATGCCACACACACGATTGCACTCGATCGATGCACCACTTCACTAACTGAATGCAATGAATTATAGCACCATGCCTAACCGGGCCTTTCAACTTCTTCTTTGGATATCTCGATGCATAAACTATTGTCCTCTCGATACTCCCCGTGAGGGAAATTCTTTTTTTGCCTTCATAGGTGAATTTCATTTGTTTTGTTCTCCAATCAATCCACATGGGACTCACTGCTTCTAACCAATCCTGCCCTAAGATCATGTCAAAGCATTTGAGTGGTAGGATTTTGGCATCAGAAGAGAATGTATGCCCTTGAGTGAGCCATGTGAGGCCTGATACTTGAGACACACAGGTCATCAGTCCCCCATCAGCTGCTTTGAAAGAAGATTCAGCACATGGAGTTATGCTCAATTTCAGCCTGTCAACCAACTCAGTACTGACAAATGTCCCTACACTGCCTGAGTCAACCAGTATGAGTATTTGCTGGTTAGCTATTTGTCCAAGTATCTTCATTGTCTTCCTTCTGGCAGAGGTTATGACTGGTTCAGCATCCACTGCCATAATTGCTTCTGGTGGTTCCCCTTCATCAGACAACTCAGGTGGATCAAAGTCCCTCCAGCACATGCAATGGAATATTGGGAGGGCATTTGTGTGTATGATTCCATTTCTCTCCACATTTAAAGCACAGTCCTCTCTTCCTCCTATGTTCTCTTAGTGTTTCCAAATTGTCCTCTCCTTCTCCTTTGTGAACTCTTTGCTTGAGTTTGTCTGAGTCTGTGAGTTTGTCACCAAACTGCTGCTTTGTTTTGAAGCATACTTAGAGCTACTGGCACCCTTTTTTTTTTTCGTTGTTCCAATTCTTCTTCCCGGAGCAAGGCTAAAGCACTAGCGTGTCCACTTTGAAGTTGGTCTATGCAAAGCAATGACAGATCTGATCTCTTCTTTCAAACCACCCGTAAATCTTGTGACAAAGAACACCTCATCATAATGGTTATACAAGAGTACTCCATGGGCCAATTGCTCAAACTTGGACCGGTAGTCGAGATCTTCCTCCTGTCTGTTTGAGAGCATCCAGCCGGCGAAGTTGCAACTGATATTGGTCTTTGTCAAACTTGTCAAACACTGCTTTCCACAATATGTCCCAATCAGTAATTCTGCCACGCCTCTCCGAGTTTGCAACCAAAGTGCCGCAGAGCCGGTGAAATTGAGCGAAGCAAATCTGGTCTTCAACTTGGCGGCCACCTCGTATACCTCGAAATAATTTTCACAACGATCCCGCCCAGAGGCGAGGATTGTCCCCATCAAATTTCGGAAACTCTAATTTGGGAAATGGTACTGAACGCGAATTGGATTCAGAGACAAGAGAATCGATAGGTTCAGGGGATGGGGAAGTATCACGAAACGTACCCTGCGAACCGCAGGGCGGGGGGCCGAGAACACCGCCGCCCAGCGCGCCGTGGCCCTTGGCCCTCTCCGCCGTCGCCGCAGATGGGCGCGACGACGTCTGCGGAGCTTGGTTGAGGTCGATGTTGTGGACCCCAACCGGAGGAACTGCTCCCTGTAGAAGCGCCATGGAGGGTTGTGGCGGAGTCGGTAGCAGAGGTCGCGCTTCCAATTGCTGGACGCGCGCTGAAGTTTCCTTCGATTGCTGAATCATTGAACCCATGTTCGTCTCCGCCAACGACTTCCATGCCTCCAAGTCCGCGAGCTTGTCGATTGTAGTCGCCACCGCCTCCTGGAATCCCGCGAACTGCTTCGCCATACTCTGGACTTCGGCGAGTTGATTCGCCATCGTCGCCAGCGTCTCCTTGAGATCCTCCATTGATGAAGCCAACTCCGTCTGAAACTTGGTAGGTTTCCGCTTCGGCGCCAGGCTGCTGCCCCGATTCGCGAGGTTGTTCGTTCGTCACCGACCCAATCCACACAGACCGGACTTGCGAAATCACGCGCTCCCCACCGAGATGGAGAACGGCGACCAGCCACTGCGAATTACGATCGTGATCCAGGCGATTGCTGAACAACCGGAGTTCAATCGGACCAGCAACAAATTTGGGGAAAAATTTTGTGGCTGGAATTGGAAGGCTCTAGATACCAATTGTCATAGAACCAGATTACAGAATAGAGTTTAGGTAGGATAGCACTAGAATTTGGGGTAGAATAGCATTGATTCGAGAAGAACAGGAGATACAAAGACGGCCGAACCCGTGAGACAGGAATGGGGAATGAGAGTTCAGAGTTCTGTTCTTCGCTAACCGACTCAACGGCGACACGGCATTATATACTTGCCGGTTACAAGAAATGGGCCTCGGCCCAGTAAGAACGCTTCTACAATCCGGAAGCCCATGATTCGAACCCGAAGCCAATCCTTTGGCGGGATACTTCCTGGTCATGACACTTACACCTGTTAATTTTATAGGTGCTACATTTGTTGTTGTGATTTCTACAATAATTACAAATGAACAAGCATATTACATATCTATTTATTTTTTATATTTTCTATAACATTTAAAAGATATACTTAGCTTATGATAACTATGACATACCTAATATAAATTATTGTTGGCAATAATATGATATTGTTCTATTAATTCTATATCGAATTAAAATACAACTAGGATAGATTTTTTGTCCTTCTGTTATAAGGCATTACGTGTGTAAATATATCATAACTTTAGTTTCAATGTGTTAGTAGAGGATATCAAGTCAATGACTTCTTTGTGGATTTATAAAAGATATCAAATATGTAATCTAATATCTTATTAAGTTAGTAAGGGTTAGTTGTTGTCATGTCAAAAATTGGTCAGTTCATTGATGAGGACGACTGAGACCTCTCAATTTTTACATGTCAGTCTTCATCGAGGATTATATTCATATATGCAGACAACTTGAGATTGGTGCTAATATATGTGAATAGCTTTGAGAATTGAGATACGTTATATAGATATATAGATACAAATATAGATAGTAAGATATATATTAGATTTTGGATTATAAATTACTTAATATTTCAATCCAGGGGTTGACTAATTAGTTAGATCATCGCTAGCTGATTCAGATCCTAATAGTACTATGTTTTAATCCTCATTAAAATCACATCAATAACTTAGTGATGAAAATATTTATTTATTAGGAAAGGATTAAAAGTTTCATGATATAATATTATAAAACAAGAGACAAAAAAGAAGAAAAACAGAACTCGATAAAGGATACGAAAGGGACATCTCCACGGAAGAAAAAAAAAAGACGTAGGGTCTTGGTGAGACACCAGTGTTGCTAAATATATTGGGTTGTGCGTATTCACAATTTAAAATTTTACCAAAACTAAATTAAATTTGTTGCAAATGATTCAATGTAGGAGTGTCTTGGTTTTTGTGCAGATTAATGTAGTAAGATGAACATGTTTTTTTTCCTGAACACGACTTCACGTGTCATTTTCATTAAGAAGAAGGGGGCGAAAAAGCACGACAAAATACAACACGACACAACAACGAAAACCATAGAGACAAGTGGCTAAAACAAACACAACGAACACAAAAGAAAGAGAGGAGCAACCCTCTCTACCACACCCAAAGAACTTCGCCATGACTTCAGCAAAGGGAGGTGTAAGACATGAAGGAGTCGGCCGCCATAGCCCACGCATCTTCCACGAGGCGCCACACTCTCGGCGGCGCCCGCCCGAGGTGGAGCCAATCGACGCCGGTGACCGAAGGTGGCCAACCCACGACGACGGCGACAACGGTGGCAACACCATCAACCATGCCGAGGGACAAAAGCGACGACATAACTGAAAGCTCGCACAGCGCCGCACAGACAAGCAAGCAGCGGTGGGCGCCGGGGGAGCGGGGGTGCATCAATGAGCCTTCAGAAGGGAATGACGCCTGTGGACGCCAGCTGCCGAGAGCGCACCCCGTGGAGCTTGTTCCAATTGCTCCTCCGGCAGCAGAGGTCGACACGCAGCGATAGCGACGACGCCGAGGAAGGAGGTGACGCTTAGCGCCACCGTCGCCAATCCCAGCGCCAAGGCCGGGAGGGGTTTTCACCTGCGCAACCGTGGACCGCCGCTGAGGCGAGTGACGCCGCTGGACCCGGGTCATCGTGTTGATCGCTGCCGTGGCCTGCGCTATGCCAGAACCGTGATAGGGAGGGCTAATCCAACCTAGAAGGCCCAGATCGGCCGTCGGCCGAAGATTAATGGAGCCGCTGTGGTGGAGGAGGGGACAAGCCGGCCAGCAGGGGGCCGCGCACCAATGCCGGGTTGCCGGGCAGCCGCTACTCACCCGAAGGCGCCCAGCCCTCGGGGCCCCGGCACCCCGCTGCACCGGCAGATCCGCCGGCCGGGGGTCTTACGCCGATGCCGGACCGGCCGGGAGCAAGGGCTCACCCGCGGCGGCGCCCAAATTTCACGGGGCCCGCGCCCCCGCACCGGGCGGAGGAGCCGCGCGCTGGCCAGCAGGGGGCCACTCTGCCGGCGCAGAACGGCCTCCGCGGCCGCCACTGCGGCGGTGCCCCGCACGAGGAGCACGCGCCCCGCACGCGCGAGAGGGAGTGCGCGGGCGCGTAGGCGCCACCGCCATGGAGGCGCCGCAACGGGCGGTGGAGGGCGGAGGGGAGGGGGTGTAACATTCTAAATGTTAATCACATTGCATTGCAATTTCATCATGCACAAAGCACCATTTTGCATTTAACTATAAGTATAAGCAATTGCAAGTTCCATGTGTGCTGCCTATATGCTTGTGTAACAATCTCAAAGATTGCTTAAAAATGTTTAGAATAATGTTTGAGATAGGGTTTGTATACAACTTCTTGTCTAAAAGTGCTCACATGTGATGATAAAGTTAATTATGCCTTTTTCATGTTACTAGAAAGCTTTTATCACAAGTATATGATTTCTTTAGTTTTTGGGGTAAAGCCCTAAATGAAAGTTGTAGTACAAGATATATGCCACAACTTTTATTTAAGGTCCCAGGACTGAATCCCATCTTAAATTGTCCATATAGTGGCTCTAAATTTGAATTTGAATTGAATTCAGCAAAGGACTTAGGATTTTTCTAAGTCCTGAATTGCTGTAATAAAGTTCACTTTTTAAGGCCATGCAATTTTATTTTTCTTCAACCAAATTCTGGAAACCAGTGCACTATTTGTTGGTACAATGGTTGTACTTCACTACCATGTAATTGGTTGGGCTTGATCTTGCTTGGTTTATCATTAATTAAATGCCAAAGAATGCTAATTGCTGTAATTGGTTACTTGACTTAATCGAATAGGCCCGAATGAGCTCGTGCAGTGTGTTTTTTAGGAAGGTTTAGCAGCTTATAGTTTGCAGCCCATTAGGAATTAGTTAGTGATCCTTTAATCAAAATTGGAGTCCACATATCGTAGATTGCAATGGTGGAATTGGTTTGCAATTTGGCATTTGGAACAGAGTTAGAGCGAGGAGAAAAACGGGTTTTCGGTCGGCTACTGATAGTTCGACAGGGCGGGGACCTTCTCGCCGGCCTTCGTGTGTCCGCCGGCGATTGGCCGTCGCTGCCACGCCGCGTCCCAAAGTGAGCAATCCCAGTTGTGCTGGTCGCAGGAGAATGGAGGGCTTGTGCGTCGCCCATACCGCCGCCCATGCCGGCGTTGAGAGCCCGCCAGCTCGCAGCTGACCATTTTCTCTTGTCACACTGCTCACCGGCGACACGGGAACGGTTCCCCGTGCTTCGCGCTAGCACGCTCTTGCCCTGCCGCCGCGTGGTTGAGTTTGTAAACTCTCCAATTGCCTTCCCCGTGCCCAGCATTTCCTATAAATAGCTTGCATCGGCCGTCGTCCATCTTTTTTCCATTTTACGCACATCGCCGGCCGAACCCACCTCACCGTAAAATTCGCAGCCATCGTTCCCTCATTTCCCAATTGCATTTGCCAATAGCCCCATCAGCTCCCTACGCCTCGATTACAAAACCCGTCTCACTTTGGTTGCCATCGACCGGATTGCCCAAACGACCTTCATCTTCTCTGCGGGCCGGTCGAGCTCCGCCACGCTCGACCTCTGCCGCCGCCAGTATTCTAGTGACCCATTCACATGGATAATTGTTGCGCTTAGCTTCGTGTTGATGTCGCGATCATGATCGGCTCGCTATTTGTATCTCTCGTGGCACAGACACACCCGAACACCGCCTCGCCGCCGTGTTCACGCCCGCCGGAGACACCATCCTCCCCGCCCCGCCTTTACACCATCTTCGACGTGACCAAAGGGAGCACCGTGATCGCTATAGGTTGCTAATGCTTTACGGCCTTTAATTTAATTCTACCGCGCCTTAACGACCGAAACATACAGCGCCGGGCGAAGCTCAAATAGCCGTGCCAAGCAACCTCGCCCGAGCCCGTTAGGAACTAACCAAGACTCAATTAACTTGTCAAACATGTCCGTGTTGATGTAAGGGAGCAGTAGTCACCCTTGTCCGTGCCGGGGGACCGCCAGATGGCCACCGCCGTTGAGACCGTGCGACGCCGTGCCGCCATGGCCGTCGGGAAGCTCGACGCGGTGCTTTTAGGGCCCAACTAACACCCCAGGGTGATGCGTGGGGTCACCCCCGAGCACGTAGGTAGAAGCCGCCGCCGGCGACCTCACCGCCGGTGAGCAAACGCCGTCAATCGGGCGCCCCGCCGCCGTCAGCGCTGAGCACTGCGCGCGCTGACCAGCGGGCCCGCCTGTCAACCACCGTGGCACTGCGCACGCTGGAAGAGTACTGTGCACAGCCGTTTTCCCTTTTATTTGAATTTCTAAATAGTGCAGCAATTTGTCTTTTTGTATAGAATTTATTTGAGCTCCAAAAATTATGAAAATTTTTGTGTGACTTCCTTGTGATGGAATCTATGTGGGAAAAATATGAAACCTAGAAAAATAGCTATTTTGGTTTGATCAAAAATTACCCCTTTTAATTAATAAATGTACATTCCATGATTTTTCTAGAATAAAATATTGATCCAAAAATCATGAAAATTACTTTACATTCATTTCATGACATCACCAATCAGTACAAAAAGTTTGAAGTGATTTTGACAATGTTTAATAAAATCATTATTTATATATTTATTAATAAATGGAAAGAGAGCAATATGATTAAGCATATGTATGATTTGATTGTTGCTTTTAATCACCCTACTGTTTTAACATGATTAAGTGCTGTCTATCTTCAGAGTACCTTAAGTAGATGATGAATAACTTTATGTTATATTGCCCAAGCATATAAACATGTATGCATGTATATTGATTTTCTGTATTAAAAGAAGAACCAATATATGATCACATGTGTGACAATTTTGTTGAAATAAATAAAGACCTAGGGGCATACACCTTGCTGTCCTTAGGCAACTTGATTGTTTTACTTGATGGTATGCTTATCTTTTGCATATAGGTTTAATAATTAAAGGGAGCTTGTGTTTCATCAATATATACAAGCATGTGAATTCATGATTTATTCCTTGGTTTACTATTTGAATTATCATGGCTTGAATAAGTAAATGCATGATATAAGTAGCTAGATTAATAGTGGTTCATAATCCATATTTATGGTTGCCCATGATTGCCTTGGTTCATGATCACATAGATATGAATGGAGAATTTTGATTTCTCTTCTCTACTCTCCATCTCCATCTACACACATGCCACCTTTCACCCTTCATGCATCTTCCCATGACACCTCTCCCTATATGTGTCATGTGATGAGTGAGTAACCTTGCCACCTCTCCCTATATGTGTCATGTGATGAGTGAGTAACCTTGCCACCTCTCCCTATATGTGTCATGTGGTGAGTGAGTGATCTTGACACCTTTCCCTTTTATGTGTCATATAGTGAATGGTTGGTCATGCCACCTCTCCCTCCTTGTGTCAAGCTATGGTTGGTTGGAAGTGGGGAAATCTGATTTCTACCTTCTTCATGCCCATCATCCATCCATCTATATATATGATGGAGAGAAGTGCTTTCTCTTCATTCCATTCCATCTCTTTCATTTTTCCATGCCATACTTTCTTCTCCACCATAGAGCACGCCCTCTTCTTCATCAAAACTAGGCCATGGAGGTGGTATAATCTTATTTCCTAGCCTTAAATTTCTCCATTCATTTATAGACTCTCACATGCATGATTCATTTCTATATGTTGTGCTGAAATGATAGCAAGTGCAGTTTCTATTCAATAAATATTTACATGTTTTAAATAACATTTTCTGTAGATGGTTTATATACAAAAGTTGTAGAGGACTTCTATATCTAGGTTATCGTAAAATTTTAGGATTTTAGGACAACAGGATTGGGAGTTATAGATTTTACAAATTGCCGATCAATTTCTGTTTACTTCCTGAACAGAAGTGAAAGACTTGTTTTTTTTGACTTATTTAAATTAGGAATCAGCTATGGGTCATAATTAGAAAGTTGTAGTGTTTTTCATAAGCTTTCCAAAATGTCTTGAATCACTAATTTTGGTAATATATAACTATGGTTATAAGTGTGTAATATTCAGGGTCAGAATCTGTCCAGTTTCTGGACAGACTTAATCCTCTAATCTGTTTGACCTTGATGATGATGGAATCAATCAAAGATGATAATAACAAAATTGTAGACAACTTTATAAGCTTTTCAAAGAATCTAAGAACACCTCTTTTGGATATCTATAGCTTCTGCTATGGGTAAAACAGTCAGCAGCTGCGCTGCTGTCCTGTTTTACATTTATACTTTGAGTTGATTTCTTGATCCATGCAACCATGGTGTGTTTAAGAAATTTAGTAATAACTTCAGTGGTGTAGTTCATGATTAAGGTATCTTGAACTTAACTCCTAAATTAATAGTGTCACTAATTAATTAAGTAATGATCTTGATGTTCCCTTGCTACAGTCTTCGGAAAGGATTAAGCATGTAATGCTTGGTGTGACGTTGGATTGATTGTAGACCTCGGATCATAACATCCAAATGATCCTCGGCAACTTGATTCTTATGGATAAAGAACATGATAGGTTTATAGTAGTTAGTATGTGTTTGTTTATAAGTAATTATAATACCTTTTCAGAAAGGAGATATGCACATACTCTGTGAAGATTAAAAACAAACTTGATAATATAGTGTTGTCATCAGAGAAAGAAATTACACACATGGAACCTTATGTAGCTTTCCTTTATTATTATTCAAACAAATCATCTCATCATGCATCATGTCACGCATAGCATTAAGCATGCATTATTTCATTACGTGTAGTGAACGTGAGTGAGAAGGTCCGAGATAATCAAGCTTCAAAGGAGACTCGGGAGGATCCAACCCAACAAAGGAATTCCACGGAAGATACCGATGACAAATTTAACCGTTAACCTCCCCTGCAACACAGGCAAGCCCCGGAGCATAACCCACTCCCTCTGTTTTATAAATACTTTATGACACTTTAAGTCTAGTGTAATGTGCATTAAGTAACTAGGAGTTGAATGAAACCGTTGTTGCATGATTACCTTGAGCCACAGCTAATTTCAGATACTATCCCACTAGTATGTGTAGGACGTTCTCCTTAAATGCTTAGCCATGCTTAGACCGGTAGAAGTCGGGTGATTTCCTGTCTCCCGCGAGATGTAGGATGGTTACTTACTCACTACGGGATATATGTATGCTATCCTGAATCATATGATGGTTAATAAATTGGAGACCGGACGGAATTTGGTATTTCCGTGCGTAGGTCGATTAAGGACCGAGCCGTATTCGGATCTAGGTGTGAGATTGAACGTACCTTCACATAACCGCCCGAATAACTCGTTTCGACGGTGAAACCGATTAGCCTATTCGAGGTGGTTCTTGAACCGCTGAATGCATTCTTTGGGACGAACGGACAGGGGAAAGGGTACTGGTCAAGACCCCGCGTGACTACGGGCTACGGGCTGAACGGGCATGACTTGTGAGACGCAGCACCATGAGCTTTGCAACCGGATTCAATTCCATCTTTCGAATAGAGTGAACAAGTGACTCAAGCAAGCTTTGGTCCGGCTTGCGAGAGTGTGTGATACTGGGCTTTACCCACCGGTGTAATCGATTCGAATCGCCGTCTCTCCTGGTCGGTGAGAAACTCATACCTTTTCGCGAGACGTAGAAAAGAAATGGAACATCGGATGATAATAAAAGGATTATGGTTGATATCCCATTATGGATGATAGTTTCTATGATTCAAATTATATGATACAGAAAGAGGCTAATGTAGTCTTAAGTAGCTCAACATTAATGCTGCTACTAAAACTTACCGTAAGGATTACATTAGTAAGCTTTTTCGCAAATGATGCTAGCCATTAAACTCCACATATATAGCCTATCATTATCTTTGGTGTCTTTTATTTCTTCTCCCTGACGGGTAAGTCTTGCGGAGTACAATTGAGTACTCAGGGTTTTATCCCACCATGTTGCAGGTGAATTGCTTGTTTGCAGAAGATGTTAACTAAAAGCCAATGGGCACGGCTACTCCATAGGATATTTCTCTTCTTTATTTCACCGGAGGATGTCAATTAAGCTAGCAATACCACTCAAGTTTTGATTTGGTAATCATTTTAAACTTTGTTTTATTATAAATCGATTTGAAACTAAACCTTTATTCATTATTCTTTATTCTAATGTAACAACTCTTATGCTGCGAACTCTGAGTATGTGATATGTATTTGCTTAATCGAGTACGATTCTGGTTGTAAAGTTGATTTACCGAGGTCATTCGTGACACTCGGCGGACTACCGGGTTTATACATGAGAGAGTATGTGCGTGCCATCATAATCGGGACGTTCATGCTTAATCATGTATAAATTGGGCGGTTCTGTCACGGGGGCTGGCCGATTCGATCCGTCGCCGCCGCCATCGACCCTCGGCCCGGGGGCCGTCGGGCAGGCCGCCGCGGCGCGCCGCCGCCACGCCACGCCACCCACGAGCGCCGCCGCCGTGTGTGCTCCCGCCAGATCCGGCCGCGTGGGCGCCGAATCCGGGCTGTGAAGGGGCCGTGGCAGGCGCGCCGGTCTTTGGAGAGGGAGAGGGGGGGTGGGTGGGAGCAAGGCAGGAGGAAGAAGAAGAGGTGGGGGAGGAGGAGAGGCTGCAAGGCGGTGCCTTTTTGAGCACCACCTTGCTGGCCGCCCGGCGAGGAGGAGGGCGGGCGGCCCCGCCGGCGAGGAGAAGGGTGGAGCTGGGCGCGGCGCGGGGGGGCCTCGGGTCGCCCCCCGGGAGACGACACGAGGCTGTCTCCGTCCTGTTCGTTCAGCTGCTGCAACTGCTATGTGCTTCCAGTAAGATGAACATGTGAGTCTCACGCTAGAATCTGGAACTAAAACAAACTTTGTATTATCTCTGATGCACCCATTCGTACTAATAGATAATTAATTAATTTAGCTAAAACTTACGCATGGATAATCTACCCCATTCCCTGTTATCCTAACCATACATAGATGATAATGTAGAAGAATTTGAATATGGGCAATGGTTATCCATCATCGGGTGTAGCTGATAAGCCTTGTTTAGATGCAGCTATGTTCTGAGTGTGCTAGTTGTTGTAGTTTGGGTGAAATGTAAAGCAAGTTTTACATATTTCCTACGTTCCAAATCATAGTTTGTTTGATTTTTTCCCTAAAATTTGACCGCTTCTCTTATTAAAAAATTGTCAAATTTAAGTTATTTTTAAAGACCTTTTATTAATAAAGTAATGCATGATAAAATAATATTTTACATAATTTTTTAAATAAGACGAGTGGTTAAATTTAGGGTTAAAAAGGTAGAACAGACTATAATTTAGAACGGAGTTTAGTACCTTCAAACCACTCCAACACATGATTGACATTGGCACTTGATTCACACCACGAGTATGCAAAACTTTTCCAGGAAGTCCGAAGCCGAAATTCATTACTCGCGTAATAAAATTACAAAGTTTTGCATACTTGATTCGCAGTACTGGTCAGGCAAACAAGATGACTCCAACTTTTTCATACAGATGAATATGTCGTGCCCTAGTGAAGCTGTCAAAATAAACCCTAGTTATTCTTTCCACCATGATTGCTAGCTCCAACCTCGCGGAACCGAGACGGTGATATAGATCGATATTGGGCGCCTATGGCATACATTTGCACGGTTGTCAAGAAGTGACGCAGTAGCAGACGCCGCGGACGCCACCGGGCTGGGCATCACAGTGCCCACCAGTATAGCCTTTGCTCGTGCACAGCTGGAGGCAGGAGAGGGCATTGCCATTGTTGCCATTGTTGGGGAAGCATGGGCCGATCTCGATCGTCCGGCGACCTTTGAGGTAAACGAATTTCAGTTAAAAAAGAATCCACCAAAAACCAGCTACATGCATTATATTGTATATCTAGATGCACATATATATATGCAACAACTTTTTCAAAAAAAAAAAAAAAATTTGATCAAGTTCTTACCCCCAGGAACAGCGCGGCGCGACGACGTTGACGGCTCATCGGCGGCGGCGGCGGCGGCTTGACCACCTACATATACATGCCGCATATATAACCGGAGCAAGTCAAATAGTGTTCAGTAATTAGATTTGTTACTAGTTAATTTGTCGAATGCATAATTTTGCGCTTACCAGTGGCCAAGAGTAGAACGAGTGAGAGAGGGAGGAACAGAGCCATGGCTGCAGACCGATTCATATCATCACTATGAGGAGGAAGATCGAGAGCTGATGTCCATTGGTGTCACTGTGTGCGTCTATTTATATAGGCAGCCCTCGATCGACAGCCAATCAATTAATGGTCATTGGTCAACACTAGGTGGATTGTTATTATTGAATATAATATAAGGAAACATTATGTACTACACCAGGTGCATATATATCAATGATATCATTGGCATTTGGCAGGAAGTTATTCCGTCTTACTACAAATATTGTACTGTGCGCATTGCTGCATTGTTGACAGGAAACTAATGCCTACCATACTGTTTGATTAGCCGACGAGCTTTCAGGCTAGGGGATCTTAGGCCGTTGATTTTGATTGGTTGTCTGGAAACCAGTATCTATGCCTGCCAGATCGTGAACGTAAATCATCTCGCCAGCAAGTTACACATATATTGTTTGCATTTTAGTAGAAAATTAATGTCTGACCTTGTACATGTTAATATCTATACTTATCTAGTAGGCGTCACTTGATTTTGCACATTTCATTAGACACCTATATATTTTTCTGATTCTAATTTTAATCAAGAGCAACTTCTAGGTAGATTTTAGATACTCCTATATATATAATAACTATATGTTTTCCTAATTCTAATTTTAAGAGCAATTTTAGGTAGATTTTAATATTTTAGATACTCCTATATACCAACTTTCAGCAAACAACATGCAAGTTCTAACTCCTGCTCTGGGCTGCTTGTAACACCCTGGTGTTAACCATATTTTGCATTGCATTTCATTAACACATACGCATGCATCATTATGCATATGATCATGAGCATGTGTTAATCGCAAGTTTATGTGTGCAATATATATGCTGATAAATGATCTTAAAAAAATAACCTAGAATGCTCTAGAAATCAATTTGAAGTAGGGTTCATGTTGGTCTTTTTGCCAAGATATGCTTTGAAGCGATAAGATTGTTACTTTTACCTTTATCACAATGCTAAATGGCTAATATCATAAGTATAGGATTTATTCACTTTTTGGTGTTGACCTCTAAATAAAAGTTGTAGTATAAAGTCTATGCTACAAACTTTATTTAAGGGTCCAGGGCTCAATCTCTTTTTAATTTGCTCAAAAAGTGTACTTAAAACTGAATTCAATATAAATTGGAAAGTTGACTTAGAATTTTCTTAAGTCTGGGATTTTAGTAATTGAATTCAATTTTCAGGGCTGATTAAAATAGTTTTTTCACAAATAAAATTCTGTAAACTAGTTCACCAATTGATAGTATAAAGTTTATACTTTGACTTCATGCTATTGTTTGAGCTTCTTGATTTTTGGTTAATCCTTAATTAAGTGCTAAATCTAGCAAGTCAGTATAATTAGGGTTTACCTTAACTGAATCAGGATTCCAGTTTCTTTATTCAATGTTTGGAGCTATGAAAAATAGATTTCCATAAATAAAATATTGACACCAGTTGTATCATTGGTTGATACAAAGTATGTACTTCAGGGGCATGTACTTGGTTGAACTGGTGGGTAATTGGTTAGCCTATAATTAAATGCCAAACATAGCCAATTGCTGTGATTTGTTTCCTGTTTAACTGAAACCAAACTGAAACCAAGTTTCAGTTTCAGTTTAGCCTTGTTTAGCAATTTGTGGATTCTAAATTAAACCGAGTCAGACTTTGATCTTTTAAGGAAAGTTGTAGAGCACCTATTGGAGATCAACATGGTGCAATTGGTTTCCGTTTTAGCTTCTTGGACAGTGAGCTGGAGAGCCATGAACAGGGCAGTTTCAGGCATAAACAGTAACCCGGCAAATCCCTTTTCTCTTCTTCCTCTCCCTCACTGTCGCCGGTGTCCGCCGTGGCGTAGCTGCGCCTTCTCGCGCCTGCGCGCGTGTCCAGCCACCTGCTCGCGTTCGTGAAGTCGAGGGCCACCTCGCCGACCCGCCCATGCCTTATAAAGGCGCAGCACTGGCCGGCGTCGCATCCTTTTTCTCCCGATGTCACCACTGGTCGCCGTCGTTTTCACCGGCAAAATTGCCGCGCATCACGTCACCATCCGCTGTAATATTTTGCAACCGTCTCCGCCACCTCCTAACGAACCCACTAAGCCACCCAGCGCCTCTTGTCTACACCGGAGTCCGCCGTGCGCCGTCTTCTTCTCCACTGACGGTCGCCAGCGCCGCCGCGGAGACTCAGCGCATGGCCAGTCCTCTCCGGTTCATCTCCCGACAAACCAACACCACCAGTAGTTTCGCCCTGAGCCAGTGACTCCTTTCGGCTTGTCCGTTTCACCGTTCATCAACGGGACACGCCGGAACGTCGACGCGCCACCCAGTTCACGCCGTCACCTCCGCCCGCAGCGTCGGCGATCATCTCCGTGCCATCTCTGCTCTAGCCAAGAGCACCCCCAAGTCTCGGTGATCTTCTCCCTACTACTTCAAACCCTAACTGAGCTTATCAGCCGTCGAAGCATCGCTGTGCCGCCATGCCGAGCTCTGCCGAGCGCCGCCACAACCGCCATGTCTGTAGCTGAGCTCGCTTCAAGTCTTAATCGGTCCATCTAACCCATTAGGTCGATGCACAAGAGTCCCAGGAGCATTCCGGTGGCTTTTCCGTCGCCGGATGACTCACCGCCGGTGAGAGCACGCCGGTCGAGCACCCCTGCTGTGCGTGCTCCGTTCTGGAGCCGCCAGGGACCTAGAAAAGCAGAAATAGGAACAAATTCAGGGGTATATGTGTAAGGTTCATGACTCACTGGAATAGTGTCAAATAGTGATGTGGACCTGTTTGTTAATTTGTAAAAACAGCGGTGTCTTTTTGCAAAGCTGCCAGGCCACACCTGAGCAGGCCGCACTGGGCTGGCCTGTTCGCGTCGATGGGCCGAGCTGGGCCTCTTTGGTCCCGAATGCTTTTCTTTTATTTCTGTTTTTCAGAAATGGTTAAATAGTGCTAGAATTTGTTTATTTCATAGACAAACGATTAGAGCTCATAAAAATTTTGAAATAAATATGTGTGTGATCCTTGTGAGATTCTCTGTCAAGGAAAAACATTAATTAGCCATGTTTGTTAGTTTTAGAATGAGATAAAATTACCTCTTTTAATTAATAAATGCTTGTTCCATGATTTTTCTAGGCCAATATAGTTATCCAAAAATTATGAAATTTGTTTTGAAATTGTTTTATGATAATACCAATCTCCACAAAAATTTTGGGATCAATTTGGAGATATTTAATAAAATCCTTATTTCTATAATTATTAATAAATAGAAAAGAGGCAACTTGATTAAGTATATGTATGCTATTTGATGTTGCAAATGACTACTTTACTGTTTTAGCATAAGGAAGTATTGTTTGTCTCTGAAACACTCCATCTTTGATGTCCCATGGCAATGGCATGACTATCCGTATGTGTTTCTTAATCACATGCTATGATGAAGAAAGAATATACCATCTCTTTATACATAGAAAAGCTAAAAGTGATGTAGATAACTATTGGGATGATTCAAGTATACTTTATATTTTGAGGGATAACCTGGGAACACTACATCTCTGCTGGTCCTCGTTAAGTAACCTGTTTGGATAATGTACATGTCATCTACCTGTAGGAAAATAATTAAAAAGCTTGATTAAATGTTCCCTTAGTACATGTATGCATGTAAGTCTATGATTTATCTTTGGTCCACCATGGTTTAAGTAAATAGGTACATGTGCATAGTAATATTAATAGTAGTTTCTAATCTATGTCTATGCTTGCTCATGCTTGATTTGACTAATGGACCAAGTAAAGACTTGTTTATACATGTGTGCTGGTAGGACAGCAGAATGCTGTTTTTATTTAGAGGATGTTTTCATATTTTAAATCATGTTTTCTGTCGATATGTTCAATACAAAAATTATAGAGAATTTCCATATTTAGTTTGTCCCCAAAATCTTATGATTTTAAAACAACGGATTTGGGAGTTATGATTTACTAAAATCCCTGCTAGAATCCTGTTAGTTCCTGAACAGATTTAAAAGAACAAACTGTTTGACTTAGATAACTTGTGAAACACCTTTTGATGATAATTAGAGAGTTGTAGTATTTTTCATTAGCCTTCCAAATTGTCTTGGATCACTAATTTTGGTGGTCTATAACCCTGGTTATGACTATGTTAAACTCAGGGACAGAATCTGTCCTAATTCTGGACAGAACTGTTTCCTCAAGCTATTTGACCTTGTTAGGTGTAGAATCACCTTTGGGCATGAATAACAAAGTTGTAGACAACTTTATAAGCTTTCCAAAAAGTTTAGGAACACTCTTTTTGGATGTCTAGATCTTTAGTTATAGTTAAAAGAAGATGATGTATGCTGCTGCCTTGTTTCTGTTTCTTATTCTAAGTTGATTGCCTTCATCCTTGTGACCCTTGTATGTATAAGGAATTTGGTTAATCACCTTAGTGGTGTAGCTCATCATGGCTAAAGCATCTTAAACTTGATTAAGTAATACCCAACTCGCGTTAATAGTGTCACAACTTAGTTAAGTAATGATCTTGATACTCCTTTGCTATAGTCTTTTAGAAAGATTTAATCATGTAATATCTTATGTGACTTTTGCATTGATTGTAGACCTTGGATCATGCAACCCAAATGATCTCCAGCAACTTGATTCATTAATAATAATAATCACGATAGACCTATAGTAGCTAATATGTGCTTGCATCCAAGTTTTGTATTAATTTCTTCAGAGAGGAGATATGTACCTACTCTGTAAAGATTAAAAACAAATTTGATAATATAGTGTTGTCATCAGAGAAAGAGAACTGCACACATGGGACCTTATGTAGCTTTCCTTTATTGTTATTCACATAAAGCATCTCATTGTGAATCATGTCACGCATAGCATTAAACACGCATCATTTCATTACGTGTAGTACACGTGAGTGAGGAGAATCGCAATGATCAAGTCTTGGAGAAGGTGCGCGATGATCCGGTCCAACAATGATATATCTACCAAAGGTGTTGATGCCAAGTCTAACTTCGGATCTTTCGATGGAAACTAATCTTCCCTGCAACACAGGCAAGCCCTGGAGCATGATCCACTCTCTCTATTTTACAAATATTTTATTTACACCTTAAGTCTAGTGTAATGTGCATTAAGTAAATAGGAGTTGGGTGGAACCATTGTTGCATGATTACCTTGAGCCACAGCTATTTCCAGATACTATCCCACTAGTATGTGTAGGACGTTCTCCTTAAATGCTTAGCCATGCTTAGACCGGTAGAAGTCAGGTGATTTCCTGTCTCCCGCGAGATGTAGGATGATTACTTATTCACTCCGGGATATATATATGCTATCCTGAATCATGAGAATGGAAATAATTGGAGACCGGACGGAGTTTGGTGTTTTCGTCTGTGTCGATTAAGGACCGAGCCGTATTCTGGATCTAGGTGTGAGATTAAACGTACCTTCACATAATCGCCGAATAACTCGTTTCGACGGTGAAACTGATTAGCCTATTCGAGGTGGTTCTTGAACCGCTGATGCATTGCTGGGACGATTGGAAGGTGGAAGAGTATTGGTCCAAAACCCTGCATGACTACGGGCTACGGGCTGAACGGGCATGACTTGTGAGGACGCAGTACCATGAGCTTTGCAACCGGATTCAATTCCATCTTTCGAATAGAGTGAACAGTGACTCGAGCAAGCTTTGGTCCGTCTTGCGAGGGTGTGTGATACGGGCTTTACCCAGCTGGTGTAATCGATTCGAATCGCCGTCTCTCCCGGTCAGTGAGAAACTCATACCTTTTCGCAGAGACGTAGTAAGAAATGAAACATCGGCTAATGATGAAAGGATTATGGTTGATATCCCATTATTGATGATAATTTCTCTGAATCAAATCATATGATATAGAAAGATGCTAATGTAGTCCTAAGTAGCTCAACTCCATAGAATATTTCTCTTCTTTATTTCAATCGGAGGATGTCAATTAAGCTAGCAATACCACTCAAGTTTTGATTTGGTAATCATTTTAAACTTTGTTTTATTGTCAATTGATTTGAAACTAAACTTTTATTTATTATTCTTTATCTTATTGTAATAACTCTTATGCTGTGAACTCTGAGTATGTGATATGTATTTGCTTAATCGAGTATGATCCTGGTTGTAAAGTTGATTTACCGAGGTCATTCGTGATACTCGGCGGACTACCGGGTTTACACATGTGAGAGTATGTGCATGCCATTGTAATCAGCGGGACGTTCATGCTTAATCATGTATAAATTGGGTGGTTCTCACACACCTTTGCTTTGGGCCTCTGACTAGGCATATAAGTAACTCTTTATGCTTTGGAAAGTTTCATGGCTTCTTATCGGTCTGACTACTGTTCATGCGGGACCACCACTGTTCACGTGGGCCCCGCATACACAGTTTAATTTTTAATTTTTATTTTTTTGTCAGTTTCTTTTTTTCTCCTCTTTAAGCCGTCGCACTAACATCTATTCCATCTCACGATCATCGTGTGACTTAAAAAAAGTCCTTCGTATGTATAGGAGGAATTCACTATACCGGACTTCTTCATGCGTCTATCTTACTGTCGCCGCTAGCAGTCCTATTGTGCCACCATATTTAAAAGATGATATATATTGTCTTAAAAAGCAAAAAGCTATCCAGAATAAAATTCACTAGCTTCTACCATTCAATCGTGGATTTTCCTAATTTTTCGTCAGTTGTTCTTAGAAATAAACGAACGAGCCTTTAGAATGTTCACCACAACACACAAGCGCGACCACCAACTGTACGCGCGGCATCGCACGCGTACCCTCCTAGTCATTCATCATGCATGCACAGCGAGGGCCCAAAGGAAAGGCATGGGCCGAACCACTATTTGTTTTCTAACATATATAAGGACAATCTTTTACCCACCATAACCCCGCAGTCTTTTGTGTTCTTTTCTCATGATCATATGTTGAAGTGTCTGGGTATTTTTCTTTCCTTATAAATTCTGTAGGACATAACTTTGGTGAGACATGCATTAAAATTATCAGTAGAATTATGCCTGTACGTTGCAACATGAAAAAAATAATAATAGCCTTGTCCAGCCGGACATTGTCCCACACCACCATGCATGGTCATCTGTGTCGTCAATGCTTTGTGTTGGACTTGAACACGTGGTCCAGTCTTTGTATCAGAACCGAGCAGGATGCGGACTAGTTATAGCTCTGAGTGGAGGATAATTTGTATTGGACGCGGACGCATAAGCAGTGATATCAAGACATACTCCTTCCGTCTCACGAAACATGTAATCCTAACATTCAAATCTTGTCTCATAAAACATGTAATCCTAAGGTATTTTTAGTGAACATTCTACATGGACCATTATTTACATAATTATGTGACTAGTATTGCTTCACCACATGTAAACATTCTAGATGAATCATTGCTTTTGAGTTTCTACCAATATGCTAAGAAAAAGACAGCAGGGGCAGATTTATAATTTCACACTTTCACTAGTGTGGCCTTGAAAAATAAGATTTACATGTTTTGTGAGATGGAGGGAGTAGTATCACTCGGTAGATGTTGATGTTCTAGTCTTTTTAGGTGTAGATCATTGCACAATGGTCTAGCTACAGCCAAGTCTAAAAAAAGTCCAGCTACAGCCTTCTTTTCCTTCTTGTTCGTTCATGAACTTGACAATAGTCATGTATAATCATACATGGGATCTGAGGTAGAAACATAAATAAAAGTTATAGAATTCAATGGAATCTAAAACTTTTCAGTTCAAACTTTTTCCAATACTTCAATATTCGTTAAGAGTGAGTAAAATTTGTATGAGCGGTCGTGTGTGGTTTGGTAGTGGCTCCCAGATGAATGGCAAGGGAGGAACATAGGAGGATTGGCACGCACGTGAAAAAATTGGATTTTGGTCCACCTCTAGAAATCGATATGATAGTCACCTCTAGAAATCTTCTATATAGATACGGACGAACCTCCAAAAAAACAATTGTATCCTAAAGTGCATCACCAATTCGCCATGAGTCACGCATAGATTTGTAGTAAATATATTTATTAATAAGTAACTGAACGTTGGCACTTGATTTACATCGTTGATGCAAAAAGAAGATGACTACTTCAATTTTCCATGAAGACGGAATCTATCTGCTCTAGTGATGATGATGAAGCTGCCAAAATAAAACCTAGCTAGTTATTCTTTCCGCCATGATTGTTAGCTCCAAACCTTGTGGAACCAAGACAGTACGGTGAAACGAATGACATCGATGGGCGGCCTATGGACGGCCGTCAAGCATGACGCAGAAGCAGTCGCCGGGGAAGCCGCCGTCCACGACGTTACAGCGCCCGCCGGCATAGCCTTTGGCCGTGCACCGCTTGATGCAGCCGTCTCTGCTGGAGAGAGCATTGCTGACTTTGCTGGGGATGCATGGGCCAATGTTGATCTCCCGGTGACTTTGACCTAGGGTGAATGAATTTCAGTTAAAAAGGAATTGACCAAGAACCAGCTGCTATACATGCATTTTGAGATGCATGCTTGCGCAATGGCTTCATCTAAAAAATGTGCAATACTGCCGGTCGTCGTTGCTGCCGGTGGCCCCCGGGGTGTTGGTAGCCCTTCGGCGGCGACGGCCTTGGAACAGCACGGCGCGGCGGCTCCGGACTATCGCGGCGAGATGTTGACGGCTCATCGGCGGCGGCGGCTTGACCACCTACAGACATGCAACATATATGACTTGAGCAAGTGAAATAGTGTCTGTATATACAGTGTCCAGTAATTATTAGATTTGTTACTAGTTAAATTGTCGAATGATAATTTGTATGCTTACCAGTGGTCAGGAGTAGCACGAGTGAGAGAGTGAGGAACAGAGCCATGGCTGCAGACCGATTCATCATCGCTATGAGGAGGAAGAGAGAGCTAGCTGATTGATGTCCATTGGTGTCACTGTGTGCGTCTATTTATATAGGAGCCCTCAACGGTCAGAGGTCCCACTAGGTTCATTGTAGTACTAAACCAGGGTGCATTATTAGCAGGGAATTAATTCTATAATACTACTAATTAAGGCCAGGTTAGATCTATTAGCACTAAAAATTAGGAATCAAAATTAGCAGTTGATCTAAATATACCTGCTAATAAATTTGCTAATTATTAGCTGAAGAGCTGGTAACTATTATATTAGTTCTATTAGTACATGTTTATAGTGTACATGTTTATAGTTGCTAATATGTGCTGATAGTTTATATGTAAATTTAATTTACTATCAAACCATATATTAGCATCTATTATTAGCAGGTGGATCTAAACGCCACTCCTGCTAAAAGTTAGCTAACTAAAGAATAATAACTATTAAATGTCGAGGGCTGCCGACTAAAAGCTAGCTATTTTTCTTCCCCAAACGTTACTCCTGCTAAAAGCTAGCTAATTTTTAGTACTACTAGTCTACTATATATGCATTGCAGCATTGTTAGTAGAAAACTAATGCCGACCATATCATCACTGTCACACCTTATATATGGATGCATATGCATCCTTGGCATGACATTGAGTCTTGCCACGCGATAAATTTGCACCTTGTCTGGTACTGTATATTGCATCTTTAGCCCTCGACAGCCAGTCAATTAATGGTCATTGGTCAACACTAGGTGGATTGTTCTTATTGAACAATATAAGGAAACAATAGTAATTACTACACCACCAGGGTGCATGTCGATGATATAATTGGCATTTGGCAGGAAATTAATCCGTGTTACTAGAATATTGTACTGTGCATTGCTGCATTGTTGACAGGAAACTAATGCCTACCATACGCTCATACCATGCCTGCCATATATGGCATGACAGTAAAGACCTGTTGGGTTGGCCGACGAGTTGTCAGGCTAATCTTAGGCCATTGATTTTGGTTGTCTGGCGACCAGCCAGTATCTATGCCTGCCAGGTTGTGAACGTAAACACGCCCTTCTCGCCAGCAACTTACACATATAAATGTTTGTATTTTAGTAGAAAATTAGTGTCTGACCTTGTATATGTTAATTAATATCTGTACTCTTATCTAGTAGGCGTCGTCACTTGATTTTGCACATTTCATTGGACACCTAAGGTTGAGGCAGTAAATATCTATATATTTTTCTGATTCTAATTTTAAGAGCAACTTCTAGGTAGATTTTAGATACTCCTATATATAATAACTATATATTTTCTAATTATAATGTTAAGAGCATTTTAGGTACATTTTACTATTTTAGATACTCCTATATACATATACCAACTTTCAGCTAGCAACATGCAAGATATAACCCTGGGCTGCTCTAAAACTGGGCATATCATTCATCATCATGCATGCACGACAAGGGCCCCAAGGAAAGGCATGGGCCGAACCACTAGTTGTTTTATATAACATATATAAGGACAATATTTTACCTACCATAATCACGCAATCTTTTTCTTGTTTCCTGAACATATATATGTTGTATCTAGCCTAGGTATTATTTTGGAGGACAGAATTTCGGCGAGACATGCATTAAAATTTCTACTAGAATTATGCCCGTGTGTTGAAAAAAGAAAAAATAATAACATGACAGCGGCCTTGTCTAGGCAGACGTTGTCGCACACTCTTCGTACACCATGGTCATCTACGCCGTCGATGCTTTGTATGGACGCAAACAAGTGATCCAGTCTTTGTATCGGAACTGGGTAGGACGCAGACAAGTTAGTTCCGACTGGAGGATGATTCACGGATGCGGACGCATGCATGAGTAGTGATCGAGAAGACACGGTGACACTAGGTAGATAATGATGTTCTAGTCTTTTTAGGTGTAGATATCATTGCACAATATAGTCCAGCTACAGCCTTCTTTTCCTTCTTGTTCGCTCATGAACTTGACAAAACAATCGTGTATAATCATGCACGGAACCTGAGGTACGTAGAAACCTACATCGAAGTTAGTACTTGATGGAATCTAAAACTTTTTCACTTCAATTTTTTCAGTATTTCAAATATTTGTAAGTGAGTAAAATTTGTATGAGCGGTCAGCGGTTTGGTAGTGGCTCCCAGATGGATGGTAAGAGAGGAACATACAAGATTTGAGGTTCTCTGTTCTATCTGCCATGGTTGGTATGCTCGTGAAAAATTTGCATCTTGTTCCACCTCTAGAAATCGATCTCTGGATAGTCACCTCGAGAAATCTTCTAGAGACACACTATAGAAATGGGCGGACCTAAAAAAACATTATATCCTAAAGTGCATCACCAATTCACCATGAGTCACGCATAGGTTTGTAGTAAAACTATTTAATAAGTAACTGAACGTTGGCACTTGATTCACACCGGTGAGGAAAAAAAGGGAAAAAAACGATGACTACAATTTTCTGTGAAGACGAATCTATCTGCCCTAGTGATGAAGGCTGCCAAAAAAACCCTAGTTATTATCTTTCCGCCATGATTGTTAGCTCCAACCTCGTGGAACCAAGACGATGAAACTGAATGACACTGGGCAGCCTATGCACGGCCGCCAAGCGTGACGCAGAAGCAGTCGCCGGGGAAGCCGCCGTCCACGACGTTGCAGCGCCCGCCGGCATAGCCTTTGGACGTGCACCGCTTGATGCAGCCATCTCTGCTGGAGAGAGCATTGCTGTCTTTGCTGGGGATGCATGGGCCAATGTTGATCTCCCGGTGACTTTGACCTAGGGTGCATGAATTTCAGTTAAAAAGTAATTGACCCAGAACCAGCTGCTAAACATGCATTTTGAGATGCATGCTTGCGCAATGACTTTAAAAATGTGCAATACCGCCGGTCGTCGTTGCTGCCGGTGGCCCCCCGGGGTGTTGGTAGCCCATCGGCGGCGACGGCCTTGGAACAGCACGGCGCGGCGGCTCCGGACTAGCGCGGCGAGATGTTGACGGCTCATCGGCGGCGGCGGCTTGACTACCTACAGACATGCAACATATATATATATATATATATATATATATATATATATATATATATATATATATATATATATATATATATATATATATATATATATATATATATATATAGGGAGAGTATACTCTGTAGCCAGCTACAAAATATGATATTCTGTAGCCAGGTCAGTCTTCGGCGCCCAACCGGCCGTTCTCAGTCCTCACCGACCCAGGACGCTAGGCTGGTATAGATGCATGCATGCGTATTTACGTTTTGGCATTGTTACGGCTAATTAATCAGGACCGGTGTTACCGCTATAAACGCTTGCATGCTTCCTAGTTTCAGCCATTCACCAGTAGAATATACACACCTTGTGATTACGAGAATGCGTCAACAGCTATGTGCAGTTACGTTGTTCCACAAGTAGTACTAACAATAATCTGAATATTCGCCGGTTACCATAGTTAGCACTGGGAGTTACCACAATTTGATATATCTATGATCAGGAGCCAGTTATCGTAACAAATAAACAATTTTACCATAAATTAATCATGATAATTCAAATATCTTGGAACAATAATTGGCTGCCCCTGCCCAGATTACGTAGTTACTATAATATATGGCCATGCCTGCAAGCGTGTGTATAGGGTTACGATAATATACATGAAGCTGGTTGGTACTAGTGTAAACTCGCAAGTGTTACGAGAATAATAAAAGGAAATACAAGAATAATTAGGAAGTTACGAGAATAGAGTAACCAATATATTAGGCACTAGCTGGCTTGCATATGAATTACAGTAAATTGAATTACGATACACATGTGGATGTTACGAGAATGCAAAGTGCAGTAGCTACACGTTCCACCAATGCTTGCAAACCATGGTAGTTACGATAATACGCATTGCTTGGACTATAGATTTAGTAGCAAATCATACCACAAATTTTACGACCTGAATATTTTAGTTACTATAATGGTAGCACAAATGTGCCATGACACATTTACGATAAATCGATGGGGAGCCACGGGGAGGCCGCCGGAGGCCGATGCTAGTGCGAAGGCAGTGCCGCCGCTCCTGCAATCCGCACAGGCCCTGACCAACGCTGAGGGGAGCCTTCCGCTCGAGACGAACAGGCACGGCCGAGGGCCACCCGTGTAGGCCGGACCGCGGTGCCACCGAGGTGCGCCATCCGCCGATGAAGAAAGAGAGGCGTGCGGTGGATGCAAACGTCAAGGCCGGCGGCGAGGTGCTGGACGCGAACGAGCCGAGGCCACCTCGCTCTCCGTGCGGCGTATGGACCAGCCCAAACATGCAAGCTGAATCACGTGGAGGAGTAGGCTGAAGGGTCGTCATCGGTGGTTGCAAGGGTCGTCGCCGCTGCCGCTGGTGACGAAAGAGCAGCAGCAGCCGGCCAGCCGCCGCAGGGAGGAAGGCCGACGTCGCCACGAGAGGCAGCTATCCGTCGACACCGCCGCCGCCACCGTCGACGCCGCAGCTAGCTCCGACAGGGGAGAGTCCCTGCCGCCGCCACCGTCGACGCCGTAGCCCCAAACGCATCTGCTTGCCACTCGCCACCGGGATGGTCGTCGTCGAAGGTACCGGATCCTATGGCACCACTTGCAGAGCTCTGCACGTGAGGAGACGGATAGAAACATGGAAAATGAGAGAGATGTCAGCAGGTAAGGCAAATATCGCGGAGCAGTAAATCAAGGGCATTGAATCAGTGCATGCATGTATATGGACGGGACCAGCTCAGTCAAAGCCCGGCGTGAGTTATGGTGGGTGAATGGTTGGACGTAGGTGGCGCGTTGGTGACGGTTGGGCTCGAGTTTTGGTCCGGCTACAAAATACCATATTCTGTAGCCAGCTACATCATAATAGTTCCCTATATATATATATATATATATATATATATATGACTGGAGCAAGTGAAATAGTGTCTGTATATACAGTGCGGTCCAGTAATTATTAGATTTGTTACTATTTAAATTGTCGAATGATAATTTGTATGCTTATTACCAGCGGCCAAGAGTAGCACGAGTGAGAGAGGGAGGAACAGAGCCATGGCTGCAGACCGATTCATCATCGCTATGAGGAGGAAGAGAGTGCTAGCTGGCTGATGTCCTTGGTGTCACTGTGTGCGTCTATTTATATAGGAGTCCTCGACGACGGTCAGTGGTCACCACTAGGTGCATTGTAGTACTAAAGCAGGGTGCATCTTAGCAGGGAATTAATTCTATAATATTACTAAGGCCAGCTTGGATCTATTAGCCCCAAAAATTAGCAACCAAAAATTAGTACTAATTGATCCAAATATTCCCACTAATAAATTTGCTAATTATTAGTTGAAGAGCTGCTAACAATTATATTAGTTCCATTAGTAGGTTTGTAGTTGCTAATATTTTATATGTAAATTTAATTCACTATCAAACCATATATTAGCATCTATTAGTAGGTGGATCTAAATGCCACTCTTGCTAAAAATTAGGTAACTAAAGAATAGTAACTATTAAAGGTCGAGGGCATGCCTACTAAAAGCTTGCTATTTTTTTTCCCAAACGTCACTACTGCTAAAAAGCTAGCTAATTTTGAGTACTAATAGTCTACCATAATGCATTGCAGCATTGTTGGTAGAAAACTAATGCTGGCCATATCACTGTCCGACCTTATATATGGATGCATAATATGCATCCTTGTCGTGACACTGAATCTTGCCACGCAAATTGCATCTTGTCTGGTACTGTATATTGCATCTTTAGTAAGATGTTAATGTGTGACCCTGTACAGCAGGTTAATATATGGTAGGCGTCACTGGGTTTTGCTCATTTCATTAGACACCAAAGGTTGATCAGGCAGTGAGAATGAATAACTATATCTTTTCCAATTCTAGTTTTAAGAGCAACTTTTAGGTAGACTTTAGATACTCCCTATATACACACCACTTTCTAATTTTTTTTCTCCTTTTTCTGTTTTTGAGCAGAATGTACCAACTTCTAGTTTTTTTTTTGAGAGAGAGGACGTACCAACTTCTAGTTGATAGCATGAAGAAAATCTAACTCCTACATCTCTGGGCTGCTCTAGGCCTCTGACTGGCACACAAAGGGCCCAAAAGGAATGGTATGGGCCAAACCACTCATTATTTATAGGAAACATATATAAGGACAGTCTTTTACCCATCATAGCCTTTTCATTTTATTAGAATCTTTTACCCATCATAACTATGCAAGCCTTTTTTTTTCTTTGCTGGGTATTTCCTTTCCTTAATTTTCCGTAGGACAAAACGTTGGTGAGACATCATCTGTAAAAGACGATTCCTGCAACAAACCGAGGCCAGCCAGTGTGGCCACGTCGCCGGCTGGTCTCGGCCTTCCGACGAGGCGAACGGACGGCCCAGATTGGGCGAGACCCGGTCATTTTGCAAAACAATCCTCGAGCTTTAGGGAAACCAACCCACAGTCCTATCTCCTCTCTCAGACTTTCTTGCAGAAAAGCCCTCGAGTTTTATCAAAATGAACCCGCGGTCCAGCCAGGCCTCGCGAATGGGCCTTTTTATGGGCCGGACTCCCCCCAGTTGGACCCTTTTGTGGCCGATATTAGGCCTCGGTGGACTGAATACGGCCCAACTCTGTTTTTCTATTTTTCTGAATTTAGTATTTATATAAAACGGCTGAAATTTTGTAAAAATCATAACAAATCAAATAAAAATCAGAAAAATACCAAACCAAGTTTATTGAACTCCACATAACGAGCACTACAATCTAAATACATAACGTCACATGCATGTTCTATTCTAATTTTATTGCTAAAAATATAGATATAGATCTTCCTACGCTTTTTCTAAAAATATTTAATAGAGTCGGTTTCTTTATTTAAATTGCTATGAAATTTTAAACGTACCATATGTATACCACATATAACATAAAACTATTTGTTATTGTAAAAAAAAATAAAACTCCTATTTACTCATGAAATGCTCATCTCTCTTAAAAAATACTTCAAACATTTCTTTCCCTACAATAAATATAGCCAAAAAATAATATTTTCCTTTCAATACCTAAGATAATATTTTACTTAAATAATACAGTTACTCAAAATACATACCATGACAACTACACGAAAAAGACGAATTTGTCTTACCTACATTGCTTAAAAAAAGTATGTACCTAGTTGTACACAATTATTATTGCTCCACGTATGAATCAAAGTCTGCAACAACTACAATACTACAACGATGGAATACAGGCCCTAAGCGGCAACGCCGCGTGCCTTTCTAGTTGATTTCGGTTGTTGCATATAAATATAGTACATGGGCTGGCCTAATCCGATACGATTCCTACTGTGCTCGGTGCTAGGGTTTTATAGTCGCCTATACGTATAGTGTATACGCATACGGCTCCAGGATATATATACGCGCAGCAGACAGACAAGTTGCCCTCGTGTCGCGCGTACGTGTTCCCTAAGCTAGCTACGCCTACGCCACCTTAACTAGCCAGATCGCGCAAGCTCTTGGTCGTCGTCGACGCTCGTGGCACCTAGACCGGCCGGCTGGGAGCATCTCCAACTCCATCGACCACCGGCGGCCGCCATGTCCGGCGGCGGCAAGCAGAAGCCCCTCAAGGCCCCCAAGGCACCCAAGAAGGAGTACGAGGTACACCCGTACATATGGCCGTACCAGTGCCGGTCACCCTAGCTAGCTACTAGTATTTTGCCCTACCATCGTCGTATCCGGCTATCCGCCAGTATATATTATATATATTGTATGCAGTAGCTAGATTGAATAATTTTAATTATTTGGAAGTAGCTAGATTGAATTTTGAATAATTTTCAATATTTGTACGTACGTGCAGACTGATCTGGAGAACCAGAGGAAGAAGAAAGAGGATGAAAAGGCGCTCAAGGAGCTGAGGGCGAAGGCGGCGCAGAAGGGCCCGCTCGGAGGCGCCGACCTCAAGAAGAGCAGCGGCAAGAAATGAGCAAATAATTGGCTCCACCTCGGGCGGGCGCCGAGAGTGTGACGCCTCGTGGAATTGCGTGGGATGCGGTGACCGATCCCTTCATGTCTTACACCTCCCAAGCTGTAGGCGTAGCGTGCATTTGTTGTTTGGCGTGTTGGAGGGCTTCTCCTCTCTTTATTTTGTGTTCGTTGTGTTGTTCGGCCACTTGCTCTGTGGTTATCGTTGTTTGTGTGTTGCGTTGTACTCGCCGTGCTTTCGGCCCCCTTCTTCTTAATGAAAATGACACGTGAAGTCGTGTTCGAGAAAAAAAAGCAAATAAGCTAGTAATTATCTTCGGTGATTTTATTTTATTTGCAGTGGCAGTTAATTTAGTTGGTCCATTGACATCAACTATATATATGTGTCGCATTGTGAGGTTCTGACATTGAAACTTGTCTTGACGATGAAATTTTTCTTCAGTTTGGTTTATTTGTTTCCCGTGCTTTTTATGAAGCTGGGGAAAGGGAACAACGATCCCCGTTAATCCTTGCTAGGAGAGCTATAGCTCCATTATAATGGATCTGAGCCTGTGAAGATTATTGCCAAAACATAAGCTTTTCAGATATAGCCCACACCTGCTAGCTAATTCCAGACCGGTTAATACAGGCAAGGGAACAAAGCCCTATACGAATGAAATAAATAAATGTATTTAAAATATATTAATTAGTCCAACAACTAACAGGTCCATTTTAGTTCTTTAATATTATGAGCTATGATCATCATATATTAGCAATATATAAACTAAGTGCAAAAAACAATGAAAGTGTAGCCTAAAGGAACTTGGTGGTTTTTCATTACTTGATCTATTTCCGCCTCGGTTAAGAACCTGTTTGTTTCCGCGAGCTGCCAATGTGGGGCCGCGTTTGAGTGAACGGGGCTCCAAGGCCACGTTTTGGGACTGCTCGGCGGGGTTAATTTGCATTTTCTGATAAAACACGCCACCGACGATGCGGAAACAAAAAGGGTCTAAAATGAGATCGAAACTAGACGGCTTTTCATTAGTTAGATTAGAAGAGAAATAATAAATAGAACTAATCGGCATCGAAATTCAAGCTAAGAGAGGGCCTAGAATCTAGCTAAAGTGGTAATGCGGTGAGACTTCTGCAGGTCGTTAGAAGCAGCCAACAATAAATGAAACCTTCGCGTTTGTAATTCATGTAAATCTTTTCTTCTATGTTTTCATCGCAGTGGCCTGAATGTCTGGGCCTCTGGGGTCCCTATGCATCGAACGGCTAACAAAACCCAAAGCTGCCAACTCAATCAGGCCACTGGCCACCATAGGCAATGACGAATGAGCGACCCAAATCAGGCCACTAGCCGAACACGACTGTTACCTAGGCAAGGCCCTGAACGGATGTTACCTAGGCCAAAATCATTAGATGCGAGGGAACGGCCCCGTTCATGGTTCTGATGAAATTATAATCGCTCACCCTGCTAAATTCCTGTCATACGTTACAAAAGGTAAGGGGGCAGAAGTAAAAAAAAAAGGCTTTCAGAATCTATGGGCTCTCGATGTCATATTGAGCTGATATGAAGATTCAAATAAAATGACATTCAGCAGTGAACAGCAATCCAAGTTGTCAGAACTGAAGTTTGCCATGACAAAAACGTGCACAAAACCGCAAAACGTGCACTGGAATCTGCTGAAATAAACTGCCACGAGATTCAGATATCATCAGAAACGAACAAGCAGCAGTTATCGCCACATGATCTTGCGTCGTGTCATTTGGTCTTTGCTTCGCTTTGACAAATCTTTCCTAGGAAATCATAAACTAGGGTGACACTGCAGAGTAGCATTCCAACTACTGTTTATTTGTGCTCTTTAATTTCCTTAATGATACCGTCAGCAAGGGTATCTGTATCATAGTTCTTGCCATAAAACTTGACAAACTTCATCTCTGGGTTCATCAGGTACCTGAAAGGAGATGAACCAGTCATTCAGTGTTTTCACAGAAACACATATGTATTTTATCACTCTGACAATGATAGCACATAGCAGTAGCATCACAAATCAGGGAACCTCATAATTGGTTAAAAATTTCAATGAGTTCAAGTTGAATACAGCTGCCAGCCCGCATGTATTTTCTGGATTGAGACAGTATCCAATATCATAAAAATTTCGTACTAGATACCCACTGCAGTCTCATAAGATAATATTCAGAATGGTTAACAAAAACAAAAGCCAAATAAGCAGGTTTCTTCATTTTGGTTTGCACACTAGGTATGTCATATTGTGCAATAGCGAAAGAAATAGCTTGAATAGACCATCCCAATTGCAGAACATTATCAAAATCAAAATTAGCTAAATGCATAGAGCCATTGTGCAAGATGGAAGAGATTAAAGATAGCATACATGACAATTGAGTGATCAACAAGATAGTCAGAACCCTCCTCCTCTGTCTTCATATAGTAAACTCGGTAAGCACGTGCAACTTGTCTTACTTCATCTGTTGTGCCCGTGAGTCCTATCAGATCTGGATGGAACTCTGTGGATCACAAAATAGTTCATCAACAATGAGCAATCAAAAGAATAAGATATTGTAAAATAATAAGAGGTCAAAGGGCTAAATTTTAAATGATTGCAAGCATTAAGAACAAAGGAACAACTGCAAAAACACACCTTTAACATAGTCCCGAACCTGCTCAACAGTATCTCTTTCAGGATCAACTGTAATGAAAACTGGGACAACATGCAGTTTTGCCTTTTCCTCTGCATATAATAACAGTATTATATAATGACTGAAAATATGCTAATTTAAACCGTCTACTAGCTGCACTTAGGCCCTTCAGTGGAACTTTTCATCAAGTCCAATCAAACAAAATACATAACCTTGTATGTACATCTCATTTTGGCTTGCTCATTTACCCTATTATTTGCATACAATAATATACCTTGTAGTTTCTAATGACAATATAATGCAAGACAACAGTGTTAGACGAATACAAGAAGATATATTGATAGGAAATAAGCAGACACAAAAGGATCTATGGAGATACTTGTATAAAAGAATCAAATTGACTTACTAATTTTGTCAATCGCTGCAGCCATTTTCTGGAGTTCATCTGGACAAATGTCAGGACAGTGTGTAAATCCAAAATAAAGCAGAGTCCATTTGCCCAAGAAATCCTTTTCAGTAACAGGTTTTCCATCATGATTCAGAAGCTTGAATGGCCCACCAATGGCTGCAGTGCCTACTGATTGTCCAGGCTTGACAGCACTTGTTCTATTCTTCAATTCTGGGTAAGATGGAAGAAAAAAATATATGACAAGACAAACAGCTATCAGAATTCAAGGAGCTAATACCTTCTTCCTTCAGAAAAATACTTCCAAAAGACACATCTCCATTTGAAAAAAATATGGAAAGGTTTGAAATGTTCGCTAAAATAGCAAATGGCAATTTATTTCTGAACCAGAGGGTAATGATTGTCATAGTACAATGGTGTCAAAACAAAATTACAAGTGAATACAAGATACAATTTGCACAATGGAAAGAGCATACACAATGGTTCCACCGGCCCTATAATGGTTTCTAGCTTTTCACTGATGTCACTAGGAAGCATGGAAAGAGGAACATACACATTTATATTGTTTGTTTAACAAGCTTAGTTTTCTGCTTAACTTTTGTATAACTGTACTTAAAAGCTATGCATATGTATTTACAGAAAAGCTAACAATAGTACGAAAATGCAAGCAGTGGTTACAAAAAAGAAAATGCACACAAATCATCGGTAACCTATTTTTCTCATTAGTGTGAACTGTAGCCAACTGTTTTTAAAAGGCAAACCAGTATGTAAGGAAGGCCAAGCTTAGGCAACTGGCTAGTAATGGTTCATTTTGCATACAGCAATGAAGAAAGAATTGATAATTGTCAAGGAATGTATGAAACACAGAGTGGTCCTTAGCTTGCTCAATCATGGCAGTCACAAATTAAGTAAGGTGTCTCCTGCTTTGATGATGATTTCATTGATAATAACCAGCTTTTTTCAACAAAAAATAAAAAGAGAATTTTCAGTCTAACAGATGTATATACTCAACAGAGATTTTATGGAAGGTAGCCTCTAGCAAATCACCAATACATCTCTCCCAATAGAGTTGTACATTGGGGTTCACCAACATTGTCTTCTACATTTATTGGGCAGTTGCTTTTGCAGATCACTGATATGGTAATTGGGGAAATGGGGGGCTAATGGGAAAGGTCCATCTTTCCCTCTATTTGGGGGAGTTAGCACAAAATATTGGTGATCACCATTAAAAAGGTATGTGTTGGAGCAAGGGAAAAGCACCTCCCCCATTACATTTTCTTTGGAGGAAAGGGGATCGGCTGGAGATGCTTTTATATGAAAACGATGAGATAGACAATGCTAGACATGAAAAGCAGGTTCTTGAAGAATAGATAAAAGCTCTAGAATTCCTAGTACGGCACTCATAATGCGGACATAACAATGAACATGAGACAATGTGTTGGTTGTGTGTGTAATGCATTCCAGAAGCATCATGTTTTAGTAAGTAGGTATGTAGCAAGGTGCAACATACATGCAGCCAAATCAGACGCTATTAACATTGGGAATTAGTAAGACAGAGAAGCTGATAAACGACACATCTACTACAATTTCAATTTCATTTTATATCTAACAGTTGACCACCAGCATGACACTTGAAGACACAAGGGTGCATGTGGAAACCACACCCACTGGCCACAGAAACCTTTGTTTCCAGAGCAACAGTCCCAATAGCCATGGCATAACATTTTAGACGGGTAGCTAGATATTTTGAGTGGATTCAAGCATATGAATTCAGGATTAACAGTTCGATAGTTGTATGAAACTGCAGATATGGTATAGTGGAGATATACACTAGGTTGAACTACCACTTGAACATAACTTTTGAAAACACTAGCTGTTGGACTGAACCCATGTTGAAAACTATCCACCCGAAATACCTTAACATTTGTTTACTGATTGCCTTAACATAAACTTTTTTGATTTGTCTAACTGATGCTGGTGTTTACTCCATCCAAAATGCCTTGGTACAACATGAACATTGAAACATCTTCTTATGCACCCCTAAATGTAATCCTAGCAATGCAGCAAACAATAACAACTCACCATAGTAATCTACCTTCAATGTGACGCTTCTTTTCTTTGTCGTAGTACACAATTATCCCTCCTCCAGTCACAAGCAAGAGTAGAAAACTGAGCCAAGACACCGGCTGCAAGGAAGTAGCAAGTGCTTCTAAATTAGCTCGCATAAATAAATGACCTAATAACAGTCCAGAAAAACGAATGTCCTGAGGAAATGAGGAATCATCTTGTCATTGGGCTTTAGATCGCTACTAATCCGTGCAACAAAAAACATTTCAGAGAAATCACGTTTATTTCCCCCGGCATAAGGATCAAGTAGCATTTGGTACTGCAATCAATGACTCACCCCTCCGCGGACGGCTTTTCCGGCGTCCGCTTGCTCAGATTTCCCAGACTGACCACCACCCCCTCCCTCGCCGCCCGCAGTGCCCGCCGCCGGTGGCGCAGGAGGCTTCGACCCGGCCTGCGTCCCCGCGGAGGCGTCGCTGGAGAAGAAGCGCGCGCGCCCCAGGAACCCAGCTCCGAACAGAGACGCACCCGGCCCAGTGACCTGCAGCGGGAACGAAACCAAACAAACGATCACGATATCTCAGCGCCAGTCGCAGAAGGGTGAGCGGAGATCCATCGCTCGGCGGACGCCAAGGGCAGGGGAGAGCAGCCGAGTACCTGAGGCAGAGCGCGAGCAGGAGGAGGAAGGCTGGGAGAGAGCGCTCGCGAGAGGAGCCCGCGGAGATGGGACGCGCGGCCTCTCATCGCCGCCTCACTCGCGGAGCCTTGCCGGATCGGGAAGGGCCTCTGCTGCGGGAAAAAGGGGCGCTCGTCTCCGCGAGCCTGTGACCACGGACGGCTGCGCCTGCGGGACTGCGGCGGCGCCGTGGGTTTTGAGGGGGCTTTTGCGACCAAGTGGTTTCGCTGATCTCCCTTGCTTGCGATGCAAGAAGAACGTTCTGGTAATCGCAGGGGGGTTCATTTGTGTGCGGCAAGATTAGTTTCGAAATCAATTACAAGACAAATTAAGTCAAATCAATTTTTTCAATCAAAGGTCCGATTTCTATTTTATTGCTTGTTTTTATTTTATTTTAGCTTTAGACCATATATCTCATTTGAAGCCTGGCAAACAAAAACTTTGATTTAGATTTGGTTGGGGTGCGCCACGCCCTGCCAGCAGTGCAACGGCTGGGCGACGCTCGAGGGGCCCAGTGGCAAGCCACTGTAGTGACCCCTCCCCCACAAAAAATAAATTTAATATCGAAGTGGGCACATGGCCCACATATCAGATATTAAACTGATAAGAACAGATACTACACTTGATCTTAGCCAAAAGGCCGAGAAAGGTATGAGTTGGGACGGAGCCCTGCGCCTTCTTTTGTAGCTCGCTCGGCCGCTTCATCCACCTTCAGCTAGCGAGGTGGTACTATCTGCGGCGTACCAGCAGAAGAGGGGGCGGAGCTGCGTGGGAAGCGCAGCTCAGCCGTTCAGAGTTGGATGTTTTTCTCAAGGTGGCCCATTACGAAGGTTGCGGCCCATGCTGCTCGGACAGCCCAGCAGGTCACCTTTGATCGAGGCGGACTCCGCTCCAAACTCCAAAGAGAACTAACCTCGCTGACATGTTGGGTGTTGATCGAGCACGGGCGCGCACACATCTGCTCGCATCGAGAGGATAATCATCAACCGAGGAAGCGACGCTCCTAACGAGGTTCCTAAGCTCGAGTTAGTTGACTCACTTTGTCTTAACGATGGCTCCTAAGTGCTAAGCTCAAGTTACTTGACTGACTTGTAAAACTTTATATAGGTTTAACTTTATATAGGTTTATTACATCAAGTTAACGATGGCTCCTAAGTGCTAACCTTAACGATGTTCTCAGCATTTTGCACGCTAGTTGAGCCTTATTGCTTTATAATAGGCATGCATCTCAGTATTTCCCAATCTAGTTAAGCATTGTTGCTTCATCGAGCTCGTCCTAAACATATTCCCGGTGTCTTGTCTACGAGCAAGTTTTTTTCTCTAAAGCAAAAAAGGGACTACTATCAAAAGCGAGAATCCAGACTTGAAAAAATGACCAGAGCATTAGTGTTCGCTAAGGTTAGGTTAGTACCATTCCACCACCACAAAGATTTCTCTAACAAAAAAAAAAACGAGACTACGAGGTTACATGTATCAGATCCCTGTGACATACAAGCTTGCTGCAAACACAATGTCACGCTTAATAGCATTAGACGCGATCTCCATCTTCTTGAACAGCGCAGAGTTCCCCATGATGGAAGCTGCATTCCTGAATTCCCTGCACGTTTCATCCAGACGGACGATTGTTCTTACAATGATCCCTTCGGATACATCAGTCAGCTCGCATATGTCTGCGAAAGGCGTCCCCTGCATTGATGTAACAAGTGACAGCGTTATAATCCTGCAGCCTGCACACACCTTGGAGAGAGAGTTCTAATGAAGACGAGTATACCTTTGCCCACTCGTAGACGACCTCAACAAGGCCAAACTTGAGATTATCACGTGCATACTCTTCAGGGTCCACGGGTACCTTGAACTTTGCTTGGAGCTTTCCTAATTCAATTGCCGTATCATAAAGCCTAATAATACATAGAAAAACACAAGAGGAAAAGGTGCTTGAAACATTTTTTTTCTCAGAAAATACAATTGAGGTTATCAAGAGAACCATAGCAGGAACCAAAATATGCGAGCAAAAAAATGTCTAACCTTTTTTTGGCTTCAGCCAGTTTTGGAGTAAGAGATGGTTCTGAAGCATTCCGCTGTTGGAAGACGAATGCAGACATAATAGCCACAGCTTCTTCAGGTTCTAGGTCATCCAATTGATTTTCAAACAGACATTCTGTTGATATTAACTCCTCACCGGAGTTCATTTCACATGCTACTCGACCCTTAAGTTGCACAACTAGATCAGAATCAATGTACTGGATTTCCTTTAGGACATCAATCTGCAAAAAAATTAAGGTGTTAGCAAAGTGCTTCAGAGTACAGGAATGAAGTCAGATGTGGTTCACGGAATAAAATTTCATTCTTCAAAATGCTGATATAATAGCCCTATAACCATTCCATGTTAAAAAAATAAAGAAAATGGATTTACAACAAAAATACAAATGTGCAACTTCCTGATCCTTTATGGATTGGGTGGATACAACTCATTAACATATTATATAAGCCCAGCATTCAGAATTCATGCTGTCAAACTGTCCTCCTGGTACAGTACAGCATTAGAGCTGGAACCAGAAAGATCTCCCATGTATAGTCAACCCAAAGAAATTAAAGACATGACAATATTGTGATTCTTTTCTCATGTTGCAGATACAATGGTCATAATCCCTAAACCTTTTTTCCCCTCTTCAGGCACAAAATAGGACACAAGACGAGGAAAAAGTGTGCATGAAGGAATCTTACTCTGCCTTGAAACTCCGGCATCTGTTGAAGTGCCTCATCTGATATTTGGAATTTCAAATTATTCAAGTCATTCTTGTACTTCTCTTGCTCCCTCATCAATGACATATGCTCCTTTAGTTTTATACAACCATGGCACTTGTTTCCAGACATTTTTTGCAGTAGTCTGTGATATGCATGGTAACTTTCAACTAGATCCATGTTTTTCATTTTTAGATCTGTATTGCAACGGGTGGACACATTAAACAGCTATAAAGTAAATGAATCAACTAGAGAAAGTCAAGAGTAGGGCCTAAATTACACACCAGTGCACAACATGACAAAAATGATCAGATTCCAAAATAATAATAATAATATATATGCTTATATGTTACTAAAGAGACCCTCCATCCTTCCCTCTCACTAGGGTAGTATATACTTTCTCAGCAGGTTAGTGAACTTCACAGGCTATAAACTAAGGAAAGAATTTCCTAGACAGACAACATAAAATAGCACAAGATGGATAGCCAAGCCATGCAGAAAATTTGTACCTTTTATTGCATCTAAAGCAGGAGGATACTTAGTTCCATCTGGTTGCTCCTTTATAAGCTGTTGGACAGTTCTAGAGTATGCAGTTTTGTTAGGATCCTCCAGGAGTTTGACTTGATCAATCTTTATTTTGCTGGTGCATATACTAATGATTTCTTTATTCTCAATTGCTCTTACTTCAAAGCCCATTCCAGATGCATCCCCTTTGTATGGTAGATGGATATTGATTACACCTGAACCTTTTCGTGAACTAGCAGAAGAGTAATATTCATCGTCCATGCCACGTTTTCCTTTCAGGACAATAAATTGTCCTCCTTGAAAATCCCCAGGTCCCTTTTCATTTTTATTGAACTCAGGGGCTAGCGCAGATGAACTGCAATCACCGGTCAATACCAGAACAACATATTTCTTTAGCGTTGGAGATGGATTTTTTAGTATAACACCAAGCAAGTGATCATCATCCTGCCAATATGTTCAAATAGCACAGGGTTTAAATGTGGAAAAGATGCAACTATTGCACATTAACAGTAACCTTTAGAGAGCAGTAGAGCATCATAATGTTCAAAGCAATCAGGCTTTTGTACATATGGTAAAGGTGCCAATAATATAATCATGGCCTGCAAAACAAGGTAATAGAACCTCCTAAAGTAGCTTACTTAATTTCCTGGTCAATTTTAGTTATCAGAAAGAAGCTCTAAGGCAGTAAGCACAAGTCAAGACCTTATGGAATTAGTTCGGCTCAAGCTGATTTAAAGCTCGAGAATGATTCTTTATCAATCTAATATCATGGTGAATGCTAAACTCACATGATTTTTAGTAACTCTTTGGAGCTTGGTCTCAGATATTTGGTGCTTGTTTATCAACAGGTCCTTTTCCAACTTAAATTGCTTTTGTTTCTTCTAATTTCCCATATTCTGTATGCACTACTTCTGTATGCTTGCTAAATACTCCCTCCATTCCAAATTATAAGTCGCTTTGACTTTTTTTTTTTTTGTACATCAATTTCACTATGTATCTAGATATAACGTATGTCTAGAACTCTAGATACATACTCCCTCCATATTCATAAAACTTGACGTTTTGGACAAGGTTTGAGTCAAACATTGGGAACATAAACTATCAATAACTCTTAAAATATTTAGTTTGAAAAAAGTGAAACTTATATGTATAGATTCACCTTGAAACCTACTTTCATAAAAGTAATTTTATTTTAAGTTTTTCTTACATATTTTAATAAAAAATAATAGATAAAGTTAGGTTTTGGAGACTGTGCCCTTGTCCAAAACGTCAAGTTTTATGAGTATGGAGTAGTAGTAAATTCTATGTACCAAAAAAAGACAAAGTAACTTATAATTTGGAGTGAAGGGAGTACATACAGAAGACCTAATAAAAACCCAAAGTGGAAGGCAGTTTTTAGTGAGTTTTATAGCAGTTGAATGACGGTTAATAAAGCAGTAGAACTACATAAATAAAAATAATTGCAAAAAGGAACTGCAAATGTGTGTAAAGAGAACCAAATATGATGAATACATACAGAATCAGATTTAACAACCACCAATCTCCCAGGTGAAAGAAACTGTTGAGAATTAGGCAGCTGCATAATTGCTTCTGTTATAAATTCCCTATGTGCCTCAGCTTCTGAAGCCATATCATAGTATTCCTCAATAGAAGGCTCTCCTTTTATGCACCTGATAATCAAAGAATATATATAATACAAGGCAAAGAGATTAAAAAAAAGCTAAGATCAATGCATATAGAGATATTGGATACTAAACTTTGTCAGTACTTCAAATGTACAATGAATGCTTAAAAGGGACTGTTTGGATTACCTAGGGCTAAAAATTAGCGCAAATCAGTTAGGGTTGGCTAGCTAGTTGGCTAACAATTAGTTGGAGGCTTAGCTAAAAAAATTAGCCCACCTATTAGCCCCCTATTTGGATGGGCTAAGGCTAAAAATTAGCTTGCTAGAAATTAATCCTATGCATCCAAACAGGCTCAACATTGACAAATATGACAAAGAAATTCTGAAATAAACCTTGTTGCAACTCTATAGCAGACGGAATTGCTAGTCTTCACGTTTACAATGAATGTGCAGTTCTAACACCTATGCAGGTTCAGTATCCATATTTCTGCGATCATGTAACCAATCATGACTACTCCTAAATTGCGCTATAAAATAATACTACGAGATTACTAGATAGTTTACTTCTTGCGTTAATTTTTACAAGCTAGACTCTAGGAAGAAATGGCATTTTCCATGATCAATATTTTGAATTTTGGCTGTCATCTTATTGTGCTAAAGCAGTGGTAGTTCCATGAAACTTTTTTTTTTTTTTTAATTCTAAGCAGAATTTGTGATTTCTGCAAGTGTTGGTAGCCATTGTATCAATCAGGTAAAAATCAGTTAATGTCTCAGTTTCTCACTCTATTGTCATTGTAGGTTGACGAAGCATTTGCAGAAGTAGCTTTTCCTTCTCAGGCAAATCCTTTTGTGTATTGAATTCGGCAAAACTTCTCTTGAGCATGTCCTCGACCTATGAGAAAAAAATATATTGTTAACAGTATTATTACTTCCCCTATGCATGACTAAGGTGTACACACCATGTACCGTTCAAGTGTTTTTCAGAAATCAAAACACTGGGAATTTGAAGTATCTGGTTACAACCTACAGTTTGTGCATGAGCATGACTAAGGGCCTGCTTTGTTTGAGCTTTGGATTTTGGAAAAGCTTATTCCACTATGTGGCTTTGAAAATGCTGATTCAAGATTGTGGATTGAAAAACCTGATCTCCAAAATCTGACTATTTGAGTGCACATGCTCAAAAACTTACATGGCATAAAAAAAAGTGCGACCATGTCCACCTACAATAGTCAGATTATATTATAGCCTACAAAAAGAGAGGAACTTAACAAGTTCTTATTTAGATCAAAATTTAATTAACAACGTTGTGTATTGAGTACATTTCAGGGTTGTGTGTGGCGTGTGTTGTAGGGCTCTAGCCCCTTTCTTTCTTCTTAATATAATGACGCACAGCTCTCCTGCGTTTTTTGAAAAAAAAGAAAGTAAAATTTCTATAGCACAATCTATTGTGCTTTCCTCCTTTGTGTTTTCCTCTGCCCATAAAAGATCAGTGCCAATTGTAACAGTAAACATCAAAAGACCAGTGGAATATACAGTATTGAGCAGGTAGTCAATCAACGACAACCTTGGAAGTAAGTTATGTTACGGCCTTGAGGGTACTGCTGCAGTAGTCTGTTAAGGCTTCACCTGGTGCTCTGCTATCATGTGGCATTCCAAGAGCCCAGGGGATGCCTTTATTGCTAAAAAGGACAGTATTGCACAAATACTATTACACACAAAATATATTTTTATTGCAAAAACAAAACAAAATATATTTTAAAAAAAAAGAAAAGATGGTATGAGCATGCTGCAGGAGCGACATTATGTCTTGTCTAATTTTGATTTCACTCTACAAGGTTTCAAATGTGTAGGCAGGCCGAGGTACACATCCACATTAAAGTATGAAGTTGAGAATTGAAAATAGAAACCTATCCAACCAGGGAAGCACAATGATATACCTTCAGTTCCTCCACACGCAGAAGATGTAGTATCATAGTGTATGTTAATCGAAATTGAGATTCCAAACGAGTTGGTTTTCCAACGATCAAATTTTTCAAATCGCTTTCTTCAGGAATTTCATCACGGCACATAATGATCACAGTACCAATGTTATCAAGTCCTCTCCGACCAGCTCGCCCAGCCATTTGAATATACTCCCCTGGAAGCAATTTTCGGTGTTCTTTTCCATCAAACTTTCTTAAAGAATCAAACACAACCTGTTGGGTCAAAACAGAGATAGGCTCAGAGCTAGCTTCATAATCCTGAGTTTAAAAGGGAATGGGGAAAGCAAGTGCAATCTATGCACAGTTACAATTAGCTCAGTCCAAATGTGCAGAAAAGAAACAAGGAAATTAAGGCATACATCTGCATCTCAAGCATCTATGTTAAATGAGTTCTCTTTCCAACAAAGAAACACTGGGAAATGCATGTAAGCATAAGAACAGCAAACAACAGAATATGGGGAAAAGAGACTTGTAAACTAATGTTACTAAGATAAGTGCATAAAAATTGGGTCCCGAAGCATTCCAGCCTGCAGATCATAGTGACATCATAGAAAAATAGATTGCTAAATACGAATAAATAACCCAGGTAGCACCTTCCCTGAAAACACAATGAATGTAGAAGAGATGGTTTCGTCCATAGGAAAAATTGAAAGGGATTTTGTTCCCATGGTTTAAAAGTAAAATTAATATGTAGACAGTAGAATGCAAGGGGAACCACATAAAATAAAATTAGAAACTAGAGCGATTTGTTCAAGATGCCAAGGCATTAAAATCCTAAATATAAAAAATAAACAGAATCTCACCGTTCTAGCTGGTGCATTAACACCCATTGCAAATGTCTCAGTGGAAAACAGTACCTACAATGAGTTCAAGAAGTCAGAAGTTTACCATTTTGTTAATTATAAGACAAATGTACCAGAACATGCTACATTTGTCGCTGGAGCGTTGGGGAAAAAATCAGGAGCAGTGTGATGTTATTAGGAGTTCCATTTTTCTGTTGGACTGTCTGTTCAAGTTAAAGAACAACTGCATATGGTAGACGTTGCTAAAGTTAGAGTCTGCATGACTGCAATAACTTTGGACGGGATGGACTAAGCCAGTGGTCACTGGTCAGCATTTACAATCTAAAGACAAATAACAATACAATTCTTCTGCCAAGGTTAGTACTAGGTACAGCAGCATCTATCATGTAATTAAATACCATACATATACCAGATGTTCAAAGCATAACCTTAATTACACCACGGCAGAATAGCATCTCAACAACTTCCTTCACAATAGGGAGAAGCCCAGCATGGTGTACTCCAATTCCTCTTCGCAGAAGGCTTTGTATTCCTACAACCTATCAATGAGGTCAAAGTTTAATGCATTGAACTGATTAACAGAATTATAGGTTTACAGGGTGAGGGGTACAGGACTAAAATTTGCATGTCACTAGATCACCTGTGGAAGGTTCCTATCAGATCCTTTAAGACGTGAAAACGCCTTGTCACAGAAGACACGTATTTCACTTTTCTCAGAACTACTGGTGAGATCAGCGCCGAACATACTATCTGCCGATTTATCACAGCGGTTCTTTGAGAAACAAAAAATCACCACCTGTTAAAGGACCATCTAAATGATCAGAAAGAATTTGCCAAATGTGAAATGACATGGTCATGATAAAAAAGAGACAAGTCTGTTCCCAAAATGTTGAGACTACTTGTCATTCTATAACATAATGAGACTGGCTTCAGATTTCAAATTAAGGATAAAACAAATTCAGTGTAGATAGAAAAGAAAAAAGGTCCAACAGAATTTATAATTGCATGATAGAGATATCATAGAAGCTACTATCTCACATACAGGCACAAGGGATTTCTTCAGAAGGTTATTCACAAGTGGCATCCAAGATAAAGATTCAAATCTCTTTGGCCCTGAGGAGCTTTGTTGAACTGCGGCTGCTCCTGAATTGGAATTGTGGTGCTTTGGGTACTTCTGGTCTCTCCCCTTATTGGATGTATCGGGATTTTTGCCTTGAGTTCCAGCACGTATTGCAGGGGTTCCTGACTTTGGACCAGGTTTCACTCCAAACTTATTCGAATTTTTCTTTTTGAAAGCATCTTTTGCTTCTTTAAATCCTTGAGTAAGAAACATGTCCCTCTCACATATTTTGTACACTTCCCCAGAGTAGAACAAGCAATGCTCAAGTGGAACAGGCCTTTTGTTGGTCCTGGTGAACACATGATGACCAAACTGTGATCAAAATGATAGTCCAAGTATTCAAGTATATTCAAAAGTGCACTTAAGGCAAAACAAACTATTATCCACTTAAATGGTCAGACTGCAACAAAACCCCCTAAATTCTAGTTTTGTATAAGCAAGTCCTTTTAAAATGAGTGTTGATTTTTACCCCTCAACTGCGTCTGTTTTATTGAAGCATAGCCCTTTCAGTTGCTCCATTCAGATTTGTCCACATTTTTTTTAACTAATATTTGAAGTGGTGTGAACATTATGTTGAACCAATCAAGAATGCCATCTTAAATTCAAAATGCTGCCTAACTTGTAGTTCAAACACTAGGATTTTTAGGATAACTACCACCAAGATGTAAATTGATTGATGTAAAATCCCCACATTCACCAACCCCCAACAGTCTTCAGACATAGTTTTGAGTACCATGTTAGTCAAAAAAATGTAGCAATATTACAAATCCATTAATCATATGTTTTAACATACACAAGAGAAGAGACTCCTTTCTATAATCATCTTTCATCGTGTACATAGAACAACAGCTGTCCTTGAACCGCATGTATCTACATACTCAAAATACTTGTCAAGTTCTCATATCCTGGAATCCAAGGCAAAGACATTGATTTTTCAAGCCCAGAAGCCTATATGCATTTCATATCCTACCAGCAACGAATAACAGACTAACGAATTATTTTCTTCTTACAATTGAGTACTTGAATATTTCATAATCTAGAAATGAATTGTACTTAATGGCTACAGCCACCCCCATACCCTGAGATAGAAAACAGTTAACTGAAACTTATAAGTTTGTAAAATAGCACTCGCATGGTATCAGCAGTACTCTTCTAGCAAGGTAGATTCCATGTACTACTCACTAGAATGAACAAAAGAGCTAATTGGATGACTCTAACCAGCCTAGTGACTAAACCAACTGACAGTATAGTTCAAGGGCCTGGAGTGTAATTGATTAGATTAAAATTTATACTAGGTGCACTTACGACGTGACACGAATTTTCTTCTGTTTTGTCCGACCAATCCAGTCAGCAAATTCGACAGCATTTGGGACCTGAGAAGAAACAAATAGGGTTCAACTGCAAAGCAAATTTGAACAAGTGAAACAATGCAAAGTTTTTTTTCTCAAAAAACGCAGGAGAACTGTGCCTCATTATATCATTATATTAACGAGAAAGAGAGGGGCAAGAGCCCTACAACACACGCCACACACACATCACACACACACCGTACAAGCTCGCTGGTTGGTTGGCTATCTACCTATCTATCTATGCTGACAATATTACGAAGTTTTTGAACTTTAGATATTCATAGAAAAAGGCCAGGTGTCATTTTATTCTTGAGGGGAGATGCCTCCCTTTATGTACTCTCTTCTCTCTTAATGAAATGATATGCAATTCTCTTGAGGGTTCGATAAAAAGAATATACAAAAAAATGATTATTGCAATGCATTCAAATGGTAATTTGATATCAAATTATCATATAAAGTCACATTTAGAGGACCAATTTCCAATTGTATTGTTTTCACGCAGTATTATTTGTCATTGAATACTACCAACCAAAAGTTGCACAATTAACATCAGCGGACATGTCACTTTATTGCGTGTACATCGAGAAACAGGGTAATAGCAATACAAGACCATAATTGTGTGCTATAAAACTTGGACAATCACTTGCTACCAAAATTCACCTAAGATCAGCCTTATGCGCCAACTATTTCAAAAGATCAAAAGCAACTGCAATTGGCATTAGGACAACCCTAGCCCAGACACCACTAACTAGTTCCATGCGATGCCACTCTAGAAAACACTCTACAAGCTATCATTCTTACTTGTGCACATTATTATTTCGTGCAGTTTGTGCCAATAGATAGATTATTGGACAAGTGTTCTTTTATCCTTGTCCGTAGATGAGGTGGACTGTTATTATAGAGGGCAGCTTACTATACTCTTCTGACCTTGTCGGTGTATGTCATACTGTGCCTAGCTATTATTGGCAACTATTTCAACAGCCTAAATGTTTGGTTGGTAGGTAGTGAACATAGTGAGTAAAAGTGCTGTTCACGCTAAATCTGTACCGTTGCCGAAAGAAGAACAATGTTAATGTGCTTCGGGAGCATTATAATAACCTCCTCCCAGACTACACCTCTTTCAGCATCATTTACATAATGCACTTCATCGAAGATTACCTGGGTGTACAATTAAACACATATCAGCACTCACGATCCGTTTACAAAATTATCAAAGTGAAATTTGAAGGCGCGGAGAAACACAGTGAACAAAACATAAGCGATGGCCTACCCATTCAATATCACGTATAATGTCCGCGCCTCTGTAGAGCATTGAACGCAATATTTCAGTAGTCATAATTAAGCAATTTGCCTCTGGCCTGATGCTAACATCTCCTGTCAGAAGTCCCACATCAAACTTCCCAGAAAAATCTCTGTATTTCTGGTTGCTGATAGTTTTAATAGGAGCAGTATAGACAGCCCTAGTGCAATGCTGCATAACAAAATTATCTGTCATCGTAAGATCAATGCTAACATTTTTCTTTTTTATTACAGTGTGGGGTTTAAATCAACTATTACGGTGAGGAACTTGAGATTCTGCACTGGAGCATGTAATCTAAAAATCAATCTACTGAGAAGAGCAAAAATGAATCTTAACAGAAATTAAGAACTGAACACTTCTCAAGGCAACTAAAAAAGTAATGCTAAGTTAAATATTTCCCTCCTAACATAAGCTAGGGGCTCAATGCAAGGGTTTAGAAGCTACTAAGTGTGGAAGATGCTAGGCAGTTCAAAATGAGCAAAATTACCCAAAAAGTAAGAAAGAGCAAACGAAATCATACTTTTGTTGCTAATGCGAATGCATACTCAGCAACAACTGTCTTTCCAGCTGAAGTATGGGCTGCAACAAAGACTGATTCACCCTTCTCGAGATAATATATAGCCTGTGCTTGGTAGACAAAAGAAATATAGTTTAGCAATTATACCAAGCATCCAAAACATAATTTTCTAAGCTAGAAAACAGATAAGTAGTGATACCAACCAAGACACCTTGTAACAAATAGTTCCCACAGGACATAGAAGAAAGGGTATATAAGTTCAATAGATATTATCATTTAAAATTCCTTGGTAATCTGGTATCCCAGGAAGGACAACCCGACTGGTAATCTGGCTTTTAAACTTCTCACAGAGATATGCAAACTTATGTTGTTTTAAGGAAATATCTAATGTGGTATTGCAAGGCAGCAGGAGTAAAGTCGTTTAGATGATCGCCGGCTGAATGTGTACTATGAAAGTATCTATGTCGGTATGTGCTGATACAAATCAAGCTGCGACCAAGTGTATACTGTGAAAGTAAAATTGCAGGCTAAGGCTGCCAAAGATAGACGAACTATTACAATTATAAGCATGTGGTGTGAATTTGCCTATCAAAGTCCAAAAAGCAGTGCATGCATCAATCAGTATGGAGAATAAATTGAAACAGAAAAGGATGCATATGAGTACCGTACCTCCTTCTGGAACTTATCCAATTCAAATGGAAACTCTATTGCCATATCTGGAACGAGTTTATAGAAGTTAGTCACTATGTCTTCATCCCCACCAACAAGTGCCCAAACCTATAGGTGAAATGGAGATACATTGGCATCATTGGTTCATCCATGATCTATAGAGAATTGTGAGACCAGATGGAACAAGAAGCACAGCATAAGAAGTGAGATAGAAGAAAAGGCATAAAGAGTGCTTACCATGCCATCCTGTGTTGGCTTCTCATCACCTGATACACCTTGTTCTCTGCCTGCATCCAGTACTTCAGAAGATAACATTTGATCCAAGTCTGTTTGCGTTTCAGGAACATCCCTTATGACATCAACTTCCTGTTTCTCAGCATCTAGTGTTGTTATAGTCTCGGAAGCATCCTGCGATGCATCAGCTTTTTGTTCGCCAATTTCTGCCAATGGAAAATGAAAAGCTTAACAAGAAACCAGGCTTTGGTTATAATGAACTGAAATGCTAATGTCCTAGTAGCAGCAGTGGCTATAATGTCCCATTATCTTTTAGCTATTACAATTTGCCAAGACCGTGTAGTCATGTAACTTGAACATATGATGTATGAGAACAATAAAGTACCATTGATTCCTTCACCTTCAGCAGATTGTTGAACACCATCCTCCTGCAACAACTTGTTAGCAGTATCTTCCTCCCACGCTATCTTGAAAAGATCATCAAACTGCACAGAGTACTTTTCCTGCAGAACAATGGGATAATCAAGACTACAACTCCATAATGGCAAAGAAATCACAAATGTGGAATGTTCAAAAGCAAAATACTTGCTCTGATTACCACTGTGTCATTCGATGATGATGCAGGTTGCTCCTCTACAAGTTCTCCATCCCGGAAACACTTCCAGTGGCTTTTATACTCCTACAAGAAAAAAAATACCAGCCACAGCAAAGTTTGGCACATCCACATCAGTGATTGTGGCTACATAGCGGAAGAGACACAAGTAAGGGTCAAACCTTCAACTGACCCAGCTCCAATCCCTTACGGAACCCTGGAGGAGCAACCTGCGCTGGGCCACCACTCATGAGCTCACGCACCCAATCACCATTCCGTGCACCCTCTGGGTACGCCTTCTCCAGCGCAGCCGCCTCAGTGGTGTCATCCTGCAGACCGCCCGGACGAAAAGGTCTGTTATTGATGCTCCCCCTGACGAAGTCCTTCGCCAGACCAGGCATCCGAGGCGCCATCCCCCCGGTCCCCGAATCGAATACGTCAAACATCTCCATTTGCACTGATTCAGGATCCCACACTTGCGAATCTGACGCGGACTGCAGCTTCTGCCGGCCACGGCGGAAAGGCGGCACCCAGGCGGGCGCGAGCGTGGTACGGGGGGCGGAGGGCTCCAGCGGTGGCCTGGCCAGGCCGAACCAATCGACATCCCACACCCTCCCGCTATCGGCGGCGGTGGGGAGGTGCAGCTCAGGGTTGAGGTAGTTCCTCTCGAGGTACTCCTTGACGCTGCTTGGGCTCTCGGCCGGGTAAGCCGGCGGCTGCGGTCGTCATCGCCACAACGGTGGGTTTAGGGTTTACAGGTTGCATTGAAGCCATGAGTGATTTAGGGCGGAAGCGAGGATCGCAAGCGTACCAGGACGAAATCCGGAATGGGGCTAGGCGTGTGCGGGGTAGGGTCGAGGCGGAGGTGGCCGCCGTGGCCGGAGAAGCTGATGCGGAACGCCACCTCGCTCGCCGGCGAGATGCCAGGGCCGTCCATGGACATGGAGACACCCGCGGTGAGCCGGCTCGTTGCCGTTTCGTCGGAACTGGTTCAGAGTTCAGAATAGAGGATTTCCATTTGGGTATTGTCGCATCGTTGTGTACTTGTGTTTGTGTCCAGGCTTGCACAGTTTTTTTTTTTTTTTTTTTTACCAAACGGATAAAAAACAGTTTCAACTCTCAAAGTAGAGTTTCCTGAAAACCTGGTCAGGCTAAAAAGATCAGTTTCTGAAACTATAAAAAAATACTAAATGTATTTTTTTTCAAAATAATTTCAGCTCCACCGGTATTTGTAGTCTTGTAGAGCCAAAACAAAATGAAAAAAAAATATTGCTCCATTAGAGCACCTTCACTAGTGGCCTGCTGGTAAAGCCGACTCTATTGGAGATTAATTTATTTTCTTGAGATGAAAGAAATCAAATTTGATTAATGGATGTTAAATATTAGTTGATCCATGAAGTTTCTAGTAAAGTTGAGAGTTGGAAATATGCAAGTCAAAAGCAAATTGAGTTTTGCAAGAGAAAGGAAGAAGCAGTAAAGTTAAAATTGACTATGAGATAGCATCTTGTGTAGCAATAAGCTATTTATGAGTTGTCAGTTATTATAGCTATGGCGGTTACTGTAGCAGACCGACCCAAAGGGTCTATATAAGGACATGTAGAGGTCTTTTGGAAACCAAGTTAGCAAGTTAGAAAATTTAGATTGAAAGAGCTGCTAGCTTCAGATAGCCTAGAGCTGTATGTAGATTGAAGCTAGCCTAGAAAGTTAGAGAGAGTTGTGTTAACTTTAGATTAGCCTTGAACTGTATTTATGTGTAAGAAAAGAGATAATAAAGATATTAGTTTGATTAGTACCACATCCTATTGATTTGATGGTGCCAATTTCTAACAGACTCCACTGCATTGGCTCCTCTGGCAAAAATTTGTATAAGTTAAATTTTTCAGTGAAAATGAAGGAATTAAAACAGTTTGAGGAGTCACACTCTTCCTGTAGACTCTGCAAAACACCCTCCACATATTCAATATCTAATACCTAAAATTTAGCATTTCAGAGAGTAGAGATATCATAGCGGATTTCCTATCTCATCTCCTATACCTATAATTTTAAAAGATCTCCTAAAGGAAAAAGTCTAAATAACCCCCTGAAGTATTGAGCCTGGAATAGTTTGGCCCCTGACCTATAAAACCGTGTATTTAGCACTTTAAACTATGCCAACCCGTCTAAAACACCCCCTGGGCGGTTTTGGCTGACGTGGCGGCCCGCGTGGCTGCCGCGGCCACGGTGGCGTGGAGCCCACCTGTCAGGAGAGCGTTTGGCTGAAATACGCAACAAACGCATCCCGTCCCCACCCACCCCGGCTAGGCGCTAGATGACGACACCTCGCCACCGTGCGGCGTCGCTCGCCGTGCTCACGCAGCTTTTGCTGCTGTTGCTGCTCGACACTCCCGCCGCCGTGCAGCAGAGCCCGCCGCTGGACAAGGATAACGGTGGCGGCGCCGGAGGAGGCGGACATGCCAGCGCAGCCGCCCAGCTTCAGCGCTCCCATGGTCGTGCTGCTGGCGGCGCTTATCGCACCCATCTTCTTCATCGGCTTCTTCTCCGTGTACATGCGGCGGTGCGGGCGGAACCAGCAGCAGCTCGTCCTGCCGCGCTGCTCGTCCTGTCGCGGCAGGAGGCGCAGTGGAACCAGCAGCAGCAGCGCAGGCACGACCCCGCTGTCGTCGCGTCGTTCCCGACGATGAGGTACGCCGACGCGAAGGAGCTCCAGGTGCACGGTGTGCCTTAGCAAGTTCGATGACGACGAGGAGCTCCGGCTGCTGGCCTGCTGCCCAGTTGCTGGTGCCCCGTCGGCCATGTGACGTGCATCGGCGAGCCGGCCACATGACGTGCCCCGTGTGCTGGTGCAACCTTGATCCCGAGGAGCCCTCCACGATGGCAACGCCGCCGCGGCGGAGGAGGACAAGGACGACAGGAGGAGGCGCCGCCCTAGCCCGTCCCGCGGTCGCACTCGACGGGCCACTCCCTCGCCACGCGCCTCGACAGTGACTGAGCGGTTGACGCCCAGCTGCCGGAGCACGCACAGGGAGATGGTCGCGGGGCCGGGCGGGAGAGCCTACGCCTCACAAGCCCTGCGTGAGCGTGAGCGTGATGCTGCGGGCGGGCGCCAGGAGCGCTGCTCGGGAGGTCGGACCAGTGGCCGCTGCTCATCACCCGGACGCTCTCCTCGGTCTCCTGTTCCGTTCTGCGTCGAGTAGGGCCGCGCCCAACCTGGAGACGGTAGCCGTGGCAGCGGGGATGACGGGACCGGCAGCGACCGCGGGAACCAGGTGTCAGAAGATGGGCGGCGCGTCGGACGGCTCCGTGAACACGGCTAAAGGCAGTGTGCGCTTCAACTGCCTCGGCGTCGCCCCCGCTGTGACTGCCTTCGACAGCGAGACGGAGCAAGACGACGACGAGGAGAAGGCGTTCGCCCAGCGGCAGCCTTGAGGAAAGCGAGGAGTCGCGCGCTCGCATATGTTGCTCGGGCAGCCGGCGCCAATAGGTGCAGCAGCGACCCGCTGGAGGTGCAGGCGGCTGCGCTCTCCCACGCTAAACGCCGCTCGTCTACTACTACCCGAGGCCCTCCGGCGCCGGTGCGAGGGACGAGGCGAAAAGAAGGGAGGGAGTTCTTCTACCCGGCGCGGCTGCGGATGCGCTAGCCCGCGCGGTGCCGTTTCCCGCTGGCGGGCGGCTCCTTGATGGGGGGCAGCCAGATCGAGATCGACTGCACCGGGCGAGGACGCCGCTTGTTCAAGATCGCACACGCCGCGACTTCCGCCCGGCAGTTGTTCCGCGAGAAATCTTTCTTTCTTCTTTTTTCACCGTCATGGACATCCACGTCGTTGACAAATGGGCCCAAGCGCAGCCTGACAGGAGGGCCTGAGCGCCATGGTGGCCGCGGCAGCCACGTGGGCCGCCACGTCAGCCAAAACCGCCGTCTAAAACCGCCTAGGGGGTGTTTTAGACGGGTTGGCATAGTTTAAAGTGCTAAATACACGGTTTTATAGGTCAGGGGCCAAACTATTCCAGGCTCAATACTTCAGGGGGTTATTTAGACTTTTCCCATCTCCTAAAATAAATGCCATTCTCCTAAATAAAGGAGACAACCCCTCTCTATTGTCCTATGGAAATATAGGAAACAAGTTTAAAATAATCTGCTACAGCAATGCTCTTATGTATGCTAAATTGGTATTAAGGCTTTCTCATCAAACAACTTAAAATGTGCAGGGCAAATTTGCTATGTCTAGTTAAAAGGAAATGAGAAATAAGTTTCAAGATTTCATGAGAAATATACTACTATAGCAAGTAAAAGAATCATCCCTAAGATGTGGGGCTCACAACCAGGGTCTCATGGAATAGTTCTCTCTTCACTAGCTGAGAATAGATCTTCGGTTAGTCCCAATTAGAGTTAGGTTCAAAACTAATGTGAGCATTAATCCTAGATCAAGTTTTATGGACGGAAGGTTTTTAGTTTCAGTTAGTAACATCAGGCCGAACATTTTGGCAATATGTGTGTTACTAAGCGGAATATTTAGAAGTCATCGCCATCCCATCCCATCCCTGAGATCTTGTTTAGTTCTTAAAACGATGTTGATGGGGAAAAAAGGCACCGCCATGGCAATTGGATGCCGCACATGGAATTCTTTTACTCCCCTGTGAAAAACTTTTCAGTGTATGTGAAAACGATGGAAAGTACTACTGTCGTCAACATAAAAATGACAAGTCGTCAACATAAAAATGATAAGTCCGCACTATCTTTTGCTATTTCCCACTTTATTACTGATAATGATAATGTGCCTGGATGTGTATCCAACCGTATACAGTATAAGATTCAGAACAAAGTCCAATCTATAATCACGACGGAAGGGATGATGATAAAGAATTAAACATGTTTCCTTTTGGGCGAGAAAGTGTGAAGACCGAAGAGGCCGCCTACACCGATGTCTATGGTCTATGAACTGTGGTTACTTAAAAAAAAAAAAAAAACTATATTACCGGACGCTCTCCTCTCCCATCGTTTCGGCTCCTGCCTCGACTCCATCTCCTTTTCACCAAAAAAAGAGGAAAAAACATCTCCATGCATGCATGCACGCATGCGCCTCCTTGCTCGTCGATCAATGAACGGCTTCCTATTCCGATGCTGCAGAAACTCGTTGCGAATTTGGCTCTCCCTCCTCAACCGAAACTCGTCACGCATCCCGCTGCCGCTATGAAAAATCTTGACGCGATTTGAGTGAGGATATAAAGAATCGAGTACGAGTTGCGATCGACTAGAATTAGAACCGCGCGCGCCGGCGGCGTGCCCTTGCCGTGTTTGCATTTCTGCTGTTTTTTTCTAGAACGCCGGCCGGCCATGGCGGCGAGGTCAGCGCTGCCAACGTCCGCCCTGAGCTCCCTGGAGGCGATGCTCCACTCTCTTATGCGAGGAGCGGGGGGCGGCGATGACGACGAGGACACGCCCATCGACGACACCCGCGCCTCGCCGCCACCGCCACTTCCTGCGCGGCCGACTCCGCGAGGCCGGCACCCCTCGCAACCGCGGCTCAGAGTCCGGGTCCCGGCCGCGCGGCCATGGGAGCCTCCGCCGCTGCCGCCATCGTCGTCTCCTTCACCGTCGCCAATTGAGGTCCCGTCCTTAAATTCACTTCCCTTCTCATCGACGCTATCAGCATCGATCTCGGCCCACATCGGCCCGGCCATCATTGGTTATTTCGAGGAATGATGCGCGTGATCGTTCGAGGTTTCAATGTCTTATGATCAATGGTGCATGCAGGAACTGGAAGACGCGAGGACGACGACGGAGGAGGATGATTCAGCCTTGGTGGTGGAGGAGCTGCAGAGGAAGGCGGTGGAGGTCGAGGCGCGGCTGCGGGACAAGGAGGAGGAGAACGCCGCGCTGAAGCGGCGGATCGAGAGCTACCACATCAGGTGGCTGGAGTACGAGATCAGGATCAAATCCATGGAGGAAGCCTTCCATGAACAGATGGCCGCTCTGCAGGTGATCTTCTCGAACATTTTGCCATTTTTTTTTAAAAAAAAAATTATCTTGCGTAGCAAACTCTGAACGATAGACATCATCTTTCTTGCGATGTTTTTGTTTTGTGTTCAATCTATGCAGATGGCTCAGGATGCTGCACGAATGGCCGAAGGGACAGCGTACGATCGCCGTGGATCCTCGGAATCCCCGGCGGAGGAGCCGCCGGTGGTGAGGCTGTGGCACGGCCGGGACCGTCTGTCGTCGTCCGTGGGCGCCAGGCCGCGAGGCGCAGTGGGCCGCCTTGGCTCGGAGTTCCGGCGTCAGAGCCGTACGCTGGAGCGCGCCGTGGAGCCGCCGCCGCCGCCGGGGCCAGCCGCCCCGCCCGCCATCTCCGGCGACGACCTCAAGAAGCTCAAGGCGCAGTTCCGCACGTGGGCCAAGGAGTACAAGGCCCGGTTGCGCAGGGCCCAGGCCGAGATCGACAGGAACAGACGGCGCAGGGGAAGCAGCTGCTGGATTTGAAACGAATCCAAATCACATGTAAAAAAACATCTCTCGATCATCTCCCACATTATGTCAGTTCTTGTTCGATCAGGTTCTCAAAATTCCTTAATTCCTTTCAGTGCTCCCGTGAACTAATTCCATAAGAAAAATCGCCTCTGGAGTATACAAATGCCATATATGGACGCAGACCGAGCAGTTGCTTTCACAGTTGTTTAGTTGTTCAACGACTGGAGCAACAGCAGCTAAACCCGGAGCGCGTAATGATGATAAGTTAGGCTTGATTTCAGGTGAGAAATTTTAATTGTTACCAGTCTGTTACTGTATCTGATTGTTTGACGAAAGGTACTGCAGGATTTGTACATACAGGTTGATAGCGCCTTCCCTGTACTGTGACAGTGTGGGCGATTAAACAGTGAACAACGAAATATGCGGCCGTTTAATGGCCACAGCTAATGGTGTCACGTCAGGGAAATATCCAAGATGAGGGCGAGAGGATGAAGGAGACGGGCGGAAGGTTCGTCGCGGGCAATGTGTGTGTACTGTGGAGAATATTTGGAAGTCATTACCATACCATCCCAGATCTTGATTTGTTCTTAAAACGAAAATGAGATTTGAGAAAAACAGGCACCGACATGGCAATTGGATGCTGCGCATAGGTTCTTTTGCTCTCATGTGTAAAAAAAAAAATCTGGTGTAGTGAAAACGATGGAAAATAGTGTTGCCGTCATCAACACATAAACAGCATTTGTGCTGCAAGTATTACTTTGCATATTGTTGTGGTAGTGGGGAATATAGACGACAATGAGACGTGGTTGCGTTGTTGGATTGAAAAATAGGTGACTTAATTATACAGTTGTTTTGAGGAATTTGGCCAGGGATGAAGGGAGGGAATGAGAAATAATTACAGTGAAAAGTTTGGAGTCCTGGACATTTTTTTTTTCTTTGGCATTTTTCTCTTTGGCTTACTAGTAGAGCTGATAATTGCATTACAACCATTAGATTAACGATCATATGGCCTGATGTTAGGATGTATGGAGATTACTTCTCTCTAATGAACTTCTAATATCCTAGTAGGACAGTATCACAATCAACTAAATTGGACCAACTATTTTCCTAGTGGTAACCAAATGAGTTTATACGAATCTATTCATACCTAGGACGATATTGATCATAGATAAATTGATTTTTGCTAGAACAACTCTTTGTCTTTGTCATGCTCATGCCACATCCTCTCTTCCTCCCAATGACGCCTGTATACCACCTATGATAGCTGCTACCGACTCTACCTTTGTGCCATTATGTCATTCCCACCACCTTTTTGCATCTTTTGGTTGTCTAACAGGAATCCTCGCAATTGTTCTTCCGTAGCGCTCCACACGATGTCTCTGCCCTAATCTATCATCTCGTCGTAGTGTCGTCATCCATTGCTAGGCTGGCCTTCCTCCTATACATCAAAGAAACTTCTAAACACTAAACCTTATTGTCTTCAACAAACATCCTTGACCGTCTTATCTGTTATCTGGTTGCAGTGTCAAGTTGTGCAACGATCACCTCTAAACAAGGAGAACCATGGAAGATCACCTCTAAACAAGGAGATTTTCACTAAAATGATCATCATCTGGAAAATATCATGGAAGATCACCTCTAAACAAGGAGAACCATGAAAAAGGAAAGAGATAAGTATATTTTTCTACAGAAGAATTAGGAAGCATTACATGATGGAGGCAAGGATACTAAAATAAAAACATTTACACGAGAGTGGAGGAGCCCGTCCTAAAAAGCTTCTCTTTTAGCAAAAATTTATATTTTGTCTTCTATTAGCAAAACAGACATAAAAGATCCTACTACTCGTAATCTTATGTTGATTTGAATGTAGCTCTTGTAATTTACGAGGGCAAATTAATACAATAACTTTATTTTTAGGGAATAGGGATGATTCTATATGGGATTAGCTAATGATTGTTTCAATGCAATTTCTTGGTAAAATGCAATGACAAATTCACAACCAACCAAAAAACAACTTTTTGTTTCAAATACAAGGATATTGGTTGCAACTTTTTCATCTTCCACGCCACATACTCGATATCATCTTCTTTATCTAGACACTGTCTTCTTCCTCTCCGGCATCCCCTCCATTTTGGCCTCAAAGCTATCGTAGCAATGGTACCGCCTATCATAATTCATAACGTAACCTTGCTCATTATCGCAACTTTGCTTGCTATCATGGAGCTATAGCCTTGTCATACCACTGGTTACCTGATGTGACTCCTTTTCAATCATAGCTCATTGTTATCGCTCCTGACAATGACCCTTCCGCTCAAACCTAGTCAACTCCTCTATTCGATGTAGTATCACCCAGTATCCGTGGTTGGACCTACCTTTGTTATAAGTTTTACGTCTAATAATTTTTGAAACTCTAAACTTAGACTCCTTTAGAATGCGGATGCCCCCTCTCGTGTATTTTTATACAAGAATGGATTGATCCTTAAAAAATTTCTATATAATTTATGTAAAATTCCTACCACTAGTACACAAACCATTTTTCTTGACACTAGCGTTTCATTTCTCTTGGCGGTTTCTCTTTAGAACAGCCTGTAGAAATCGGCCCTATTTCTACAGGCGGTTCTCTTAAGGAACCACCAAGATGCGATTTACTTGGCGGTTCTCTTAAGGAACCGCCAGTAGAAATCGACCATTTCTACTGGCGGATTTCTTAAGGAACTGAAATCGATTTCTACGGACGGTTTCTTAAGAGAACCGCCAGTAGAAATAATTTGAAATTAATTTTTTTGAGTTTTTCAAACTTTCTTGGATGGAGAAACTCCCAAAATAAAAGTTGTAGATCTCGAAAAGTTATGAAACTTTGTAGTTGACAATTTTTTCATTTGAAATCATCCTTTTATGGAAAACTACGAACGAAATTTTCAAATTTGAAATTCAAATTTTGCAAATGACCTCGGATGGAGAAACACTCTAAATAAAAGTTGTAGATCTTGAAAAGTTATGAAACTTTGTAGTTGAACATTTTTTCATTTGAACCCTTAAATATTGAATTTTCCGTCGGGTTTGTATAATACGTGGGGAACAAAAATGAGAAGTAGGCACAAGTGACCTGTGGGTGTGGTGGTAGATGGGGGTACGCGCGAGGCCAAGGTCATGGGTTCGAATCCCGCCGGCCGCATAGCGCGCGATTTTACGCGAAAAAAATACGCGACTTGCGACTTAGACGGAGGCAGGCGGCGGGTGCCTCCCGGTTCGAAAAAAATTTTTGGCCTTTTTAAAAAATATTTTTTTTTAGGTGTTTTCTGGGCAACAATTTCTACATGCGGTATTTTTTTCTTGGCGGTTCTCAAACAACCGCCAGGTAGAAATGACCGATTTCTATTGGCCTCTCGTCTTGGCGGTTCCGAACAATGCCGGTACAAATACGTTTGGAACCGCCCGGTAAGAGAACTTTTCTGTACTAGTGTACGCTCTAAAGAGACCCTCAATCTCCTTCAGCAACTCTTTGGGTTGTCTCTTTCTTTAGACGTATACATATAAGTAAAAGATATACTATAGAGTTAAATGCACTGCCGTTCTTGAACTTGTAACGATGTGTCATTTAGGTCCACGAACTCTGGCAACGCACTTTTGGGTCCCGAACTTGTAAGGGTGTGGCACTTAGGTCCATGAACTCTAAAAATACATTTCTAAGTCCCTAAACTTGTAAGGATGTGTCACTTAGGTCCGGAAAAAAAATATATTTCTATTTCTATTTATGTTTAATAATATAGTTGTGAATAGCACATAAAAATAATATTTAATATGACATCATCAATAAATAAATAAACTAAAGTGTTAAAATAATTTAAAAGAGCAAATATATTAGGGTTAAATTAAATTAGAACAAATAATATTTAATCTTTATGTATCATTAGGATTTAATCTTTATATAAGATATCATGAACCTACTTAAAAGTCAACAATTATTTAATTTTATTATTGCTAATAATGCATGAAACTTATTTAATTGTATATCTATAGATAGATTTAGTATTAATTTTAAATTATTAATGATACATAAAGATTAAATTAATTTTAGTACTTTTCTAATTTAGTTTAATCCTAATGTATTTGTTTTTTTAATTATTTTAATACTTTGGTTTATTTATTTTTTGATGATGTCATATTAAATATTATGTTTATGTGCTATTTATAGCTATATTATTAAATATAAATAGAAATATAAATAATAATATTTGTTTTGGACCTAAGCGGTACATTCTTACAAGTTTAGGGATCCGTAAATGTATTTTTTTGGAGTTCATGGACCTAAAATGACACATCCTTACAAGTTTAGGGACCCAAAGTGCGTTTTTAGAGTTCGTGGATTAAAATAACAGCACATCCTTACAAGTTCAAAAGGCCGGTGCATTTAACTCTATATTATATATGTAAAGAGCTACGGAAGACCATATAGTAGATTTTAGCTGAAGGGATCATAAAGAACACATGGAAGATCCTCTCGAAAAAACAAGGAACACTAAAGAAGGGAAGAAGTATTTCTTGCTCTCGCAGAACTAGCAGGCAATTTAACTTGTTGGCTCAAAACTAGCAGGCATTTGATTTGCCGGCTCAAAACTGGCAGGCATTGGGGAGGAAGTATTTCTAGCTCCCGCAGAAGTAGCAGGCATTTGATTCGAAGGCTCAAATCTAGCAGGCATTTGATTTTGTTGGCTCGAAACTAGCAGGCATTGAGAAGAGTGGAGAAAGGTAAGCAGAGCAGAAACGGGTGAGATGGTCACACACAAAAAAAAGCAAAAACGGGTGAGAAATGAGGATTGGATCGAGGACGGAGCGCGGACCGGTGTGAACGGCCGGAGGGCGAGAGAAAAATGGAGGCCCGCGGGGTTGGGGCTTGTGGTGCGTGTGAAAAGGTCGCAGCCGGCGACCCGGCGAAAAGCCGGAATGGTAAAGCAACGTCGCAGCAGCCCAGCGCAAGGCTCGGCAACGCAACGCAACGCAACGCAAAGGGGCCGGCCGGGCAGGCGGGGTCCGATCCGACGCGAGCGGGCGGAGGAGCGCGAGCCGGACGACCAGCGCTCCCCCACCAACAGCAGCAACAAGTAGCCAGCCAGCCAGCCAGAAGGCAACACGGCACGCACAGGCACAGGGAGGCAGAGAGGAAAGCAGGGGAAGCCCGAGGCGAGCACAAGAGGCCACCGCAGCGGCCAGGCGGCGAGCGAGACACCTCCACACGTCTCTCCCCCTTCCCTTCCCCTTCCGTCTCCTCCTCCCCGTCCCTGCTCTGTAGCTGCCTACGCCGGACCGAACCCCCCCCCCCAGTGGAATCAGTCCTCCCCGATGCGGCGCCGATAGGGGCCGGCGGAGGAGGAGCGGGAATGGCGGCGGGGCACGGCGAGAAGCGGCGCCGGACGGGAGGAGGAGGGGCCCACGAGGAGCCGGACGAGGAGGAGGACCGCATCTCGGAGCTCCCCGACGTCCTCCGCCTGCAGATTCTCAGCCTGCTGCCGCTCAAATCGGCCATCCGCACCGGCGCGCTCTCCTCCCGGTGGCACCGCCTCTGGGAGTACCGCTGGCCGGAGCCGTCGTCGGTGACCATCCGCCTCCCGCCCGGCGGCGGCGGCGCGGCGGGGGCGGCGGCGGCTGCGCGCGCGGAGGCGCTCGCGCGGATCGACCGCCGCGGGCGCCGCCGCGTCGACGGCTTCTCCCTCGCCTTCCACGGCGGCCAGCTCACGCAGGCGGACCTCAAGCGCTGCGTCGACTACGCGGCGGCGTGCGAGGCCGAGGACCTGCACCTCCGCGTCGACGGCGGCGCGGGAACCGGCCGGGGCTCGCGCGGGGGCACGCGCCGCCCTGGCATGCTCACCGTGCAGTTCCCCGTCGGGAGCCCCTGCTCGCGCGCCTGTCGGTGCGGGGGCTTAACCTCACCATCGTCAACAACACCATGGTCTCCACGCTCGAGGTGATCCACCTCCACTCCGTGTTCCTCACCGACGCCGCGCTGCGCCGGATGGTCGCCGCGTGCCCCCGCCTCCGGGAACTCGACCTCCGTTACTGCCGCCGCCTGCGCCGCGTCGACTTCAGCAGCGTCGGCGGGGTGCCCAACCTCAGGAGCTTCACCGTCGTCGACTGCTCCCGCACCACCGAGCTGCGGGTCCCGGTCGCGCCCCGCCTCCGGTCGTTCCGCTTCAGCGGCGCCTTCCTCTCCAGCAACATCCTCTCGGGCGCTAAGGGCTCCCTTGAGCATCTCTACCTCTGCTCTGGAGGGCCAGAGACGGGCCTTCCCACCACCAACTTGCCCTACGCAGTTCCTCGCCTGTCGAACCTCACTGTCCTCACCCTCTGCAGCATTGCCCTTCAGGTTTGCTCAGGCGTTTGTGCCATTTCCTTTCAGCCCATTTCACTGGCGCTACGCTTATACTTGTTCGACTTGCCTTGTAGTACGTGTCTTCTTTCACTGCCAAGGCCGTAGCGGAGAGCAGCCTGCATGGCTTGAAGGAGCTCCATTTGCTCATGTTCGGCATGGCCAACTCCAACCTTGCTGACATCTATAGCTTCCTCAAGACCTGCCCATGTCCTCAGTTGGAACGCCTCTTTGTGCAGGTCTCTGTTTTCTTCTTATTTTTCATGAAAAAAATGCATCCCATTGCTTAGTTTGTTTAGGCCTGGTTTGGATGTTGTTGGATTCACCTCTTCCACATGTGTTGGGTGGATTGATTTGGATCGATGCGAATCCGACCACATTCAAACAAGGCCTTATGGATATCTGATATGTTTCTCAACATGCTCCCTTGGACATGCAGCTCCCGACAAACACCGGCGATGCATTCACAGAGAATTTCTTGAAGGTAGCAGAGGAGGACCCACCAAAAGGTGGATTAGAAAACCTTTGCTTAGCCAAGATGACAAATTTCAAGGGGCACCGTAATGAGATGCAACTAGTAGAATTTCTGCTTAGAAAGTCTAGTAGTCTGAAGAAACTATTTCTGATTGCTCCTAAGGAGGATCACCCTCAAGGACTCCACAAGATTCAGTCAGATATACTGCCTGATTTTCTAAAAAAAGAAATATTGCATCTGGAAAGAGCTTCAGCAAATACCCAGATATTTTTCAGTGAGCCTGATGCTCAGACCCAGCCATTGCATTCGGAGGTCTTTGTCAGGTTTTAGCTTGAAATGAGCAAATATTGTTGTAGTCCAGTTTCTGCTCCTATAGTTTTATAGATCTAGCTGTTAGATAACAGACATGGAGAAAAAGTACCTGAAAAGGTATACAGAGTTCGATATATGTTTTCTTTTTTGCAATTCATGTTACTAAAGAAATCCTGCATAGTGGTTGAAATGTGAGTTGTTCTGATCTGCCACATTTTTTTTTCCTCATCCCTCTTCTTCTCCCTGTTTGTGTTCATGATCTCTTTGGAGTTAGCTTATTATAAGTTGCTGTTGCACACAACCAACCATCTATTGGAACACAGCCACCTTCATTTTATCTGGCACCTTACAACCTGTGTGGAATTCTGACTTCTAATCCAGCGAGGTGGATTAGTTTTGTCAGACAATTGAATCGGTAGGTTAACTGTGTAGTTCCAGATAGATGGAGCATGTGCATGTCTCTTGGTTAATCTGGGAATTGAATTATATTGTTCATTCCAGGTTTTGGGCGGATAGAATTATATTAACTTAGTATATATGGCCTCTACATCTGCCTCCTCTGTTTGTTGTATGGGTGAAATTATGGTTGCTTAGGTAGCAGTGGCAGCACAGGTCATGTGTTTTAAATCAATATAATCATACGGACTTCTGTACGCTAAAGCTTTCTTTCATATTGTATTATCCATGATACTGCACATCTCTAAGGGAACTATCATTTGTGCTCCTTGCATCCTGGTTTTGTCTTGAATTCTCTGTATTGTTATCTAGCTTCTTGTTATGGACACTGTGGAGACCTGTAAGAAATTGAATGTAATATTTGGAACCATATATGATTCTTTTTTTTCTTGTAGTTGACGCTCATAAAGGTGAACATGATTCTGTGCAACAGCTTGACACGAGTAGCTTGAAAACATCACTGCAATAAGTTGTTTTTTTTCCTGAACATGCAGGAGAGCTGTGTATCATTATATTAAAAAGAAAACTGCAATATGTTGATTGTTTTACCTTCATGCCAAATTAAGACTTGCCTGCTGAGTCATCTGTTATGAATTTACACTCTGGAAATTGCATGCTGCTGTTACTGGAGGCGTCTCGGATAAATGGATGGTGGTGCTTTTTTTTTTTCATTTTCCTTTTAATCTTTTTATGCAAATGTCTTCGAGATGAATGGTGTGTATATTGCGCCGCTTCCCTCCTTTGAGTTAGTGTGTGCACACATGTTTCTGATTGTCTTAGAATTACCTTCCAGTTTGGTTTGGTATGGCTACTATAACCAGTTTAATTTAGTATTTAGTATTGACTTTGGCGCGGATGCTGATGGGGAGATGAGCTCTGCTACTTAGTGATTTATGTTTTTTGGGCCTGGAAATTTGAGATGATGCACTGCCAGAAGTTCTGTATTATTTCAATTAGTAGTAGAAAATGCTATCTTTGCTTCCTGTTCAATTTCCTTGTGCCTAATGCTGTTTTTTGTGGGCTGTGTGTATTTTCTCCCTCTTAGGCAGTTTCTTTCCTGTTTGGTGGGTTAGCTTGGGGCCAACCTTTGTGCTTGGTGCTTGCTTGCAACACCTGGAACACCTCTCCTTTCTACTTAACTGAGTGGCAGAGCTCCTGCCTTTTATCTTAAAAAAAAGAATGTATGGTTGACAGTCTGTTGTTGGTAGTATTGATTTACATCCTTAAAATGATAGATACGGGTTGTTCAGGTGACTGAAATTATATGTGCTTATTTTGGTGGTACTTGTAAGGAGGTATTGTTTTTGTTCAATGTTTAGGTCATTGAGTTTTAGTGGTGGAGCTAGACGAGTGAAATGCTATGGTGTTCTTAGCTACCTTTGCAGGATGGAGCCTCTGAGGTACTTCCTGGGAGTGTACCTTGGGGGTGAAACCATCTTTGTGGAAATTCTATGGTGCTCCTTTTGTGAAGTGAAAGCCATATCACCTTAGTGCTTTGCACTTTTGCCTTATCCTTCAAACCATGCAGAGCTATAGAGCCACACAGCATAGTGAAATGATATGGATAATGTTGGTAAAGGTGTCCAGTATCTTTGAGCATTCGTATGCACTTGTATGTTTGAAGCAGTGATATTCGTGTACACCCTTCACATTTTGAATTTGGTCAATTATTTTTGGAACTTTAGGCTGCCTAATGATGTCCAGGTACAAGGAATCATACTTGTGAAGTTGTGGAAATGGATTTTTTTATGCATCTTGGTATTTGAAGATATATTATAAGTGACGTAAAATTTATGTGGTTTGATATAAACAACATGTTGACCACTTGACTGTTAACATGCAAAGTACTGTTGCTTTGTGACTCAATGTATCTATCTGTACTGCTTCAGATGTGGAAATGTAAGTCAGCATACTCTTTTGGACTTGTTTTAATATCAATAGAAATGCACACTTAGCAAATCTGTGTTCAGTAACCACTAAGCATTTTTACTACATCTTTTAAATACTGACACTGGAACCCACTGATCTATTGTGGTTTATTCATTAATGCCAGATTTTGTTCCATTAATATTTGCTATTGCGTAGGCTGCAATCATTATAGAACAGATTTGTTGAAAAGGTACTTTACCTATCTATTTTCTCTATTTATATTGTCAACTTGTAAAACACAGGAATAAGAGGATGCTTACAATATCTAAAAGAGAGTGATATGCTGCTTCAGAAAAGATCGCTTATGCTGGTGAGGAAAAGAAGGTATATCCTACTTTGTGTAAACTAGTGGTGGGGCTACTGGGATTGACCTTGCAGTGGAGGTGCATGATTTTATTATTGAATCCTTGTAGATTTACACTCCAAACTTTGTTATGTGTGTTATTCAATCTGTTATGTGTGTTATTCAATCTGAAGGATATGTTGTATATGTTAAGGGCGTAGACAACTCTTGTTTGCAGCAATGCCCTTAGCTCTTTTGAGTAACGTATGCTAACTTTCTTGCAACTTGATAAATGATTTTCTATTGAAGGGACCTGCACAATTAATTAATTAACATGGGTAGATGATTCTGTGAATAACTGGTCCACCTTCAGTGACTAGAATAACACAGCAGCAAAGATCTTAGTTTCGAACAAGTTGGGTAAGCAGTAATTACAGAATAACATGAAAGGAATGCTCTCTAGGATTGGGGAATTTATCGATTTAGGAATCCATGGGTGATGGGTCCTTCTAGTACACAACTTCTGGTTCTATTTTGACCTCAGAGATTTCTTGTTCCATTTTTCTTGGCCTAATTGTTGCTGTAGTCTCAATATATATTCCTGTGTGTTAGTTTTGGGTTTGAGCTTTATGTAGCACTTTGTGAAAGATTACCATAACCAAACTATAGTCCCATGTGAGTGTTGACCTTACGCCATTCTTTAAACGATAAGAATAAATTTTAGAAGATTCATAACTCTATTTCTATGAAGCATCTTTTCAGAAGTAGAGGTCATTGGGTCTAGTTTGTAAATTAACAAACACTTATTACACCTACAGCATTGAATCTTTGACATGGGCATACTGATTTAGCTTTTACATAGTAGTTTATGAAGAATTGAAAACTTGAGATATATTCAGATGTATGTAAGGTTTGGCAATCAGAATCTGCACTATCTACTAGTATTCAGGCGTGTGTCAGCAAGTTGTATCTTGTCCTTCCTGTCATTTCTGCAGAATGTGTTTATGATCAATACTTGGTGATCAGATGATGCCTAATTGGTCCTGCACTCTATTTTAATGTTTGGTAAACAAATGTTCCATTTTTATTGAAGGGAAGTTCTGACGTTTTAGAAAGTAAGAACTAATCATATCTCAGATGATGAAATGCATGTGCATATGACACATGGATACTGGATGTCTAGGCTGCTGCTCTTGGGTTTCCCTTATTTTGGACTTTATTATGCAACTAACTAGACACGGTTATAGCATAGTGATACAACGTGGTTATCTTACTGCAATGGCTCAGATGGGCTTCTACGTCCAAACTTTTAGAGCATGTATGGTAATATCATGATCAGTTACATATTTTTGTATGCACTTATGCATTCCAAACTTCTCTTAAATTTCCTTCTGTCCTTTCTAGTACATGCTTTTCATTGGTCCTTCCTTTCTACTGTACTGTAACAGTATCTGTGTGGCCAATCAGACTTTTTGGTCCGTAGTAGTAGTGGGGGGTCTCCTGTGTTCATAATTAAGGCTGCAATTATTTGTATTCTTCGTTGTCTAGTCCTTGTCCTTTGTGCTACAGTCATGGTGGAGTAAAGCCCAATTTATTATAATTACTGATTTAACAAATAGTCTTACCCCATCCACAAAGTTGCTAGAGCATAGCATGGTGTGCATGACCAATTTTATTATAATTACTGAATTATAATAAATTGGTAGAGCTTAGCTTGTTGGTTGATGCCTAACTTATTAGCCATGAAGTGTGGCTACCAAGAAAAAAAAAAGGCTGTGGCAAGTTTGGGACAGAAATGAGCCAATGGCATGTAGAGCAGGGCGCTACAAAACGTTTGGCAAGCTGTAGTCATGGTATGAACCAAACGTATTACCTATAGTGTGGCGCACTGGCGTGGAAAGGTGTGGCTACCAACAAACAGGCTACAAGCCAAGTTAGTAGGACCGAACCGTTGATCGAACCGGTGAGGCTGTCGGTTCAATGGTTCATTGGTCCGACCGTTTAGAACCGGTTGAACCGTCGGTTCAATTATTTTGAACCGGTTAAATCGAACCGGCAATAAATACTTTGAACCGGTATATATATATATAATTTACTAATTGACAGATGGAAATATATAGAGATAGATGATATAATTTGAGAAAGGCTAGGCGTGTGAGGAAAATAGTAACTTAATAAATACTCCCTTTTGGAAAAAAAAAAAAATCAATATTGGGATAAAATGTATCACTACGAAGAGCTCGTCAAAGTGATTAAGATATATATATTATTTATTTATGCATTATACGGATCCAGTGAAAAATATATTAAATTTTGAAATAAAAAAGTGTCCAAAGCAAAAGCATGGAGCATGGACCATGGAGTCTGCAGCCAAGTGCCGTACGCACGGGTTCAAAAAAGGTACCTGTACGCACGCACGCACATCCCGCACTCACGCTCAAACGCACAGAACAACAGGCAGCATCACAGCAGTAGCAGACAGTCCGGGCCCACTGCCAGTTGCACACGCGGGAGACAGTCACACGCCAGTCCACGCAACAGCAGATAGTGATTCCCAAACCGGAGCGGTTCAAACAGAACCGGCCGGTTCACCGGTTTCATAAAAAACCGGCCGGTTCAACCGGTTTTTAGCGGTTCAATTGCATGGACGGTCTTTTAAGTGAACCGCACGGTAGAGGCTCGTTCGGTCTTTTAACGGTCGGACCGCCGGTCCGGTCCGGTCCAAATAACTGGGGCTACAAGTAGAGGCTATAAATAGGAAGTTGTAAGCAAAATTATGGAATCTCATAGATGCTGTTTTACTTTTTACTTCTCTTGCTAAACCCATCTTTTAGGCTTTTTGCTTAGGGTTGCTTTATTTGCTTTGGCCATAGCTGTTTTGTGTTTTGGTACGAAGGATACTGCAGCTTATCTTTCATATTCAGATGGATTATTCATAATTCACTGAGCAACTTCATTCAAGTGTTTGCGTACATAGTTATTATTTTGTGTGCCTCTGATTGGTAGCTTATTATCCAGAGAGATTAAAATTAAAATTCAGGTCTTGGTAACTTCTTATGTCACTTGGGTTCTTTCTAGTTGTGGCAGAACCTTCCAAATTATATGGCCCACAAGCACTTGACATTGTCCCTAAGACCTCTGTCGGCTATGTTTGTGTACCACATAACTTGAAAAGTTCCGTCGGGTGAAACCCCCGATGACACCACGATCCTCTAGGATCGAATTCTTCTGAGATATTGTAGTATTACAACCGTTTTTATCCAAATACAACAGAGTAGCGGAAGGTTTACAAAAGAAGATTACAACATTTGATCAGAGTTTGATTAAACAAAACTTAACTGAGTTTGCGGAAGCAAGAAAAAACCATAGAACACTTGTAAGACAACGTCTCAGACGGAAAGTATTCGATCATGCCAAGCCCACTGGTATGACCGAAGTTAGCTTCACTAGTCAACACCTGCAACAGGGGTCAAACAAACCCTGAGTATAAAAGTACTCCGCAAGACTTACCGGCAGAAAAATGGGGAGAAGACTTAGGAATGCTGGTTGATAGGAATCAAGGTAAGGCTTTAGCAAGAATCAAAGACACCTTTGCGGAAAAGCGACTAATGCTGATCCTTATTATAACAATCACTTGTCAACCAGGGAACGATTTCAAAACTTTCCAGTCTCAGCAACTTCCATCATTACTACGATGCCGGGGCTAGGATCAAGTCTCCCATATCGTGGAGCACCGACAATTCGAACCGCTTTATATAAGCTAGGGCTTTCTAGCCACACGATGTATGCAGGACCAAATATCTTACATACATCAACTCAAAGCTTGAATTTCTCCATACTAGAACGAGTCCTAGCCGTGAGAGTACAGTACACCACCTCCCTACGCCGTCAGTACGTCGACGGTGCGCTCGTAGGATGGGTACAACGCTACTTTCCGTTCCCTTTCTCGTCATGGATAGTCCAAGTGGAGCTTACCGCCATTAGCATGCGACTAGTACTATCCAATAACCTCATGATTCTAGGGCCAACCAACGGATGGTCCTTAACCGACATAAGTGGACGACACTACACCAGGGCACTAGCACTTCCTGATGCAAGTCACTTCACCGACGTCTCGATGACTCGTCATGTCACCGTTGAGTATCCTTGACCCGATCGAAGTAAAGGATAAACAACAGGCACATCAAGTTTTGAAAATTTTCTCGAAGATGATATTGTTGTCACACCTTTGAAAATATTTTGATTTTAAATCCTATGCTATCAGCAGGACTAAGCAAATACTAAGCATTTTCGAAATGAAAACAGGTATCTAGGGTAATATATCAAGGTACGGTAAATGCATCAAGTAGAATATCATACAACTCCTAACAGCTAATGCATCATATCATCAACATAAAATATAAAGCTTTTCAAAATACAAGGAAGTGTCTGAATGCATCCGATACTTGCCTGCGTTGCAGAGAAGGTCAGTTGTTAATCTTGGTATCAGCATCTTCGGTGCATTCACCTCATCAGGGTTGGATCACCGCAAACCTTCTCCGAAGCTTGAGCATCGCAATCTTTCGCTCTCACGTAGACTATACGTAAAAGGAATGATGTATGCTTAATGATATGCCTCATGTGATGCATAATGCAAGACATACAAATTAAAGAAAGTTGAGTACAACTTTCCTTCACGGTAACATCGCATTAAGCGATCATGGTTAACCTCAACGATGATGGACTAACGATACGCAATCAATGTAAATTGCCGAAGGTCATTAGGGTTAATGACTAGGGTCATCACTCAATCCCAAACTCAATCAATCCTATAATGATTATTAAGGTTAATTACTAATTTATTAACCATTTTTATAGTTGTTGAAAGCCACTAATTAACTTGCTAACTAGAAATTAATTAAACCCTAATTAAACAAGGTATTAACTAATTAAACATTAATTAACTAAGGTATTAATTAAGCATAAAAGTAAAATTAGTTAAATCATGATCAAACTTCATAATTAAGTTCATTATCACCTAATTAGCACACAAAATAAATTTCATGATTTTTGGACTTATATTTTATTTATTAAAAATCATGGAATTTGTATTTATCAATTAAAAGAACCAATTTTAATGTAAGTAAAAGTTATAGAAAATTCAAGGTTAGCATTTTTCTTGTGTAGAGTACAGCACAGGGATCACACATATTTTTTTATTTTATTTTTAACTGCCCAAGATATTTAATTATGAAAATATGAAAATCAGCATTTAAAAACCATAAAAGAAAAAGAAAACACCTTCCTCTCCTTCGCGGGCCACTATGCGGCCCAGCGGCCCAGCTTGGCCCAGGTCGGGCGTGCACGTGGCCTGCCCCGACGTGCTGCCTCTCCCTCTCTTTCTCTTTCGCTAATAGGCGGGCCACACTGTCGGCCTTCTCTTCCCCTCTCTCCCGTTCAAACCGAGGGGCGGCGGCGGTGCCGGCGGTTACCTCGTCGACGACGAGCCCAACGCCGGGCGAGAACGGCACCACGGCCTTCCCGAAACCACGACGAACCCGACCAACTACGATTTTAAGTCAAAAGGTGACCGGAGCAAGACGTACGGCGGCCATGGCGGCAATGACAGGGCTCTGCTTAGCGCGGCGGCTTCTTGTTTAGGGATGATAATCAGTAGTAACGCTCTGGGAAGGTCAGAGAGGCTCACCACAATATGATGCTTGAACCGGTTGCAACGGAGGAGAAGCGGAACAACTTGGCCGTGACGGAGGTGAGCTCGGCGGCGCGCTCACACCGGCAAGACGACGTTTCGGCGTATTTGGGGCCTTGGCTACGAAAACGAATAACTGAGCGGTGGTCAGTGAAGAACGGTGAAGCTAAGACGGTTGGAAGGTCGACTTGCGAAGCACGGTAGTGCTCTAATCAAGGCAGAAGGGCTCTCGGCGGCTCGGCGGCCGGCCGCAAGGAAGAAAGTGACCAACGGCCGACTCCGATGATGTCAAGAGCTTCGATTGAGTTCGGTGGGTGCGCAACAATGTTGCGAAGCTACTGACCAGTGCAATTGGACAGTGATGCTTTGTTGACGACGAATTGTGCAGTCGATTGAAGGATGGCCGGCGATGACAGTGGAGAAAGAAAAGAGAAACAACGGCGGCGATGGTGGCTTATATAGGAAAAGAGGTGGTCCACGTGGTGATGAGCACCTTCGCGACGGGGTTGAGCTGGTTGGCAACGCGCGGATGCCGGGAAACGACGAGAGCTGCCACGGCGACGGTGGACGACCGGCCGGCATGGGCGACGGGGCAAGGTGGCAACCCCCTCCTGTTGATCTAGTGTAGCTACTTGTCCCTTCCTCTCCTCTGTTTTCTTCAAATTGCTCCAAAATTTTGAACAGAAGTTGAACAATTCCCAAAATACAGATTGTGCAACTTTTCATGCCCTACAACTTTTGTTAAAGAAGTTTAGTCAAATTCCAAATAGTTTTGAAATTTAATTTCAAATTTGAAAAGAAGGCAAAAACCTAACCTTTGGGATTTTAAAATTACTTTCAAATTTTGAATAAAAGATGAAAATCTCCAAAAATAAAAGTTGTTCCATTTTTCAAGATCTACAACTTTTATTTAAAAAGTTTTTCATGAAACTGAATAATTTTTGAATTGGAGTTTAAAAATCAAAAGGGGACAATTCCCAATTTAAAGAACTTTTGAAATTACTTCAAATTTTATTTAAAAACTTGAAAAACTTTATTTACCAAACTTGTAGAGCTCAAAAAAAGATGCACAATCTGTATTTTTTAAGTTTTTCCCAAATTTTGAATATTTTGAGATGAAATTGAGAAAGGGGCAAATTCACTTTTAAAAATCGGGGTTTTGAAAAGGAGATTCAAATTGATTCTTCGGGCAATTAATTAATAATGTTGTGGTAAGTTCCAAATCCAACCAATGGCACACTTTCAAAGTACAAGGTTTATACTTTGAAATAGTGCCAAAGGTTAGCAACTTTTATTCAGAAAATTAATTATGGTTAGCTCCTCAAAATTGAAAATGATATTCAATTTCCAACACTTAGCCAATTTGGCTTAGGGTTGGGATTTGAATTCCAAATCAATTTTGATTCTTTCTTTTACCTTTTTTACCTTTAAAACATTGTTAGCATTTAAGGTCAAGGTTAGCCAAGCACTTGGACATACCAAAGGTTGATTTTAGGTTAACCACTTTTATAACCTATTAAGCATATAGCTTAAAGAAAAGTGATTATCATGACATTGATAAAACATCCTTCATGAAAGAGCTCAACCAACCTAAAAATGTAAACTCATTTTATTTAATCAACAAACTTATCAAGCTACACTAATGATCATTAGACATGATTAACATCTCAAAGCATGCTTAACATACAAGGCAAAGCATTAATCATGCAAGGATCACTAACACCATGAAATGCACTAATGTACTTAATACTTGGTGATTAACTTAATGATGCATATGATTATACTTCACTTGCATTATCATTGAACATGATACTTAATGCATAAAATGATGACATGGTGGGATCTCAGATTGCGTAACACCTAGGGTGTTACACTAGTCTACTTTTATTTTTTTTAAATATGCTTTCATATTTTTTTTATTTTGGTGGTCTCGATGCTTCAGTTGGGATTGTAGCAGCCGTGTCCAGTAGATTATTCACATTGGGTGCATTTTGTTCTCAAAATTTCTATTTGTGTGCGCTTAGTGCTGACTGCAGGGTTTCCTGGAATTCATAAATTTATTTTGTTTCTAGCCTGCCCACAAATTGTCCTTACAAAGTTTTAAAAAGGTACGGCCCCGTACATTGTGAGCTAACAGAAGGTGCACTGGTCAATCACATGGGGTGATACTGACAGAGCCGTGGTGGACCGGCAGTACTGTCTCTGTGTCTCAACTAGGCAATGGTCCACACCCCCGTACCTGCTCCGTGTTCACCAACCAGTACCTGTGTTTCCATCACGTGCACCTCGTGTTTAAAATTACTCCGTATGTAAGGCCTTGTTTAGATGCACATTGGATTTGCAAGTTTTTACACTCTCTCTCCATCACATCAATTTATACCCGCATGTAAAAGAGCATTAAATATAAATAAAAAAAAAATAACTAATTACACAGTTTGGTTATAAATCACGAGACGAATCTTTTGAGCCCTAGTTGGGCCACGATTTGACAATATTTACCACAAACAAACGAAATGCTACAGGACTTTTCAATCTCTCTCCTCTCACAAATTGTTTGCCGCATGTAAAGAGCATTAAATATAAATAAAAAAATAACTAATTGTATAGTTGGGTTGTAAATCACAAGACGAATCTTTTGAGCCTGGTTGGGCCACGATTGGATAATATTTACCAAATAAAAACGAAGTGCTACAGGACTTTTCAATCTCTCTCCTCTCCCCATCTAAACAAGGCCTAAATGTAGTAATTATTATCCTCTTTGGAACCTGAACTGAATAATTCGCTGCCTGCACTTTGCAGTTCGTGCACTTGAGCACCATCCATCCTCGGCTTTTTCACAGTTCAGTAAATTCCATCCTTTTTTTTTACCATTTTATTAAGATTGTTGAGGTGTTCACTGATAGATAGCACTCATATTTAGGCCTGCAGTTATCACATAGATGACATTGCCACGCACGCCAATGTTTCTTTCACTGCAAGCATGCCTAGTTGGCTACTGCAATTTATAACTTACTTTTGGTGCCTGTCAGGCAGCTTTCCTCCACATGATGCAGTAGACAAATGAGAAAAAAGGTAAATGTGCACCCAACTTTAATTATATTATTTTACTCTGTAAAAGACCATTACAGAATGGATAATTGGTGGCACGTATCAAAGTCATAACGAGAAGACAAGTATTTAACAATTGTTAGATGTAACCTTTTCCCACTGCACCCACCCATCCCAATCCCAGTATCCCACTGTATGAATGGATCAGCTTGTGAAACCAAATTGCTTGATCTGTCAATTTTGCACCCTCTGGCTCCTCCGGTTGCAACTCTGCCTTGCTTTGGCAATTGCCAGCCACAAGCTCGTGGAACCTGTTGCTGCAGCGACAGTGGGATACTCATATATTTTGGATCTTTTGCAGGCTACTGGAGCTACAAGAAACAAGATGAAGAACCTTATCAGCAACACAGAAATCTACCAGCTCTGTATTTGTGTATCCACCTCTATGCCTCCCAGCAACAAGAACCAGCAAGTTACATACGTAGACGGTGTTGGCTAGGTGAGTGTGGCGATGGAGGCAGCACAATGTCGTCCCTGCAAGATACTACTGCGAATTTTGAAGTCACTGTGTCATCATCCACATTGTGGACTTGCAGAACAAGCTTATGATCATCCTAAACGCAAGGGTTGGCAGCAGCTCGTATATGAAGGTGGCTCCAGTTTTGTTGAGCTTCAGAGTTCAGATGGTACCTGGAAAGACTTGGCGTGGAGAGTGGGTTGCTATCGGTGATAGTCGCCACCCACCCAGTTGAGGTGTTTCTGTATCAACCTGGGCATAGATGGGAATTTCAGCATCCATCTCATGATTCAGATGGTTCTGGTTCCATTCAAGAACAGTCTGAAAAATGGCAGAGTTGCTGTGGACAGTTCAAGGACCAACGCGGTGCCAGGCTGTAGGCAAAAGGGAGAGCGCTGGAGGAGAGAGCAAAGAATTCTGGCCACTTGAGCAGCGCGGTGAGGTGAAGAGAAGATGTGATGTCATGTTGATGATAGGCAAAGTTGTTCTTGGAGCCATAAGAAGGCCGGGTAGGATCTGTTGTCTGTAGAACATTGCAGCTAGAAAGGTGGATTCACCGGCTGGCTTTTCTCACTGGTATGTTTCAACGACTGAAATCTATCACCTGTTATCTATTTTTAACCAACCATCGTCTAGTATTTCTTTTTTGTTTTTGACAGTGTACCCTGTTATGTTCCAGCAGGCTTGAACCGGGTTCAATCCTTTAGGATGGTTCAGCACTTTTTTGTTCACTCTAAATCTCCTACTCGTTGATGTAAACTGAAACTCCATAATACGATGACGTGTTAATCTTTCGCGTATTTGAGAAAGGAAAACATAAAAAAAAAACTCCTCCGGACAATTTTGTATGATATGGAATTTAATTTTTGTGGAATCTCAAAAGTTTTTAATCGGCCAGAACTTATTTGGTTGCACAATAATTTTCTCATAACTTTGTAGACTAGGGTGGACTGGTGCGCAGAGGCACTACCCCATCTTGTGTCCCAACCAGTTTTCCCTCCCTCCCTGTTTCGTAAAGCTTCACTACGGAGGAAGCAAAAGCACTCACATTTGCCTCCGAAATGTCCGGATGACACACTTCTTATGCTACGTGCACACATGCTGAACACGTGTTATCTCAATCATCCAAACACCAAGTCGAGATGCGTGACATTCAAAAACAATAATGTGAAGCAGTGAGTAGAGTGAGCAGCACGAATCTGAAAACAGTTTTTAACAGTGCAGATACAGCATGCTCAGCATGCATGTACTGATGTACATTCCGTTTTTGAACTTTGGAACGCAACGACAAACTCACAATGCGGACGAACTCCCTTGTTCTATGTTGTATATTGTATCCACTGCTGGGCCGGCTGCCCGGCTCCGGCTGTAAATATGCATGCGACATGCTAAAATTGGAAAGGAAAGGAGGATCTCCAGTCCAGGATTAGAAGCTGCAAAATCGTGGTTGACCTTGAAACCATGGAGACATTCTTGGAGGGGTGATGACACGAACACTACACGACTCGACGACTCGCACGCACCGGCACCGGCCGGAGAGAGCGCACATGCGTCAGACCTCCGACGATTTAGGATAGGACGGCAGCTAGCTAGCTTTGTCAATTAATCGCGCACCACCGTTATTGCCCGCCGAGCCCGGCCCTTCCCTGGTTTAAGTGCTCGCTGCTCCCGCCTCCACGCATTCTCCTTTGGCCGGCCGCGTCAAGGATCGGACCAACAGGATCGGAGGGGCTTGCTCGCCGCACCTCCCCTCTCTCGCTCACCACGTCGATCGAGACAGCCGCCGCCGTTGATATATATACCACCGGACCGGCCGGTCGATCTGCCAGCGACGACTGGTTGCTTGGTTGCGTCGCCGCCACCGGAGCCGTGACCGGGCACAATGCCAGGAGCCGTGATCGTGCACCACCACACGAGGTACAAGACGTACCCCGGCGAGCTCACCGGCATCGTCATCTTCTCGTGCTTCATCGCCTCCGTCGCCGGCTGCATCTTCGGCTATGACATCGGCCTCACCTGTGAGTAGTGAGCCACCGCCGGCCGTAGAATCAATAAGCTACTCCTACTTGTGATATCTTCGTCTCCAGCTAGCTAGATAGCAGGCCCTGACGCGTGGTACGGTTGTTGCATTGTCGCCGTCACTGTCGCCGCCGCCGCCGTGGTGGTCGTGAAGCCGGTTTGATGTCGTCGGAGCCATTCCTGGTCAAGTTCTTCCCCTCCATCTACGAGGAGATGAAGAAGCAGGTGATCGTGAACCAGTACTGCAAGTTCGACAGCCAGGTCCTGACGCTCTTCGCCTCCTCCATCTTCCTCGCCGCGACGGTGGCCGCCTTCTTCGCCGGCCCGATGTCCCGGGCCTTCGGCCGGAAGTGGACCCTGTTCTCCGCGGGGTCCGCGTACGTGACCGGCGCGTGCATCGGCGGCGTGTCCGTGAACTTCCCGATGCTGCTCACGGGGCGCGTCCTCGTCGGCACCGGCGTCGGCATCTCCATCCACGCCGGCCCGCTGTACATCTCCGAGATGGCGCCGGCGCCGCAGCGCGGGATGCTCAACATCCTGTTCCAGCTCATGATCACGGTGGGCATCCTGACGGCGAACATGACCAACTACCTGGGCTCCAAGATCCCCGGCGGCTGGGGCTGGCGCATCGCCGTGGCGTTCGGCGGCGTCCCCGCCGCCGTCATCGCGCTGGGCGCGCTGGCCATCCCGGACACGCCGACGTCGCTGATCGAGCGCGGCGACACGGCGACGGCGCGCAAGACGCTGCTCCAGATCCGCGGCGTGGGCGACGTGCGCGAGGAGTTCGACGACCTGTCGACGGCGAGCGAGGACGCCAAGGCCGTGGCGAGCCCCTGGCGGGAGCTCTTCTTCGGCGGCAAGTACAAGCCGCAGCTGACGTTCGCGCTGCTCGTCCCCTTCTTCCAGCAGCTCACCGGCATCAACGTCATCATGTTCTACGCGCCGGTGCTGTTCAAGACGGTCGGGTTCAAGCAGAACGCGACGCTGGTGTCCTCCGTCATCACCGGCCTCGTCAACGTCTTCTCCACCTTCGTCGCCGTCGTCACCGCTGACAAGGTCGGCCGCCGCGCGCTCTTCCTCCAGGGCGGCACGCAGATGATCATCTCGCAGGTGGTTGATTTCTTCACCTAGCTCATCATGACGATCCATGATCCAAGTATGACATTTTCTTCTTGCATTGGCATTGGCAATGGCGCCGGCAGATCCTCGTGGGGACCTTCATCGGACTCCAGTTCGGCATGAGCGGGACGGGGGACATCTCGGAGCAGTACGCCATGTGCATCGTGCTGTTCGTGTGCGTGTACGTGGCCGGGTTCGCGTGGTCGTGGGGGCCCATGGGGTGGCTGATCCCCAGCGAGATCTACCCGCTGGGGGTGCGGAACGCGGCGATGAGCGTCACGGTGGCCGTCAACATGTTCTTCACGGCCTTCATCGGCCAGATCTTCCTCACGCTGCTGTGCCACCTCCGCTTCGGCCTCTTCTACTTCTTCGGCGCGTGGGTGCTGCTCATGACGCTCTTCATCGCCATGCTGCTGCCGGAGACCAAGAACGTGCCCGTCGAGGAGATGGCGCACGTCTGGAAGAAGCACTGGTTCTGGCGCAAGTTCGTCATCGACACCAGCAACGACGCACGCAGCGCAGAGATGAGGAAGAGGATAGCGCTAGAGATGAGCTGATCTCAAGTCATCGATCGTCCATGCATTTCATTTCCATTATTGCCCACCATGCGTGTCTTTTCATTTCTTTTGTTTGGGCCCTGGGGTATATATAGTATACTAGGCTGGCAGATTATATTGAAGGATATTTACGTACAAAATTAAGCGCCAAGTAAACTAAACCCAAGTTAATTACAATATATACATTACTCGATAGCTAGGGTGCAGAACATATATGAATGTTTTGTTGTAGATTTATGGTAATCCTAGCATGGCTTGTGACTAGCAAGATGATGATGATCCGTGCAAATTGTAAGGATATCTAGATTTTTTTTTCATTCTAACATTTGAAGAATTTCTTGAATAGTGCAGATAGTTTAAACATGTGTTTCAATGTAATTGTTCCCTCTCCCATTGCACTAATCGGGGGCGCTCATAGTGACTTCACCTCCATATATTATCGTTAAGCAAATTCTTTGCTTAAAACTATTAGTCTTCTTTTTTTACTCTTATTTTTTCCACTCCTATCTCATGGTTGTGCAATTTCCACCAATGAAGGTAACCTTCTTTCCTCTTGGCTCTTCCCTCTTGGTAAGCTACATACTCAATAAAACCACTGTTCAACTCTCCTAAAAATTTTCTAGCTTCTTGGTTCCCTTGCAAATTTAAAATTGGATCATCTCATACCTTGGATCAATAGTAGTCCCCCATCCCAAAACATCGCCAAAATCATCATCTCGCAAAGAAGTCAAATGATATCTGTTGTGTTCCTATAAGCTTCTCAGAAAAGCGCATTGGTAAATCCATGGATCAACTACATTTACTATATGAAAAACCAATATACTTTCATGCATGATTTGATCATAACCCCAACAATAGGAATTTGTTCATGGACTAGGTCACCAACATGAAAGCCGTTAGATTTGAGCTGTGATCCTTAATATCGACATGCTTTGTTCGCCTATTTTCCCTCTATCAATGTCAATGTCAATCCTTTTCCACCGAAGAGAAGTTGGAAAGAGGGACTCAACGGGTTCCAAGGTTATAACTGGACATGTTAAGATGGTAGGCATAGAGCACAATGGGAAAGGAGCATCGTGGGACCCATGCATGCAATCCAACTGATGTTTAGTGTGACTTTCTTGTTCTATATCATGACAAAAGCTAGTTGTAACACTGATTGAATTATACACTAAGCCATTATCTCTTTCGCTAATACCTATATTTGTATTGGATTTTTTATTTATTTTGTGTTATATCTTTGATAAATCTAAATCACTATAAGTTGGACATATAAAGATGAATATGATGGTTTTAGCTATTGAGAGTAGGGATGATTTTGTTTTTTTTTTAAAAAACATTTACCAACATAAATATACTAGAATTACTTATAGGTGTATTAATTTGGTGTATTCTTTCTCTAATAGTTGTTATAACTTCTGCTAAATTGTTATATGATGAGAGTAATTAAAAGAGTAATAGGTGTATTATATTATTAGGACTGCCGGTGAATAGTTGGCTAAAAAGAGGGGCAGGGGGCATATCTATAAGAAAAAAATACCGGCCAGCCAGCCATATAATGTGGCAAAAGGTTATGGACTTTGATGTAGCATGCAGAAGTCAAGAGGGCCGGTAAAGAATGTTTCAAGGGCATATGTGCAACATGTTTTCCGCAGCTAGGGGTGTACTTGTAAGAGTAATAAAAGCGACCAGAGACCAGCGTGTAAAATCGCAAGGCATATCTACATACCGGCCAGCTAACAATATAATATGGCAAAAGGTTCTAGACCCGCCTGTAAAGAATGGCTCTGGGGCATATGCGCAATAGAAAACACACAGTCAGGGGCGTACCTGTAAGACCAATAAAAGCGACCAGGGATCAGTGCGTAAAATCACAAAAAATTGGACCATTTCTCTGTGTCATCATTGCACAGGGGCCATGTTAATCTTCTATGTATCGTTCTAATTTTATCGAATGTCTCCGAAGAGACGACTCGGTGCCTGTAGCTCGGATTATAACCTGGTGTTTGCTTTGTTCGTTAGCCGGTGTGGTACTAATTTCGGAGTCCGCTGCTTGTCTTCGCCGCAGGACGCAACGACGCTACGCTATGTGTGGACTGGATCGTTTAGCGCGGGGCAATAGGTTATGGACTTTGATGTAGCATGTAGAAGTCAAGAAGGCCTGTAAAGAATGTTTCAAAGGCATATGTGCAACATGTTTTCCACGACAGGGGTGTACTTGTAAGAACAATAAAAGCAACCAAGGATCAGCACGTAAAATCGCAAGGCATATATACATACCGGCCAGCCAGCCATATAATATAGCAAAAGGTTAAAATCGCAAGGCATATCTACATACCGGCCAGCCAGCCAGCCATATAATATAGCAAAAGGTTCTCGACCTTGATGTAAAATGTAGAAGTCACGAGGGCCTGTAAAGAATGTTTTAGGGGCATATGTGCAACAGAAAATACATAACCAGGGGCGTACCTATAAGACCAAGAACAGCGACTAGGACCAGTGCGTAAATCGTGAAAAAATTTGGACCATTTCTCGATTTGTGCGTGTCATCCTTGCGCAGGGGCCATGCTAATCTTCTCTGTATCGTTCCAATTTTATCAGATATCTTCGAAGAGAAAACTAAGTGTCTGCAGCTCGGATTATAACCTGGTGTTTGCCTCGTTGTTAGCTGGTGTGGTACTAATTTCGGAGTCCGCTGCTCGTCTACGCCGCAGGACGCAACGACACTACGCGGTGTGTGGGCTGGATCCTTTAGAGTGGCCCAGATATCACAGGAAACAGCGAAGTGGGCTTCATGTTTCCCCTGGCAAGAATGCAGGCCCTTTTGTGACGTGCCGTCTCCGCTTGCAGCCTTTGGAAATTGGAAGCATGTATATTAGCAGGTCTGCTACTGCTAGTGGTTCTGCTATAAAAAAGATTAGCTAGTGGTGTATGATGATCCACTCAAAATAAATTATATTTCCAAATAAATTTCAACAAGTATGGTAACCACAATGCTATATACCTCTGTAGAAACGTGAATGTATCTTCATTTTAGTCTTTTCTGGCTCGAATGAAAAATCACATTCCCATTTTTCCTTATTTCCTAATTTATAGAAACTAAGCTGTGGTCTATTTATTATTTAGTATATATAACCTAAGTTGTGTTCTTTTCTAAATATTGTTATATGTGGACCCACTTATACGGATACAAAGACCCGAGGCTAGATATTTACAATCTCTCCTCTTCCTTCACTCATTTTCTAAATATTTAATGTCCTCTCTTCACTTTCCCTTTTCAAAATATTCCAAAAATCTTTTTCTTTCACTTTCTGCCCGCCCCACCCCCCCGCCGCCACACACACACACATAACTTAGGACAACCTTAAAGAAACTAAGTGATTCTAAGTATTCCTTTTTTTTAAGAATGGAGATGGGGGTTGAAACTATAGAGTAAAGAAACATCGAATCTTCCTTCTGCTAGGGGCAGAGTATATAAATTTCAACAAGTACGGTAATCACAATACTCTGTTCCTCTATAGAAACATGTATAGTTCTTTTTTCTGGCTCAAATAAAAAAACACATTTCCATTTTTACTTATTTCATTTCATTGTCTAGAAATTAAGGTGTGGGCCATTTAGTTTAATCCAAGTTATGTTCTTTTCTAAATAAATATAGTTATATGTGGACATACTTCGACGGATGCATGCAAAGATCCGAGGCTAGATATTTACAATAATCTCATCCTCTTCCACTCATTTTTTTAACAAAATATTTAATGTCCTCTGTTCACTTTTCCTTTTCTCACTTTTCTAAATATTTCAGAATCCCTTTCTGCCACTTTCTCTTTTTGATTTTCCCCCAAATAACTAGGACAGCCTTAAAGAAACTGAGCAATCAAACTATTTTAAAAGAATGGAGGTGGGTTGAAACTATAAAGTAAGATGAAACATCGAATCTTTTTTCTTTTCTAGATAAAATAGACTGTTAATAAGACTGAAGTCAGGAGTGGAGCTATAGCCATGGATATGGGTGCATCCGCATCCATGCGATAATAAAAAAACAATAGAAATGATAAAAAATTTAATATATTCACATCCTCATATTGTATATCATTGTACCCACAAGGTCAACATATCTTTTCTTTGTTCGCAAAAAACATATATTTTCTTCGATTTTGTTTTTTTTTTCTTTTGAATTTGCTCTAGCTCCATCCATGCCTCAAGTCAATTGAGGTAAGCATCAGCTTAGAAGAAAATTTTAGGTATAAAGGCACCTTTAACTCCCAATCTTGACTTAGAACAAGCAACTTAAGGGTCTTGTTTAGTTGCACTTTAATCTGAATCAACCTGTATAACTTTCCAATCCAATACATGTGGATTAGGTGGATTATTGAAGTGCACCTAATTTACAGATCTTGTTGGATGGAAATCAGTGATTGACGACACCCACAAAAATTAGATTTGTTGGATGGAATCAATGATTGGCGACACACACAAAAAAACGTTGGTAAGTTAAATTTCACAGGCAGCTGCACGCGTTCTTTCATTTACAGATCTTGCACCCTACATAACACACACACGCACACACAAGAAGCTCAGTTCGTTATAGCCAGCCTATACAGGCTACACTAGAGCTTAGCTTACAGTAGTTCACAACCAAACTGACCGACGCGACGAGCGAGCAGTCGATCAAGCAAACAGCAAAGTGGTGCAAGAAGAAGAGAAGAAAGCAGCAGTTTACTAGTACAGTATTATACTATTATAATACTATGGTACAGTACAGCAGTAGCGGTGCAATTCGTGCGGCCAGATCCAGATAGATATATGCCGGATCAAGAGAAAATCCGTGCTGCCAGCGGGCGGATCGCCAGAAAAACAGGAGGCAGAGGAGCGATCGAACGCTGACGACACCGCCGGGAGAAACAACTCGGTGAGGAGGACATCGATCCCTCGATCAGATAGATCATCACTTGGGTCCCCAGAGCAGCAGGTGCATGACCTTGGCATTCTTGCCGTGGCCATGGACGTGGTCCTCTCCTCGCCCGCCGCCGCGCCTCCCCACCGGCTGCCGCGTCGTCGGCTCCCGACTCCCGGCCGCCGACGCCGACGACGCCGACACGCCGACGCGCGGCAGCTGCAGCTGCTGCGCGGCGTCCCGCGCCAGCGCGCGCAGCGTCGCGAGCTCCGGCCACCTGCTGGTCGTGCTCTCCCGCCCGCTGCTCATGGCTGCTGGCTGCTGCTGCGCCGTAGCACACGCACGCACGCCTCTAATTAATTAGGTAGCTCTTGTGTTGCTGCCGTTGCCGAACCTCATGTGCCGGTAGACACCGAGCCCGGTGGGTTATATAAGCGCGGCGGCTACCCAAGCTAAGCTAGGGGGTAGGGGCCCGCTGGCCGGCGTACGTGTCCTAGCGAGACGTGACGATGGCGTCCAGTGGACAGCACAGCAGCGGCAGAGGTGAGTGAAGATAAGAAGCGACTGATTGATGATAAAATATCGTGTGGCGTCGTCATTGGCGAGATCGATCGAGGCCGTGGATCGATCGAGTGGCGGGGAATCTCCGGTTGACGTGCGCGGTCGTGCGAGCCCGCGATCTTTTCCCGCGGTCCGGTTCGTCCGTCCGGCATCGGCGTCCGTCACACGGCGCGTGCGGGGCCGCACGTCGGAATCGCGCGGCGTTTTTCCACGGCCGCGGGCCACCGGTGGATGGATCGGTCGCGCGGTCAGTGAGCACCCAAGTGGGGGAGTGCCGGCCGAGGGCGGGGTGGTGGTGTGGGCGCGGCCGGTTCGCCGGCGGGTGGTCGCGGTCCGAGACAGGGAGGTGTCGGATCGGACATTCAAGTGCGTGGGCCGCGCTGGCGAAACTCGAAAGAGAGGGTTCGCGACTGCTGCGGAAGAAGACCGGGAGGGAGGAGCAGTGGTGGCGGAGGGCGCTCCGTGCGTACTTGTCGCCGTGATACCAAAAAATCCGGCCAGCCCGTGGCCCAAAAAATCCACCTGGTTATTTTGAAAAAAAAACCCAAAAAATCCTTTTATGCCTCGACTTTTGCCGACGGTACACGTAAATTCTAGCATGCAACCAAACGAGGGATCCTAGTTAACCAGGCTTTTTGCTCGTATTGCTCGTTCGATCGATCGGTGTGTGGTGAAGAGAATACTTGAGAAAATATGTGCGATTAGCGGACAAAAATTGGCAAATCACAAGATTGTTTTTTTTTTATGAAACAAATTACAAGATTGTTTTGGGATGAGTTTAGTGCACCATGCCTTTTCGTCTCTGAATCCAGATTGAAAGGAGGGACCTGGACCATTGCTAATCTGTAACAACTTTTATTAGAGCTGAGGTGAGCTCGGCAAACATGTGGCCAGGTTGCCTTCAAGTGCTACTACGGCTACAATAAAAGCTGTATATTTTCCTTTTAACAGCTTGTCCACATCATGCTAGTATATGTGTCTAGCTTTTCTTTTTATCCTTTTGGCTAAGGCATCTCCAGTGGATATATCAGTTCATATGCCACGCAGTAAAGTTTCTTGAGCCGAATCCTCACCATTTAGCATGGCCCGGGCCACCACTTTAAATAAAGAAAAAAAAAGTCCCACGAATCTATCCCATCCTCGAATCTAATTAAGATGTGGACTCAAACGTATATTTCTCTCTACGCATGTTACTCTATTGATAAAGATTCGTTTTGGTTTCCACGTCAGCCTAATCGGTCACGATAAACGAAATACAGTACTAACGACGTTTGTGCATAGTCGTACCAACCAATTCGGTCGCAAAGTCTATGCTAGTATTATTACTCGTACTTACTACTACTGCTACCACGACGACGACCCAAGGCGTTCTAGACACCACACACGCATACTGACATGCCTACTCATATTTTCTCCCTCCCGTTACTGCTAACAAGAATTATTTAGCCTGTGTGTGATGATTCCGACAAGAGAGAGCGTTGCCGATCGATGATCCAACATTCAAAAGGATGTTACGCCGTGTCCCTGTCATCCATCCATAATTACCGATAACAGATCAGCGGCGGCTAATGAGTTTTCTAGAAATTATATATTACACATCAGCTAGTCATCATGTTACGGATAAGGATAAATTATTTGCTCTAGCGTATAAACTAAATAATCTAAGTTATAAGATGGGCCTAAGCTGTAAAGAGCTCTCAATTTTCCCTCGGCTCACAATAATAGAGAAGCCAAGTGCAAAAACAAGCATGTGAGCTAAGGTGGTGCTGTCACGTTCAGCAATCATGGAACCACGCGTTGTGTCTGCTCTCAACATAAACCTCACAACGAGTCAATTAATAATACTCCCATTGATTGGACCAATTGATGAGACACCGGTCTTAAAAGTATATACGGCAACTAATTTGGTTGAATTGTGTGCATTGCCTCCTCACTTTCCTCCCGGCCGGCGTTTTGGAGGCTTAAGCTTGTTGGCCAGTCTAAATTAAACAAGGAGTTTATAGCGTTCTCTCTAAGGTTATCATATGTTCTATGTAATCAATTGAAACAAGGATGAAACACCAACTTTTAATAGATCTATTCTATAGTTTTATATATATTTAATTTTATGCTTCATATAGAACTGATAATTTTAGCTCATTACCATTATCAAGTAATACCATACTATTTCTTTGGCCAACTAAGAAAAGCCCGAGAAATTTTTAGGCCAAAAATCCATGCACGTTAATACTCTCATTTTTCTTGGCACTGTCAGGACTCATCAGGAACCGTCAACATTGAGTCACAATGTCACATGTTAGCCATGGCTCCTTCCTGTCAGCCTCAGAGTTTTCTTTTTTTTTCCCTTTTTCTCACATCCTTTACCTTCTCCGTATAGGTGTGCACGTCATCGGCATTTCCTTTACCTCTTCTCTGTGCAAGCGCGAACCAGCACCTCTGCCCTTTCGAACTCGCGCGCCTCAAGCTTGGCTATCTAGGCTCCAACCCAATGTTGTTGAACCGGGATCACACTTCACACCGTACCGCGCGCCGAACCCCTACACCGCCACTACGCTCGTCGCTCGTGGGGTTCACAGAATCACACCGCCGGCTTGCGTCTCTCCTGTCCGTTGTAGGCAGAAGCAGTCATGCTAACTGCACTGCATACTCTATCTCATCTGGTACGTAGCTTTTTGTGGAGAAATATGGTGCAGCGCAATACTGTATCCAGTCCGGTACACAAGCAGGCTTGGTATTCCCAGCGGGGAGGGCGAGCGATCCGCCATGTGCTGCCGTGCTGTGCGGCTGAGAGATGGGAGAGAGAGAAAAAGAATCTAGTATGGCCCTCACTATTTTAATCCTCCAAAAAATATTATAACTCACAAACAAAAAAACCAAATTAAATTCTGATTGCGTCATTAAATCCGTTTCAATAATTCCCTCAGAATAAGATCCCACTTGATATATTTGGACAAAATTTATAGATAATAACAAGTGGGGCCATTATTAGTAGTTGGTATAGAGTATGAGATATAGAGGATGACGGATGTGGAAGAAACGTGTATACAGGAGAGAATCTTAAGACCATCCGCACTCGTCGTACACTAAATTCCTCCTCTATCCGTCCTGGTCATCAAGATTCTTTACTCTATACGCATTTCTCCCGCATCCATTCATACTCTACATCTTCCTCTATCCCAACTACCAACTCGTGGGTCCCACATGTCACCCCCTTTTCTCTCTCCCACCCTATTTCTCTCTCCGCACGTGCGCCGGTCTCCTCCCCACCTCGCCCACTCCGCCCCTTCCCACTCCGTCGCGGGCACCACCGCCGCCGTCCTCCTCCACCTCCACCTCTCCTGTCCACCACCAAGGCCGCCGAGGGAGCGGGGCCGGGCCGCCCTCCTCCTCCTCCTCCGGCCGCTGAACGCGGCCTCGAGCCCGGCCTCGCCCGGCGCTGGCTCCTCCCGACCCGCAGGCGCGGGCTCGCTCGCTCGCGCGCGGGCGCTGAGGCGAAGCGGCGCGCGGCTGGCCGGGTGGAGTTCCGGCGCGAGGCGAGCATGGGGCCGCGGTGAGCAGCGAGCTTCCGGCCAAGGCCGGTGGAGCTCCCGGTCGCGAGGTGAGCATGGGGCCGCGATGGGGGAGCAGCCGAAGCGGCGGCGGGCTGGCTAGCGGAGCTCCGGCGCGAGGCGAGCAGCGGCGCGGCCGGGCGGAGCTCTGCTTGGCGCTGGGCGGTGGAGCTCTGCTAGCAGCGGGACGGCGGACCTCCTCCTGTCTCCCTCTCTCAACACCCCGGTGTTACGTTAACCAAAACCCCGCCATGTCATCATCATCATTGCATAAGCATTCATCATTAGAAAACCCTAATTCAAACAATTAAAATGAGTTTACGATTCTAGGGTGTTACTTGAGTTCTTTTTTATATCACATGTGTATGCGTTTATAATTTAAACTTCGCTCACATGTTTACTATTATCAATAAAAGCGATCAATTAAAATCAATCTTGATGTTTGCAAGTGCTTGGCTAACTCTAACTCACAATCTAAACATGTTTTACAAGTCAAGTGAGGTGCAAGGAAGAACCAAATTTGAAATTGGAGTTCAAAATCCTAAACCCTAGCTTGATGGCTAAGTATAGGAATTTGAATTTCACTTTCAATTTTGGTGAGCTAACCATAATTAATTTTCTAAATAAAAGTTGCTAACCAATGGCACTATTTCAAAGTATGAACTTTGTACTTTGAAAGTGTACTATTGGTTGGGTTTGAAAAGTGTCACAACATCATTATTTATTTGCCCAAAGTTTCAATTTGAAAAACCTTTCAAAAAGGGAGATTTTCAAAGTGTTTTTGCCCCCTTTACCATTTCACCTCAAAATATTCAAAATTTGGGAAAACTTCAAAAATATAGTTTGTGCATCTCTTTGAGCTCTACAACTTTGGTATATAAAGTTTTTCAAGTTTTTGAATAGAATTTGAAGTAATTTCAAAAGTTGCTTGAATTGCAAAATGCCCCTTTTAAGTTTTAAACTTCAATTCAAAAATTATTGGGTTTCATGAAAAACTTCCTAAATGAAAGTTGTAGATCTTGATAAATGAAACAACTTTTATTTTTGGAGATTTTCATCTTTTATTCAAAATTTGAAAGTAATTTTGAAATCCCAAATGTTAGGGTTTTTCCCCTTTTTAAATTTGAATTTCAAATTCAAAAACTAACTTGATTCTGATCAAACTCCTTTAATCAAAGTTGTAGAGCATGAAAAGTTGTACAATTGATATTTTAGGAGATTTTTGTGTACTGTTCAAGTTTTCGAGTAATTTGAAAAATAAAAAGGGTGAGCTGGCTGCTACAAGTAATGCACGGGGAGGGGGACACCTCGGAAAGGTCGCCCATGCCGGCCGGCCGAGCGCCGCCCGTGGCGTTCCGGCGTCTTCCCCCCGTTCGCTCGCGTCGCCAACCAGCTCGACGGCATCACGAACCTCCCACCACCATCAAGCACCCTCTGCTTATATAAAAGCCGTTGGCCGCCGACGTTGCCACCTTTTTTCTTCTTCCTCACCGTCGGTCGCCGTCCATCCCAATTCGCGCACCACACAAAGCCACTGCCAAATTGCGTTTTGCACACAGCTCCGCCTCGGTTTTGCGCACACCCCGAGCCATTAGTCGAGCCGTGAGACCGTCGGAGCTGCTGGCCGCCGTCGTCTTCTTCGATCACGGTCAACAGGGCCGCCAGTAAGCCGCTTCACCCTCGCCCGAGCTTCGTCGGCGCATCTCAAGTCCAACCGACCGCTTCATTAGCTTCGTGCTTGGTCCCTAACCGCGATCGGCTCTTTCTTTTTTACCGGTAGCCTCAACACGCCGAGACGCCACCTCGCCGCCGAGCTCACACACCGCAGCCACCTGCTGCTCTCGCCGGCCCACCATCCTCCATCCATCTTCCAACTCAACTGGCGCTTGTGTTTTTGAAGTCACGGTGAGCTCTTGAGCATAACCTAGGTGATGGTTACGTTTATCGTGTCGTGGGTTTGGTTGAAACGCCGTGAGCGCCGGTGAGCTCCGCCGTCCCGCCGTGGGCGTGCCCCTCGTCGTGCATAGCTAGCCATGCTCCGAAGTCGTTTTACCGCATCGAAGGATTCGCCTCGAGGTTGTGGAGTGTGTTGGTGTGTCTAGCGCCGCCGAGAAGCTCCGGTGAGCTTGGTCGTGGTCCGCCGTCCGCCGAAGCCGCCGGGTCGCCGGTGTACGAGCTCCGAGGGATGAGAGGTGGCGATAATAGCTCATTGGGCGCGGCATGAGTTGTATGATCGATCGGTGTAGTTGGTTTCGCCGGAAGATCATCACCGGCGACGAACCGCCATCGATTGCCGTCGCGGCCACTTGCCCCCGTCGGAGATAGGAGAGGGGAGAGAGAGAGACGCCCTGGGTCCCGCCTGTCGATGTGGAGAGAGAGAGGGAGAGCGCTGCGTGAGAGAGGCCGGGCCGTGCGGGCCGAGTTGGGCCGCATGGTGAGGTCCGAAAAGAGATGAAATGCTTTTCTTTTTTCCTTTTTGTTTTTATAAAAGTAGTTTTCATCTTTTGTTGTAATTTATTTTGGGCAAGTAAAAATGCAAGAAAAATATTTATGTGCTCCTTGTGATGTGCTCTGTCTATGAAAAATACTAACCATGTTTTTCCAATAAGTTTTAATGGTATGATAATTTGCTCTTTAAATTAATAAATGCAACTTCCATGATTTTTAATAATTAAAATATAAGCCCAAAAATTATGAAATTTGTTTTGTGTGCTAATTAGGTGATGATGATCTTAGTCATGAAGTTTGATCCTGTTTTGATTAAGTTTTGTATTATGCTTAATTAATCCCTTAATTAATTAATATTTAGTTAGTTAATTCTTTGATTAATTAAGGTTTAATTAATCTCCAATTAGCAAGTAATTAGCGGCTTTCAACAACTGTAAAAATGGTCAATAAATTAGTAATCACCCTTAATCACTATTAGCATTGCTTGCTTTTGGGATTAAGTGATGACCCTAGGTCATTAACCCTAATGACCTTCGGCATTTCATGTTGATTGCGTATCGCTAGTCCGTCGTCGACGACGCTAGTTATACCTTCTTAGTGCAAGGTTGCCGTGAAGGAAAGTTGTACTCAAGATCGATTAACAATCGTTGCATCATTATCGCATGCTCTTTTGTTTACTGCATTGTAATCATGCATCTTTATCGTGTAGCCGCTTTGGGTCCGAGAGGAGGAAGTCGAGCCGTCTCCGGTTTCCGAAGAGGTTGGATCTGATCCTGGTGATTGGGTAACTGAGCCACACTTCGTCGAGACACAAGGCAAGCCCCGGATGCATTCAAACCCGCCCTTGTATTTCGAAAGTTTTATGATTTCATGTGATGATATAATGCATTAGGTGTAGGAGTTGTGTGCTATCCTACTTTGATGCATTTACCGTACCTTGTTACATTACCCCAGACACTGTTTTGATTTCGAAATGCTTAGTTGCGCTTAGCCTTGCTACTAGTGTAGGTTTTGATAAAATGTTTTCAAAAGGTGATAACAATACTCCCCGAAGGGAATTTACGAAAAATCGATGTTGCTTGTTGTTTATTCTTGTTTCGACGGGGTCAATGGTATACAACAAGAACATGATGATGAGTAACTCGAGACGCGTCGGTGGAGTGACTTGCATCGGGAGGGGCTATTGCCCCGATGTAGTGTCGTCCCACTTGTGTCGATTAAGGACCGTCCCGTTGTTTGGCGCTGGGATCATGAGGTTATTGGATAGTACTAGTCGCATGCTAATGGCGGTAAGCTCCACTTGGACTATTCGTTACTAGAACGGATAGTAGCGTGTACCCATCCTACGATGCGCGCCGGTGACCGAGCGGCCGTAGAGAGGTGGTGTGTACCGTACACCCGCTCGGTATGGAGAAATCTAAGCGTTGAGTTGATGTATGTAAGATGTTCGGGCTGCATACATCGTGTGGCTAGGAAGCCCCAAATTGGGTATATAAAGCGATTCGAATCGCCGTGTGCCCCACGATATGGGAGCCGTGATCCGAGTCCCTATCGTAGTAATAATAAAAGTCCGAGTATGAGAGTTTTGAATCCGCCTATGTTTGATAAGTGATTGTTAAAGTAAGGATGTGCTTAGTCTCTTTTCGCAAAAGGGTGTCTTTTGATCTTGCTAAAGCCTCACCTTGATTCCTATTAGCCAAATTCCCGAGTCTTCTCCCCCACTTTTTGGTCGGGTAAGTCTTGCGGAGTACTTTTTTGTACTCGGGGTTTGTTCAACCCCATTGCGGTGTGAACCGCATGGACAAGAGTGCTACGGCCCTTGTTGCATGACGGTTGTCGAAGAAGTGACCGATGAAGAGTAAATTGAGTGGCCTGCAGGCGGGGGCACTTTGGTTGTGTGATCTGTAATAAAGTTATATAATGATACTTCCGCCGGTTTGTAATAATGACACTCTAGTTTGTATAAGTTTGTAAAAAGCTTTGTAAATTAAGTTATTGTAAGTCTTCCGCTACTCTGGTATTTGTATATGAAAACTGTTGTAATACCGTGATGTCTCTGTAAGTATCGATCTGGGGTAATCGTGGTTTATCGGGGATCCACCCTACGGAACATTTTAAGTTATGTGGTGTACAAGCATAGCCGACGGAGGTCTTAAGGACAATGTCGGTGCTTGTGGGCCATATAATTTAGAAGGTTACGCCACACTCTCCGGCGGTGGCGGACAGTAGGAAACTCCGCCGGCCCGCTGCTCCCGCCTTGAGCTTCCTTGGGCGGCTCCGGTCTCCCTCTCCGCGGAAGGTGCCGGCCGAGGGGGCCGTCGCGGCGAGAGGGCGCGACCTCCTCCAGCTCGGTCTCGCTCACGCGTCCCATCCTCCCTCTCTCCCCGGTCTCCCTCTCTCCCACCGCAGCGGCAACGCCTGCACGCTTGCCCCACGCCCGATCTGGGGCGTCCACAGGCCCGCCCGGATTTCCCGTGCGATGGCTCGTGGCGTAAAAACTTTACCGGACCCAGGTGCGGCTCCCCCATCCGCCCGTGGCGTCGCCATACGTGTTTTGGCGGTTGGTTTACCGTCACCGGTGCGGATGGTCTAATGACCGTAATGTATAAAGGATGATGAGTGTGGATAGCTTGTGCCTTCTAGTTCCGCCCATCCTGGACCTTCTTTTCTCAAGACCGAAGCCAAGACAGAACAACACGGCGTGAACGAGAAGAGGTATTTCGCTTCTTGTTTTTTAGCCAGTCTCCAGAGTTTTATAAAGTTTCATGGGCATTAAATACGTTGAAATTGTACTATGTTAACGAAGAGAGAGATTGTGAGAGTTTTATGGGAGTATAGTTTTATAGGAATAAAACTTTTTTGCATTGTTTCCAAAAATCAGGTGTATTAGAAATTAAGCCATGAAACCCCCACTGAGGATAACCTTAGGAACAGACTCACAGTTCGTGTCCTAACAGAATGTCAGAGGGATGTTAGAGAGATATTCGGATATCAATAAAAAACTAATTACAAATTCCATTAAGACTCCGTGAGACAATTAATTAAACATAATTAATCTCTCATCAGCACATGCTTACTGTAGCACAATACTGTTAAATTATAGATTAATTAGATTTAAAAATTTCATCTCGCAAAATAGCCACAATCTATATAATTAATTATTTTTAATCTATATTTAATACTTAATGCATGTGTTCAAACATTCAATGGGACACATAACCAAACACCTTCGGAAGTGCTCACAGAGGGCATGCATACATACATTGAGTACATGTCCTGTTGTACATTTACAAATGTCTGTATTGTGGGTTTTGTGACAAAAAAAAGGTCTCCGTGCTGCAATGCAACGGCTTGTCAAACATGCACGCACCAATGCCATGCCAGTATGCCACCGGCCACCGCCCAGGTTCCTTGGAAACAGCGTGGGCGCCTCCCGTCTCGTCCAAAACCGGCGACGCGCTCCTGTTTTCCACACGACCCGCCTCCGTTTCTCCGCCGGTTTCCGCGTGTCCATAAAAGCGCCCAACCTCCTGCCACTCTCCTCGCCTCGCCTCGATCGCTCCCGTCGCTTGCATTGTTCCCCCAAGTCCCCCTCGCAGATCACGAACCGAACAAGAACCAGTAGTCGAGTCCAGCCCAGCAGCCGGAACAAAACAATCGGGATGGCAGCGGTGAGCGGTAAGGCGCCGTCGCTGGTGGTGGCGGCGAGCATGGGCGCAGTGGAGGCGCTCAAGGACCAGGCGGGCCTGTGCCGCTGGGACTACGCGCTGCGCTCGCTCTACCACCGCGCCGCCGCGCCCCGGATCCACGCGCTGTCCGCCGCGCTCTCGGACTCCGTGTCCGTGGCCGTGGCGGCAGAGGCGCCCCATCAGGCGTCGTCGCGGCCGCCGTCGTCGGCGGACGCGGACGACGTGGCGAGGATGCGCAAGGCCTACCACCTCGTGTGCTGGGGACCCAACTGATGGTCGGCGGGCGTTGAACTGTGTAGCTGTAGCGCGCTGACCAATGATGCTTCTTGTGATTGTCCGTGCCTTCTTCGCTTCTTCTCGTGTATTGTTCTTGCTCCATCCATGACCATGATCCATCCATCGATTCCATCCGTGTCCGTCGGCAGATGAAATGAGAAGAGAGGGCGATGTGAATGAATGCTCTTTGGTCGTTTGGCTTCCGGAGCTGTGTAGGATTCCCTTACAATTAAAAAGTCACTACTAGTTGCATTGGCCATTTGGCAAGGATCTAGATTCACGCATGAATGTTTCAACGATCCAGATTCTGTTTAAGAATCATTTTACTGAACTATTTTGTCTTCTGGTATAAAAGATTCAAAGAATCACTCTACGGAACCATTTGACTGGAATTGATTCTAGTTTAAAAAAGCTTCTTTTTTAATACAAAAATCAAAATGTATATAGGTTTCATATAAGCGCCTTTGTTCCGATTCAACTAGGTAAGAACTGGAGGTTGCTCAAGCTCCACATCTGAATTCTGTTTTTCTTTAGAAAAATTCATAATAGGTTTCTCTATTCTAAAAAAACAAAGGATGGTAATTATATAGTACTAAAAAACTGAACTAAAAAATTAGGAGAAACTACCCAATACATTAGCATGCAGCTCAATGTTGAGGTTGAGATACAATCAGTAAGAAAAGCAAATAGCGCTGCCTATTTCAGTTGAATCAATGGGTGGCATCAGTTGGATCATCTCATGCATTTTCACATTCCCTGCATTAAATTCAATGTTTTGTATTTTCCAGTTCAGCTGACTGATAACAAGTGAACTGTAATAGAGCAATTTTCTTTGGCTTGTTGTGTTCAACATGTAGCTTTGTTACCTTCCGATGGTTCAGCACTATGTACAGAAAGTTTTCCGTTCTGAAACTTTTGATTTGTGTATCTCTGTATCTCCTCTGTCTAGCCGTCTGAATTTCAGTTTAACCACCGCACGCCAGGTAAAAAGAAATGGTAAAAGCTATCCTTCACTCATGTGATTTAGCAATATCCCTCGCTTGAATTTTCTCTTCCTCAAATCCGGCTTCTCTACCTCATATTCTCCAAGTCCGGCAGATATAGAAGGGGCCGGCTGGAAGACGTGGGCCATACAGATGGTGGGGACGGTGGCCAAGAGTTGAAGAGGGAGGCTGCGGGCATGGTAGGGTCTTGCAGGAGCTCCGTGGCTGCGACTGTAGTGGCGGAGCTCCGGCAAGACCCTACCGTGCCGCGGTGGGGCCGTGTGCGGCAGCGTCAGGAGGAAGGCGGAGAAAAAAAAAAATCGTGTGATGGCTCACTCGGGTGACAAATAGACAGATCAGCAAAACTGGTCCTTGATTGATTCTTCAGGCAAAAAGCAAGGAACATACCAGGCACATTCGTTTTGCTGGTAGGGTCTTTGCCTGTTTGCATCGGTGGCAGTTCTCCCGATTCCAGTGAGAAGTATGGTGGCATTTCTTCCGGTTCCAGTGAGAATGGAAACCGATTCAGCCATCCAAACGGTACACTCCTACACAAGTTTCATAGTTTGGGAGGTCGCTTGCATTGCATGGCCTAGCTTGTGCATTCTCTGCTCTGTCTATCTGATGTCACTAGGAGCGTCGCCGACGGTTAGGTGGAACGTAACGCAAAGGTCCCAGGACTGACATCATACAGGTAGGAGTGCAGAAAGAAAGAAGGCAAACAACTCAGATGAGATCCCTGCGCCCTTTGCTGGCTGGCAGTATCATCATTTTGGTTGGCATGCCGGAAGGAAGATCTAGTATGTGCTACCTTTGATGAGTGCGTAAAGCAAACCTGATGACTGATGGCGAACGCGCGACAGTCCAGCAGGCCTGCCTGCTTCTGCTTACGTGGCCAACGGGAGAGACGGCGTCGCCCCGGCCGCCGGCCAGCCGGAGAAGGCAAAGGCGTTATTGAGTGCAGCGCCGGTGAGCCGCGGCCGGCGCCGGCCGGCAGGGGACGCATGCCAATGGCATGCCAGTATGCCACCCGGCTCATCAACGCTGCACTCAATGACGCCTTTGCTTCTCTTTTTCTCTTGGTCTTGGGATCTGATGATGCGCATGTCCATGGCTGCTCTGCTCACGCTTTGCCATCATTATAAACAGCGTCTGCAAGCAGGGAGGCACCGGGTCGAGTGTACTGCAACTCCGCAAGCGCTTGCCGATTTCTCGTTTCAGGTCTGCGCTGCGTCCCCAATCCCAATCTGTACTACCGCCAAACGTTGTACTACGACCATGATGAATCATTGAACCCTTTCCCTATTGGGTCGGGTATGGGTCGTCGCCGATATAGTATACTCCTATGTCGAGCAAGCAGAGATAGTACAACCTGTACTGCAAGATGCATCCCAGTACAATCATCAAGTAGATCTCCCTGTCATCACCTACGTACTCCATTTCCTAAACATTGTACTGCATCAATGATCCATGGATAAACAAATACGGTCTTGTTGCGTGTCTACATGAATAATCAACTTTAATTTGTATCAACACCGACTGCAAATATCTGTTGTACACGCACGTTTCCAGCACTGAAACCTAGTAGTACTACAAACACGACAGATATATACAGTATACAAAAGAAATACGGGGATTCAATTCAAAAGAGATTCCTCTACACCAATGAACCAAGGGTACACTTTCGTGACAACCGAAAAAGAAAATACATCCATAGTGAAGTATATATGGTAGTGTCAACATGACAAGATCTTGTGACAAATCGGCTTTGTACTTACACTGGTTACAAAATGAGGCTATTACATTGAAAGCACATGTTTCAATCAAAAAGAAAAGAAAAGAAAAGTCAAGTATATCGCTCTAATGTACAGTATAAGAAAAAAAAAAAAAAGCCAGGCCCTTTAGATCCTACCACGGTCCACGGGTAACCTGAACATCCCAAATTCGCAGTCAGATATGCGTCGATGGATCATGACTCTGCCTGTGGGAGCTAGTCCTGCAGCTGATGATGCAGCTGCGATGATGTGATCTGATAATGGCGGATGCAACTGGCTGTGCGGTTCATGTGGCACCAACAACTGTTGGAGGGCACGGTTCACCTTGGCAATGCAGCGATAGCTGGGGCTTCGTCCTCTGGACACTGTGCTATCAAGGAGGTCTGCAATCAGTCCTGTAGCTGCCGTAATGACAATATTGACCTACTGCTGTGGTGGCAAAGGTGACAACAGCTGCTGCTCTCCTTGCACAGGCTGCTCGTGCTGCTGGTGCCGGTCGCTCTGCCATGCCCAGACCATATCCTTCAGTGCAGGCCTTATTTCTTCTTTCACGAGCCTTTGATACTCTATGGTGTCACCATTGGTCTTCTTCAACTCAACTAGAAGGAAAGAAGGAGTAAGCTCAAAAATCTCCGCATCAAGCTCGAGAAATCCCTTTATTCCTTCCTTTGGTGCAGCCAGTTTCAAGACCCCATTTTCTTTTTTCTTGATTTTCAGCTTTAACCGCTCAGCCAGCTCATTTAGCTTAGCAAATACTGTTCCTGCTGGCTGCCTAGTGGTGAACCTCTCTTCCCTCCGCCCATATTTTTCTTCAAACAAATTAGACAGGTCAAATCCAGTCGAAAGAGAAATGATGTCAAATGCATTCATGTTAGGGAGGTTCGATGACCCTTGATTTTCCTCTGGATTACTGCATTCTATTGAGTTAGAGGTTGTGGCTTCACCGTTGCACACCTTGTTTCTTGTTGTGTCGTGCTTGATCTTTGCCGCATTTACATCAATAGGTTTTCTGTACCAAGTGGTTCTCTTTATCCTTGAAATAGATATTCTAGTACTTGGATCTGGATCAAGCATTCTAAAAAGCAGGTCCTTCAATTCACCAGAAAAGGAACGAGGACATCTGTATTCAGCTTTGGAGATCTTCCTATACATCTCAATAAGATTTGGGTCATGGAAAGGCAGGTAGCCAGCCACAAGCACAAAAAGAATTACTCCACAAGACCATATGTCCGCCTTTGTGCCATCGTAGCCTCTCCTACTAAGAACTTCAGGAGCAACATAGGCAGGAGTTCCACAGGTGGTATGTAGGAGGCCATCGTGCCTTTTGGATTCAGCTAGGGCACTTAGACCGAAATCCGAGACTTTAAGGTTCTCATTCTCATCTAGAAGTAAGTTTTCCGGCTTTAAGTCGCGATGGTAAACACCTCGGCTGTGGCAGTAGTCCACGGCACTAATCAGTTGGTGGAAATACCTCCTTGCAATGTCCTCACTGAACTTTCCCTTTGATATTTTGTTGAACAGCTCACCACCTTTAGCATACTCCAATACAAAGTAAATCTTGCTCTTGCTAGCCATTACCTCAAAAAGTTGCAGAACATTCGGATGCTTTACCAGCCTCATTATAGAGATCTCCCTCTTTATCTGCACTATTAGCCCAACCCTGGTGATCTTCTCCTTATCAATAATCTTTATTGCAACAGATTGCCCGCTAGCCAGGTTTCGAGCAAAAAAAACCTTAGCAAAGTTTCCTTGTCCTAACTGCCTCCCGATTTCATAACGGTCCATCAAAATATTCCTCCTCTCGTCCATTATATGAATCTGTATATACAGTGAAAGAGAAACAGATAGGTACCCTTCCTTTACAATGTCCAACTTATAGACTATAGTAAGTGGGCACAGACTATGACCACCAAGGTCGTGGCTTACTGGCTTACAAGATAGAAAATCCTTGAGTTCCCCTCTTCTGTGGCCCAAAACACAGGGAAAATTGCTGTGCCAGTATGCAGCCTATGAGAACTTGATAGGATCACTTAGCACAGTTCAAATGTTCTCTGCCGTGACCAGTAGAAAACTGCATGGAAGGGGAAGTCTAATTAGGGGAAACATGTAATGCGAGTGGAATCAACAACTACTAGTAACTCAACTCAAATGGAGATCAGAGGTTGGTATACATTTCAAGGCAGGCTCTAGTTCTCTCAAGAATCATCTCCCAATTTCATCGACCATCTACCAAGCATTATTATTAATATTAAGACGAGAGACATACATATTGCTCACCCCATCAGCTAAGCATAGTCTAAAATGATGCGTCTTTTTTCTCTCGAACGAGCACTGCTAAGTGCTAGGATTTCAGTTTGCTCGAACGAGCACTTCAGCAGTGCTACCAAAATTAACTCCTAAAAACCCGATAACAGATCAAATTCATATCAGCAATCATCGCAGAATCAATCCCCCCCTACCACTCACTGAAGGCCAAATAACAGATCATTCCGAATCCTAGTTCATGGGGCAACAGTAAGCTACGACCTCGGAGGTCCTAAACTAACCGCAGAACAGTACGATTACGCCCTTAAACAACCAGGCAGATCAACCCCCCTCCCCCTGCCGCCCAACACACACATACACACGCTGACACGAAACAAAGAGTAACTCGTCACCTGCTCAAGAACACCAGGCCAGACGACGGATCCCAGATGCCGGCAGGGCAACCCCAACCCGGGGAAGCTCGATCTCGCGCCAAGGGTCGAATCGGCGGCGGCGCGGCAACTCCTCCCCTTGACCCTTGGGCGGAGCCGTCCTTCTCTTTTGTTTGGTTTCGTTCCGCTTCAGCATCTCCTCTCCGCGTCAGCGCGTCTTCTCCTCTTCACAGCTTCCACATGCGGAGATGCCTCGCTAGATGCGCTCATGTTCCCTCTGCTGCACAGTCCAGCTTCGCACGGCACGGCAGCTCAGCAGCCCAGCTCTCTCACTCGCGGCCGGCCGACCGGCCATGGACAGCCAGCGCGGCCGTGTTACTGGGCCCCACTTACCTAATTTCTCCGAAGGCCCGATGGGCCAACGGCCCACGCCGCTCGCTCTTTCCTTTCTTTATTATTTTTTTTCTCCTTTTCGTTCTTGTGTGTATTGTTGTTTGAGTTAAATGCACCATAGGCCCCTGAACTTGTAAATGTATGTCATATAGGTCCCTGAACTTTAAAAGTGCATTTCTAGCCCTCTAAACTTGTCAAGTGGTACACTATAGGCCCCTAAAATTTGAAAATGAATTTTTGACCCCTGAACTTGTCTAGGTGTGTCACTTAGGCCCCTGAACAGTAAGTTTTGATATTTTTTTTAATTATTTTTAGAAATCAAAATTAAGAAGCAAGGAAGGGGTACCTAGAGAGCTCTAAAAATCTTGATATTTTATAGGTTGGTAGAGTGAATAACAAGAATGATAATGGCATAGAATATACTAATTTTTAAGTGAAATTTAAATTATTGTATTTCAAAAATAGTCAAACTATATATTCTATGACTTTAGGGTATTCAAATAACAATAAAAAATCTTAAAATATCAATAGAATATATAAGTATGATATTTTGAGATTTTTTAGGGTATTCAAATGGCATAGAACATGTTCTTATATATTTAAGAATTCATAGAATATAAAGTTTGATCATTTTTAAAATACAATAATTTAAATTTCACTTAAAAAATTAGCATGTTCTATGTCATTATCATCCTTGTTATTCACTCTACCAATCTATAAAACATCAAGATTTTTTAGAGCTCTCTCTCGGTATCTTTTTCTCGCTTCTTAATTTAGATTTCTAAAAAAAATTAAGAATTAAGAGTTCAGGGGGCTAAGTGACACACCTAGACAAGTTCAGGGGCCAGAAATTTATTTTCAAAGTTCAGAGGCCTATGGTGTAGCACTTGACAAGTTTAAGGGGTTAAAAATGCACTCTCAAAATTTCAGACGCCTATATGACACACCCGTTCAGGGCGTGCATTTAACTCTTGTTGTTTTGCTTGGCGCCGCGGCGAGAAGGCGGAAGGGATGGATGCGGCGGGGCGGCCATCGCCGATGGCGAGGATGGCAGGGCCAGGGAGGCCGGCCTCGCGCACGCGGGGGTTGCCGGGCCTCTTGTCGAAGGCACTGGCGCGCTCGAGGTCGAGGCACGCTGCTTGCCCCCTGCCGTGGCGCCGACGCCGACCGAGGGGAGGCGTCAGACGTGTGGATGCCTCGCCGCCCGCCCGCCCGCCCGCCCACGCATCTCAACCGCCTACCGACGCTTTCTCTTCCCCGCGTGCGTCTTGGTCAGAGACAGGTGCGAGACACGTCTTCTTGGCTTTCCCGCTTGCAAGCTACTACTACTACTACACCATTTTTCTATTCTCTTGGGGGAGCGGGCGAGCGGCCATGGCTTCCACGCCTACACTGGAGTAGACCCAGCAGCACGTCAAAGATTTTTACAATGTCTGGCAAGATTTCAAGAAACGAAGCTAAGCTAGAGCTCGAATCATGACGCACAGAATGCATTTGAATCTGGATCTGTACCGTCCAATAGTCCACAATACTGGAGATACTGACCACATCATATAAACAAATGTGTTCTTTTTTAATTTGGTGGTGCAGGCAGAATGGCAGATGCATGTGCGCATGCCCAAGTCAACATCTCCTTCTACTTCTACCATTGGCCGACTCCTTGTGCCATCCGGCCTAACTCTTGTGATGCTCAAAGCAAAAGCATCTCTGACCTTGATTTCAGCTCACTGTGCTTTGTTACTAAACAATGCATTCGGATTTGACTCTTCTAGACACTTCACACTAGCAAACTTCCTCGCAAACCCCAGGCCGTCTCTAAGGACAAATCTAGCTAGTTTGGCAGCCAAAGGAAAATAGTCTTCGTCTGTTACCCACCAGACTCCACAAAGATCACCAAAAGTGTCATCTTTTTTTCCTTTTCTTGGTGGACGAAAGGAAGAGGAAGAATGAGCTCATAGGAGGCAACAAGTGATGAGGAGTTTAGGATTCGTGTTGCTGTTGGTGGCAGCGGCAGCATTGATCAAGCCATCAGGAGTAGTAGGGGCAGAGGACGACTGGGAGCGTTTCTTGTTGCAATGGAGGCAGCATACTTCTCTTCCATCACCACTTCTGAATGGGGATCTGGTAAGCCATCCAGACACTTTATTCTTTGTAGCAATTGACGCATGGAATGCATGCTTCCCTTGGGCCTGGGGTCTGCCAGAAAGTTGCAATGCGAGTTCCTTTTGTGTTCTCAGAAATTGTTTCTTAGAAATTAGCTGCTGACCTGCTACTTAAATAAAAAAAAGGATTCTGAATTCACTAAGTACTCAGTTACCAAATTAATGCAGGGACAGAGCTTTTCAAACAATTATCAATTTGTTTTTCCCTGTATTCTGGGTACTTTTGGTTGGAGTATTTGCTATTGAACTTTGTTCTTCTGCAAGATCCAAGAAAATGAGGCATTAGCAAAGGTAGACTGATGTAGGATGGTTCTTGGATGGATGCAGGTGGATAGAATATGGTCAATTTGCTTACCAGACATGGTTGGTGTGGAGAAAATATTGGGCAATTCACTGCAATTTGTTTCAGATGAACTATTGAGTCAGTCATCAGAGAATGCTTTGAAGGCAATGCTGTTTCTGGAGTTTGTATCTCTTCTTTCCCCTGAAAAATTATCCAGTACCTATGATTGTATCCATGCAAACTACTTCATTTTGGGCATTCCACAAGAATTCACTGTTTCACTGGCAACCTATCTTGAGAGCCATCGGGTGTTGCTTGGTTCAAACCTCTACGCGAGACGGCATTTGGCTGACAACTCAATTGGAGATGCTCCTTCCATGGCTCCAGATTTCGCACCGTCCATGTCCTCTGGTGATGAAGTGAAGTTTCCTCAATCTGTTACAGAATCACCATATGCGCCTTCCAGCTCTCGTAACAATGAAAATCCCAACCAATATCATCACAGAAAACCTGCACAGAAGCATTGGGGGAGTGCCTCCAATTTCACTTCTGGAGAAGCATAAAGACTATGTTAGATTAGTCTTGATCGTGGTTCTTCCAACAGCGGCATTCTCGTTCATTGTTGCATCTCTAATTTTCTGCTGCTGTGGATGCAACAAGAACAAGGTCTCTGTCGGTGAGCAACGAGATGATCATCCTCTTCTTCACATGCAGCTGGCTAGTGTGCCTGGTGAGACAGTATCCCTCTGTCAACCTGTGATGGATTGTTCTTACTTCTTTAGTATAATACTATAACATGCACACTCTGTTCTCAGGTTCATCACCCGATGCCCGCAGTCCACTTCACAAGGATAACCAAAGTCATTCATTCTGGAGTCAGCATGAGTCAGTGCTTTTCATGCTGTTTTAAAAGATCAATTGATGCCACACCACCTTCAGAAGTGATTGGAGGAACACCAGAGAATAATGTCACAAGTGATGCTCCTAAACCGATGCCGCCTCCACCTCCTCCACCTTTGCCACCTCCGATCAAGAAGGCTCCTCCTCCCCTACCTGGACCTCCCAAAGGTTCTAAAGCAAGACTTGATCAGCTGTCACCTGTTGAGTCAAGTCGTTCAGAAGGATCATCTGCCTGCGAGCAGACCAGCGAATCATCTGAAGCAGAAGTTCATGCTCCAAGAGCCAAGCTTCGACCTTTCTATTGGGACAAAGTTCTTGCTAATCCTGATCAGTCAATGGCATGGCATGATATCAAATTTGGTTCTTTTCAGTAAGTGTTACTTATTAGCTATAAACTCTTAATACACTCTGTCTGCGGAGTGCTTGTTTTCACAATTTGATTTTTGCAGTGTGAATGAGGATATGATAGAGGAATTGTTTGGTTATAGTGGTGGCAACAGAAATAACCTGAAGGATAAGGAACTCCCATCTGCGGATCCTGCATCTCGGCACATTTCTCTTCTCGATGTCAAGAAATCATGCAACCTAGCAGTTGTTTTTAAGGCAATGAATATCAGGGTACAAGACATTCATGACGCTCTTATTGAAGGTAGCTGTTTATGCAAGAACCCGATATTGATTTGCCCTTAAGTATATCTCTTAATTATAAGCCAAGCCATCTGCAGACTTATATCATTGTTGTCATGCACTTAAAAATGACTTCTTTTAGAAAACTTTGCTGATGAATTGTCTAGTGGTCACTAACTTTTTTATACACTTAAAAATGAGCTTTTTTAGAAAAACTTTGCTGATGAATTGTACAGTGGTCACTAACTTTTAAAAAGTTTATTCAGAAGAAGGTATTATCAATTTTCCCTTGTATCATACTTAATTGTATTGAGGATAAAAGCCCCTTCAATATATCTCTAGAATCTAGGTGCAAGGCATTTACGCAAACTTAGACGACAATACACCTATAACCGTATTTTTAGAAACTCTGCTGATGATCACATATTGGTCACTCACTACCTTTTTTTCAGCTAACCATTTATGTACAACATGAACTTAGTCTGACTATGTAGCAGGCAGTTTTTTCAATCTACCTCATGTTGGACATTCTATATTAGTGCCTTATGCTTGTCTCATTTCATTTATGGAGGACTCGCGAAAATTTTTTGCTTCAGAATATATGTTCTGCTGTTACTTCTGCTTATTTACTGACATGAAAATGAATATGAAAGACGGAAACGAATCAGCTAGCCTTATGGAATATGCATTTTATCTGGATAGTCCACTGTACAGACCTCAATATTATGATTTTCTGATGTTGTATCTTGTTCGTATTTGGGAGTTGTTCTGCTTCTTCTTGAGTTTTTTTTTTTTTTTTTGCTCGCTCATGTAGATTCACCAGCCTCCCAGATGAGGATCCGTTTTGTATACTTCTCATTTAATCTTAATAGACTTGTGTTCTGGTGCTCCTACAATGCCATCAAATTTTCTGACATTATTTTCATCTCGTCCTGTTCACAAGGGAATGAACTTCCTAGGGTGCTTCTTGAGACAATCTTGAGAATGAAGCCAACTGACGAGGAGGAGCAGAAGCTCAGGCTTTATAACGGGATTTTTCTTGCAGCTAGGCCTTGCAGAACAAGTGATGAAGGCAGTAATTGACACTCCTTTTGCTTTCAAGAGGATTGACACATTGCTTTTCATGTCCTCCTTGCAAGAAGATGCTTCAAGTATCAGGGATTCTTTCCACCAATTGGAGGTAATCTACCTTACAACAGTTGTGTCAAATCTGCAAAAAGGGGGGAAAAACAAGTACTAACAGTTATACTTTATCTATTTGTTGGTAGGCTGCTTGTGGGGAACTAAAACACCGCCTTTTCTGAAGTTACTAGAAGCTGTTCTTAAAACCGAAACCGCTTTGAATGATGGGACCTTCCGTGGTGGTGCTAATGCATTCAAGCTTGACACTCTTCTGAAGTTATCGGATGTCAAGGGTGCTGATGGAAAGACCACATTGCTGCACTTTTGTTGTTCAAGAGATTATTCGGTCTGAAGGTGTCCGTGAAGCAAGGTTAGCCATAGAAAGTGGATTAAATTCAGCTCGTAGTATTCCAGATGACAATTCCAATGGATCTCTTGAAGAGGATGTTGATTGTTACTCCAACCGTGGCCTTAGCATTGTGTCAGGACTTAGTAGTGAGATGGACAATGTCAAGAGGGTAGCTGCACTAGATGCTGAACCTTTGTTTGCCACTGTGGAAACTCTCAGACAAGAGTTGCTGAAATCAAAGGAATTCCTGAATGAAATTGCAACAATAGAAGAGACGAGTGGATTCCGACGCCATTGGAATATTTTGTGGAACATGCAGATAATGAGATAAATTTTTTGATGAAAGAAGAGAAGAGGTTGAGATCATTGGTAAAGAAAACAATCCGATATTTCCATGGAAATGACTCTAAAGATGACGGTTTTTGGTTATTTGTGATTGTGAGAGATTTCTTGGTGATGCTAGATAAGGCATGCAAGGAAGTTGGGGCATCACAGAAGAAGGGTACAAATAAACCACGAAGCAGTGGCAATGGCAACCCTACGTTCCCATCAATCCTACAGGAGCAACAGTTCCCTGCTGTTACTGATGGCCATTCAGATAGTTCACATTCTAATGATTGACGATGAGATACTAATCTTTTGTTGTAAAGAAAAATCCATTTCAAGAGGAAATACGTTAGCATACATGTAGATTTGCATACGTATCTTGATCCCTCCACCCTCACAAACATACATATATCTTCATTGATATTCATGCTGGCTTCATGATATAGTTGCGTCATACCTCTAAACTAGTGGTTCTTAAAATACCTCTAAATCAAATCAATGCTCCCTTGAGTTCTATAACTCTTGTCGTTTAGGACAAGTTCGAGCTCAAACTTTAAAACTTTGATTATCTATAATCATTACAATGTATAGTTTAAAGAGGCCAAGACAACATGCATAGATATCTTAAAAGTTTTTTTCTACATTTTTATATGTACAAAAATCATAGCCAAAGCTACACTACCAAATCCAAGAACTGAATTGAAGGGAGTGTCTCTTTGGGGGTCAATTCAGCACAACTTTGGCAGTAAAAATTTGTAAAGCTTGTCATCCTTAGCTCAAAGAAGACTTACATTTGGAGCTATAGGCACATTAAAGATGTGAGAATGAGAAATTTGGTTGTTCTTTTTGTATAAAAACACTGATGTTTTAAACGGTTTATTTTATTGTATAAACTCTAAATCTTGTATTGTGGGTGGTACACCAAACCAGCCCTCATTCCACACACTTTATCCCTGAAAGCTGAAATCCATTTTTGTGTCATAATGTGATTCCCATTAATAATAAGACGGACAATATTTTACAATATGGGCACGCAAAAAGCTTATGATATTAGTAGGGGACAAAATACATGCAATTTAAACATCTACTCAAATTTTATTATATGAATGAATAGTTTTACTTTCATTGTACATCTATCCTCATGGAGTCATGGCGATTGCCTAGAATTAATGTAAATTCATGTAGTGTAATAAAACTTCATCGTACATCGATCTAAGGATTAGAGACAATAGTCTTTTCCCAATGAAATTAGAACATGAGTTAATTAAAAAAAATAAAATTGAGTTAAAGAGAATAAGAAAATTTGTGAATCAAAGTAAAATGTTAAATTAAAGAAAAAAATTGAGGTAGCGAAAAAAGAATGTCAATTGAGGTAACAGAGTGTGCTAAGTGTCAAATTTGTCGAGGGCCCGGGGGGAGCTCGTTATCGTCCGGCCGCGTCCTCCTGCCCAACTGCACTTGCTCGCGGTTGCGGTTGCGGGGCGGCATACCTAGGCTTGTAACACTTACCGTCTTCTACCCCTTGGTCGTCTCCTCCACTCCTAGGGCTTTGCTCATCCCCTCGAAACCCTACCCACGCCATGCGAGATCGATCGGTTGAGCGCGAATTCCCCAGCCGCGAGCGGGGGGATCGGCCACCGCCCGGGATGCTGGGCCCGCCGCGCCGCGGGCCGGCGTACAAGACGAAGCTGTGCGCGCTGTGGCAGCGCGGCGGCTGTTCCCGCGACACCTGCAGCTTTGCGCACGGACACGCCGAGCTCCGCCGGTTCCCCGGCTCCCGCACCTCGTTCCCGCCCCGCGCCGGTATAGACAGCCTTTTCTCGTGCCCCCGTTACCCTCTCGTACGTTTTTCCCCTACTAGTTGAATGTTTATCATCTGAGATCGGATCCCCACCCTGTGTTATACTGTTCGTGGTAAATCGGGAGGGCTGGTTGTATGAAATTTTCTTGCAAATTATCTTCCTCGTATTGCTTTATTGGTAGGTTTAGGTGTATGATTTCACGAATTCTGCACCCTACCGTGAATGGTTGTTCATGTAATCCATGTGATCTATCTGTCGCGGAAGAACATGACTCGTGGACGGTATGAGACGGTTTTTTTTCATGCAGCCCATGCGATTTATGTGCTTATATATGAAGAAGTGTCATGGTGGATGGTACAATACATTGGTGTGCCATGCAAAAAGGAAAAGTGATACATGTCAAGTCACTAATATGGTTACCTATATCCATTATTTCAGAAGGGAAGAATTAGATTAATTGAACCAGGATAGCGACTGGCCAAGAATGAATACATATAGTTGGATCATTTATGGATGGCCAATTTTTGGAGCTTTAAGGTGTTATTAGATGGACATGGCCCACATGATGACATGGGTGCGGGTATCAGTGTCTGATTTAGGTGCAGGTGTCTGATTAGGCAGATTCTTTTGGGACACGACAAATAGCACCTGGATTCCGACATGGCGTCATAATGACACTGGTGCGGGTGTCTGTTTTGGCAAAAAAAAAAAGGGTGGAAACAAGTGTCTGACCTCTGGATATTGTGGTTCAAATGGAGCTTTGTTTTTGTTCCATGATTTTGTAGTAGCATGCTCTTTGTTTTGTATTAAGTGCTTGCGTGATTTATTGTTTTTTTTTTCCATATCAGTGCTTGAATTCAACCTCAGTTGCTGCAGCTAGGAAATAATTCTAACAAGTGGAAGCTTGTTGCAGTCTGCAGAATTATGTGGCATTCTTACTGGTTGCCTTTTGATTTAACTACCATTCGAATTAGCAGACTCCTGAGCAGATTTATTAGACTCAACTGCTGCCAGAGGATAAGATGACCTTAATATAGATTCTTCAGTTGGCATTTCGACGATTTATTGTGACTGTAATGCTTGTCCTATATGAAGAAGGTGGGCATATCAGTATCTTGGATGATGACTCCACTGAATGATGTCCATAATGCATTTGATGTGCCATGGCCATGTGCTTAGCAGATTTAACGGTTAATTGAGCCACAACCCTTGAATATTGTGCATCAGTTAGTTCACTGGGAAGTGTTATTCTCACTGGTAATTGCAAGTTATTGTAATTCTTACAAGTCGCTGCAGAAGATATCTGGACAAATGATAGTAGATTTATATTGTGATATTGGGATTATAGAAGACCTCAACTTGCCATAATTGTTATGTGATGTTGTTCATGGTGCTTCATCAATTTGATTTCCAACAATCAACATTATGAGTTTGGTATCATCTTAATGGAGTACGTCAGTGGTTCAATACCATACTTTTGGTATCTACCCATGGTGTTAATTTTCAGCCCTACTTTGTTGTGGCTAGTGGTATTATCTTGGAGACCCTTCTACTTATTGTGCATTGAATTATCTTGTAGCTCAAAGGCTTTGGTAAGGTTACAGGCTTATGGGTGATTATCTCCATAAGTTCATACTAATACATTTTTTTCGTTCAGCTTCATGTATCCTTTCTTGTATAAATTTTTCTCTATCCTTACTTCTAGGGAGAAGAGATTATAGAGGTGGCGACTTCAGAGATAGGTTCGATAGAAGGCGCTACTCGCCTCAGGCATTCCCCTGACAGAGATTCCAGGGGCCATCGTTCTCTTCATGACCGAAGACCAAATTCCCAAGAAAGGGGTAATTACGGCCTTCTCATTTTAAATCCAGACCTGTCACTTTATTACATTTGAATTGAGTTCCATGTCCATTTCGTATAGGTCATTAAAACTGAAATTTTACTTGCAGAATCTAGCTATTCACGGTCTCCCAGTAGGAAGAGGTATGGAATTCATTTAATATGTGATAACTCATTCATTTGTAAATATGCATTTACACATGTAACACATCTGTGTCTGCTGCTCAAATAATCAATTGTTTATATATATTAGTATCCATTATCTCTTTGTTATCTGCCTTGATTATGTGCTGCATTTTTTCCTGATTACTGTTAACTATGAATTCTGGAGCTCAAATAACTAAAAAAACTTTTATCATTGAATACTATGTTAAAGGATCCTTTCTGAAACCATTATTTTAATATTCTTACAAACCGACACTTGTGGCATTTATTCACCATATTATATGTATTCATTTTATTGGCATAAGCATGTGAGATATGCCCCTAGAGAACATGCATGCACGTTGTATACTTTATTTTATGTCAAAAGGTTACTAAAATCTTGACATGTGGTATCTGTTTGTGGTTATCTAATGTTTCCAATTCTTCATTTCTAAAGCGAAGATCAAATCTGCTTAGCCGCCTGGCACTGACTGGGTCTGCCCCTATAAATATAATTGCTTCTTCTGATAAAATGTCCTGAATAGAATATAGTACCTGCATACTTCTGAAATCTTATCTTACTGTTTTTTTTTGGTTCCTGACCTAAGTAAATATGTGAAATATGGAACTGTAACTTACCTTTCCTCTTTATAATCCCCCTCTCTCAGTGAAAGGAGGCATGATAAGAAGCCTGATGATGGAGAAACTAACTCATCTAGGAGTTTGAGTGTCTCTGACAACAATGATGATAGAAAAAAAGGAGACACTCTTAAGTGGTGATGATAAAGAGGATCACGAAATACAGGTCTGATGCATTATACAATGTATAGCTGCATGCCACCTTTTAAGCACAACCTGCCACTGTATAATTTAAAAGGTAAATTATTCTGCAGCTGAAACAAATAAGGCAGGATATGGAACTTTTGCGCCGATGATAAATCTCACTTGAGGTTAGTTTTGACAGTCTCCACTTATTTATACTATCATATATTTATGGTGGCGTGACCAGAACAATCTATACCTTTGGTCTGTTTTAGGTCTTCTTTTTACTTTTCTTTTTGCACGACTGCACTGGCTATACTTTTTTGTGTGTATGTAGGACTTCGTAATTGCAATTTGTAACACGTGTGTTTTCTGTTGTAAACTTAACCATTCCGTTTGTATTGTGGGGGGCACTGACCATTCATCATCAATCATGCTTATTGCTTAATTTGATGATTTCATTTTTGTGCTTCACTCTGGGTGCTGATTTCTGTAACTTATTCTGTTATCGCTTTTGTATCTTTGTTTTACTGATTACTGATGAAGAATTTTTTGGTGTCCTGGTGGTTTAAAAGTTTAAACTTATACTCAATGCCCATAATGGTTTAAATATTTGATGGAGCAGTAAATTTGTAAAAGTTTCTGTCTGTTCCTTGCTTCATGATGCCTATTGCCTATTGCTCCTCCATTCTAAATTGTAAGTTGTTTTGGCTTTTTCTAGGTACATAGCTTTTTCTATGCATCTAGATATACAGTGTCTAGATACGTAGTAAAAACCAAATGACTTACAATGAGTACTAGGTTAGAGCATTAGCATAAACATTTCTTCCATAGTCTTTATTACATGCTTTATATGCTTATAATGTTTCTTTTAGTTTCTAAAATCCTACTAGCTACCATTGGCCATGTACTCTTTTAACTTTGAATCTGCACAATTCAACACTTGTACTTTAAAATAGCTATGTCCTGTGTGTAAATCCAAACTCGATGATGGTCATATTCACTATTCCTTCGTAGATAATCTTGGATGAGAAGAATGCTGAAGTGCGCAAGATTTCTAGTAGACTAAATGATCTTGATCTGCAAATAAGGAAGGAGAAAAAGAGGAATGCCACAGGTACTTATACAATATGGTGCCTCTTTTGTTTACACAGTAGCTCCATGGTGTCTTCAAGTATATAATTGTCTTTTTTTTTTTTTTAATTTCCAATGTAGGATGACCTCAAAAATGAAAAAAATTCATTAAAGCTCATGCTCGCTTTTGAAAACAGGAAGAATTGAAAGGTACATTGTGCTTTCATCACTTTTCAGCTTAACAATATGGAAAATATTTTTGTCCTGACTTGCTGCACCAATTCACGTCTATATCCACATGATTATGAATTAATGATTGTTATTAACTAAATGGAATTGTGCAGGTCACAAGCTTCGTTTTTGAGACTGGTGATTTGCTTGCTTATTCTAGCTTCAAGCGTGGTGCTAATGAAGAAGTTTCTAGTATCAATATTGATGAAGATCCAAATGGTCCTTATGAAAGAAGCCCAAATGCTGCTACAGCTAAGAAGAGATCAATACCATACTCAACAAGTGAAGAAGCAAAAGCCGGTGGGTATAACTTAGTCTCTATGTCTCTGAAGAATGTACAGTGAGGATGATGTTGTCTTAAGGTTGGCATTGGTATGATGTGAATGAATCTTCTTAAATAGCATCCTTTTCCCCACGGTTGTTGTCAATGTGTTTACTTCTTGAGTCTAAGAGCAACTCCAAGAGACTCTAAATCCTCGTGATTGTTAGGGAATAGAGATTTTGATAGAAAAATCGTCCTCCAACAGCTTCTTTAAGTGATCATCTAAATATAGCCATCCTTTATTCCGGATTCTTCTAGACTGCATGGAAGATAGAAAAGCTGTTGGAGTGAAAATATATAGAAACGAATTTTTATGCAAATGACTCCAAATGATTACTTAAAGAGAGTTTATAAAAAAGATTCTTGGAGATGCTTAAAGCGTGCCCTCCCTAGTAGCTTATACTTACTCCGTTGAACTTCAAACATTGGAGTTGATATGATTAGTTGGCTACCCTTTCAAGAAACACTCCTTCATTTGAAATTGAAAATATGGTATTTTTAGAATTTGAATACTTTGAAAAGTATAACACCTGACCTTTCCTTGTTCAAATGAAACATATATTCTTTGATGATTTTTTTTCCCATTTACATCCACCAATATTTCTTGCTCTGGGTTTAAAGATATCTTTTAAATATCAATTATGATCTCATGTCTAATCTTGTCATTTTCAGTGAAGAAAAGAAGAGAGAGACTCTGACACAACTAGGACAGATAAATATAGATCAGAAGGTACTATTGCAGAATTTGAAAAACCAAACAAGGGAACTGAGCCAACAAAATCTTTATATTTGAAGAAGAAGCTGTGGGAAGATGAAAAGGATAAGATAGGAAATTTTGTTTCCTCAGCCAACACTGACAAGGTACAATATTTCTCTTCTGCTAACTTAATTTTATGAATATTATTATTTATATCATGTACTGGCGTAGGTTGGCTGGTATAACATGGACATCGGGTATTCATATGCATATTATGCTCTTATTTTCATTCTAATCCATAACTCGAATTAGTGAGATTTAAGGTTGACCCTCATTGCTCTGTTTACTCTTGCTTGCCCGTTAAAACAACTTAACAAGTGGTAGCAATATGTAAAATTGTATAACCTTTGTTTGTCATCGGTCCGTTAGCTCATCATGACACATGATTCAGATGGTGCGTAGTATGAGTTCAAACTTGTATTGAGTAGATATTTTTTAAATTTACAGGTCAAAAGATCTCCAGTCAAACATGTTTTGCCCTCCACTGGTATGGCTGCTCATGCTGTGGATGATCTGTTTGAAGCGTTGAACTGGAGGATATAGACATGATCCATTAAACGCATCAATAGAAAATGATGCTGATGACGAAACTAGGTTGCCTGTTATGCCCCCACAACCACCACCAGTGGTTAATACTTACGAGCAGGTGACTAACCTTAAGTCCTATGTCCTTCTCAAGCAAAGATAAAAATGAATTTGCATGCTGTTGAAGATGACAAACCTTGCATAGTGATCATACTGACTACACATGCAAAACTACTTCCTCATTTTCTTTTTTTGTAGATCTGCTGAACAATATGCTCACAATTTGTTTTGTTTGTTTCATAGTCACGAGGCCGATGATGAGGAAGTCGGCGTGGAATAAGTAGAATGTCGAGATGGTACTGGAATGAGCTATAGATCTCGTCTATCTATGTAAAGCCTTATGTATCTTTTGCTGGGATCCACCTTGCATAAAAACCTTCATTAGTGATCCTTGGTGGGTGCGGTTTTAAGCACTCAACTTTTTTCTTATTTTCCTGAAGGCAAATATGCCCTGTTACCTGTACCTACCTAATATACCCCGTGGTGTTAGTCTTGTCAGTGCCCTGGTTCTTTTTAGTGGTCGTGCAGTGCTGTGGTGTATATTTTATTTCGTGGGAGTATTATTTGAATGGGAGCCCTTGATCTTCGTTGATGATGTCGGCTTGATGATGGCATTGGCGCCAATCGGATGACGTTGTGCACTCATCCTATCACACTAAGCATCATCTACCAGACTGTCACACGTGCCCCTTCCTACCTTTTTCTTAACGAAGGTGGTTGTTTACATAATTTCTCTTCGGTGGGCTGAGTACTTACATAAGGGTCTCTGGATTTTTTCTGCGTCAGCACTTCCATGGTGGATGCCTCGGCTCAGCAGTGGGCCAGTGGCAGAGAGGGCTGCACGCATGTGGCGTGACTTTTGTCAATCTCAACTTCACAACTGGCATTGTGGCGTGACTTGCGTCAATCTCAACTTCACAATTGGTGCATGCAGAACGGCAGAAGCCACAAACTTGAGTCGACTCTTAGTCGATTTCAAATACGATATTACAACTTTGTTCCACTTAGCTTTATGGGCCTTGGGAGTTAATTTGTTCCACTTAGCTTTATGGGCCTTGGGGATTAATTTGATTTAAGAAAAGTTCACATTTTATCCCTCAAATTTTATGAAAGTCCACTTTTTCTTTCTAAACTTTAAAACTAGATAAACCACTTTCAACTTTTAAAACCGTCCGTTTTCCCTTCCTGGCCTAGGAAGATGTTTTTGTCTTTTTGTTTTTTATTTACTTAGGCTGAATTTTTAAAGAATCATAGTAAATAAAAAATCATAAAATATAAAAATCAATTTTGTATGGTATGTTTTAGTACAAAGTTTTTTAATGTTTTTGTGAGATCTATGTTTTCTTAAATTAATTCATGGATGCATTTTTTATGGTCCAATTATAGTGAAATTTTTATGGTACTCTAATTGTTGTATGCTTTAACTGTAGTAAAATTTCATAGTCATTAGATCATGTATATCATAGTTATAGTTTTATTTGGGTTTTGCTTGTTAAATCATGATTCAATTATTATGAAATTTGAACTATAGTTGGGAAACATACTTGGAATTTGAAATTATTTCTTTCTTTTGATACATATTAGTTATATCATGGGCGATAAATAGGTAGCGATCCTTGTGCTGGTTGGGGATATGATCAACATTAATCACATTATTTTTGCCCATTCAAAAAACTTTCCAATATTAACGACCAACGGCGCGGGGCTGGCGTCTTGCTTTTAGTTTTATATATAGGCTATAAAAAATTCACTATGTTTGCTACTAGTTCCTTCTTAGACATATACCAGGCTCAACGCCAGAGAAAGTTCGAGATCAATACCTGGATTGTGTATTCTTAGACTATCGAACAACTTACTTGGTGGATCGATCCATCATCACTTTCGGGAAGCTTCAAATGATACTTAATGCTGGTTTTTGTTTCAACTCTTCTAGCCAAAATTGGGGAACCTTACTAGCCTATGTACATGGACTTCTCACAGAATATGTTTTTTACTATTGTGTTTTGCCAAGTTGCAAAGAATAGAAGTCTTCAATTTAATTAAACGGTTGAATCACTTGACCTCTCTTGAAACAAACTTTTAGGCCCCTATTCCTTTAAGTATGTTGGACTTCTTATCAGGATGGATCCAACGATTGTGGGGGGGGGCTGAAGCCCCCCCCATAGAGCCGCTCTAAGAATTTTCACGGGACTGTTTTGAGGAGGAGAGGTTGAAGATTAACTTTCATTCTAGATCCATTTATTCTTGTTGTATCTGACTTCACTAAATCTCTTGAGCAACAAATTTGTCAGGAGAGATACCTAATGGAGATCAATTCAGAACGCTTGATAACTCTATTATACCAATAATCTAGGACTGTGTTTTTCCATGAGCATTGCTTGCCCAACCATACCTTTTGACACCATGATATTAATATCGTATGACTATACTACTAAGCAGTCAAAGGTTTGCTTTGTTCAGTTCCACTGATGCCATACAAAAGAAGATTGTGCAAGTCCTAGAGACTGTCAAGGAAGAAAAGACCGATTGCAGACACTTGGTGCCAATTGTTCCAGGATGCAATGGCAACCTAAATCTCTATAACTGGTCTTTATCTTGTATTTATGAATTACAAAAATGAAACTTTTTGTAATTGATCATAATAACCATTTTGGGCCATACATTATCAATACAACAGGTGGGGAGCAATCCCCCTAAGACATTAAAAAGTTGCATGATCTGCATTTCTGCCCAAGGTGCCCTGAGGACATAAAAGTTGGCATAGAAACCTCATTTTCTGACGATATATATAATAGTTAATTGTTCCGGTGTGAATAGAATTGGCTTTACTAGCTTATTATTGTATCAATGTATCATCAACAGTAGTTTATTCTCTCAGTTCTATTAGTCAAGTATGCATTGTTAACGCTGATCTAGTGTTAATGCAACTGAGAGATAATTCTGCTTCGGTAGGCTAATACCTGTTTGTTCACCAGCATGAAAATTGTGTTAGGTTGCCAATTGAATTGAGAAAAGCGAGAGCTGGTAAAAGCACACACCTTGCAAGTTGCTTTGGATGAGCATTTCCAGCAATATCCGCTAAATTAGCCTCTTGCTTGCCTAAGTAGGTGTAGGGGCCTCCTATTTTGTTGGGGGCTGGTTTGTTATGGAGCCGCAAGACAGGGGGGCCAGGTCTTGACGTTGGGGGTGCGCCAGAAGGGAGGGACGCCTGATCCGCAGTGCACCAGAGAGAGGAGGCCAGGTCGGGGAGCGAGGCGCCGAGGAGGAAACCCCGTTCCAGGAAAACCCCATTCCTTTCGCTTCAATGTCGGCGCGCGAAAGCAGAGGCGGGGATCAGAGGGAGGTGGAGACGCTGGATCCGCCAGGGTGGGGCAAAGGCGGCAGGGCGAGCGGGTGGCAGCTCGACCGACAATGGGCAGGGACAATGGGGAATAGAAACTATGTTTTTCATACTTACCAATACACACTGTTCAAAAGATTTTTTTGAACGTAAACGATTCAAAGATTATTAATCTTAAATAAAGGCCTTTCGGTTCGATTTGGGAATATAGTCCCTCTATTTAAAATTGAAAGTCATTTTTGATTTTTTTATGCACCTAAAATATACACTTGTTTTTTGAGCTCATCTAAATATATTAATACGGTACATGGTAAAACTATGAATCTATAAAAAGTCAGAACGACTCACAATTTTAAAATGAAGTATAAGTGATATGGTTAAACAATGGTAGAGGATATGAATTTAGAGGCCTCTTAGATTTGACGGCTTGAGTTGAGATCCCTGAGGGGCGGCCTGGTTATTTAGATTTTGTTGTTCGTTTCGTTGAGTCTGTGTAGCCTAGCATACAGTAGTACGTTGCCATAAAAACCATCACAAGTAATAATACTCTAACAACAAGAAAGCAAGCGTCACAAAATTTTGGACATGATTGTACCAAATGTGTATATATCCGCCCCAAACGTAAGAGCAAAATCACAGTTAGCTGCCGTTCACGACGGCGCAGCTCCTCCTGATCCCCCTCGGCTCCGGTCTTGACCTGCACCGTCGCCAGCCACGGCCATGGCGCGAACAGCTGGAAGTAGACCTCTCGGGCCCCACCCGCCCTCGACGTCGGCGCGCGCCGCCGCGTCGGTGAGCAGCGCGTCGGAGTGGAGGAGCAGGCCTGTGCGAAAGCAGCGCGGGTAGTAGCCCAGGTCGAACGTCAGGTGGCTGCCCCGTCCATCTCCACGGCGTCACTCCGCGTACCGCCGCTCGCGCCCGCTTTGCCGCCGATTTGGCAGCAGGTGGCGTCCATAGGGATCCGTCGCCGTTAATGCCGCCGGCGGGGTAGCCGTGGCCTGGCGAAGGACGAGCAGTGGGCGATGCCGATTGTGCGCGCGCCTGCTCGGTCAGTCGCATTCCAATTATTCCACACCGCGTCAAAACACTAACCGCCAAAGACTAGAAACAGCCTGAACTGAATGAGCGCTTGTCTCTGCATTTTTTACAGCTGATTTTCAAGTTGCTGATGAGTGATGATGATGATGAACAGTTTTGATGTCTTGGTGGGAAAAAAAACAATCGAAAATGACAAGTTAATTTAGTGACCTATGCACAAACACAATTCAGGCGCGGAGCTGCAATTGTTTTCTTCATAAATTTTTTTTACTAAATTCAGAACATCTCTCTCTAATTCAGAATTTCATTTTCAGAGGAATCATAAGGAATGGCCAGTGATCAACTAGTATGAAAAAAAAAATATATAGTGAGAAAGGAAATATTTTGCTAGCCTATCGAGGCATCTGATGCGGACGTATCGAGAGAGGAAGGGAAGTCGAGGCATGATGGGGATCAGACTGAAAGTAAAATTAAATTTGTGGATTATTTGCCCGCGAATCTGGCGATCCGTTGGAGTGGCAGCGAAAGCAACTACATTATTCCGTGCTGCTTTTGCATGTGTACTGTTGCCCAATCAACATGCAAAGAATGGGCAATCAGAACCAGGCTATCTCAGCTCAGTGTCCGGCCTACCCTCCGATCCAACTTTGTGAA